>OX454420.1:33917023-34398538 GCA_949715475.1 Microchrysa polita
AAAAAGTTTGGGAACCAACAAAAAAAAAATAGCCTTTTTATCGTTAAATAATAATTCCGCATCCGAAAAAAACACATTTCCTTAAGTTTATAGAGCCGTACGCACAATTAAAATTTATAAAAAGAAATTGTGGCTTAAGACGAATTTGGATTATCTAAATTCCGGATTTTCGAGTTTTTGATTATTAGGGTCTTATTGTCGTTTGAGTAAATCGATTAAACATGAGGTTAGTTGGAAATTAAAGGGTTGGAAATAAATAAAAATCGAGCTACCCCATCTCGCTGCAAAACCCTTAATTATTTACATTGCGCCTATACACCGCTCGCGTAGATAAATGGTCAATTGTCTGCATACATACCTACTCTACGCGTCGAAAACGATATAGATTACCTCGGAGTATACTACTTGCACAACACTGCCGTCGGCACGATTTTCTGACAAGGAGAATGAAAATTCCTCCTTTTCGTTAATCAACGTTAATCAATTATCAAATAATAAATTGAATATGTACATTGCATATTAATAAAAATTAAATTATTCGTAATTTTTAATATAGTGCAATATATCCATAGTACTAATTGTCCCTTTAGCGAAAATATTGGTGGGCAGTTAACCCCCCTGCCCCCCCTGTGCCGGCGCCATTGCCTATAAGCTTAAGGGAAGTCATATTTGGAATGTTAAAATATTAATTAATGCTAAAGTGATTATTTTTTTAAAGGATTTTAGTATAAATATTTTCCACCAGGGTACACAACTGTATTTCGAAAATTCGGATAATAATCCGGATTGGCTTCGGTCCCAATCAATCCGGGATATCGGAGATCGACTGTAACTGCATGCCGGTGGTCTTTGAAATAACCAGCACGCAGTATCTTTTGAAGATTCCCCATCTCTATAAGGAAAACAAAGCTTCGTCTGGGGTTATAAACAACGAGTTGGCGGAGCTGAATTGCGTGGACAACCGAGAGCTCGATGGGAGTACTCAGTAGGTAAGGATGCCCACCGGCTGCTGGGCTTCCGAAACTGGAAGACAAAGTCGTGTGACCGTGACAATCAGAGGTTGACGATAAAGTCGGCCAAGGCCCGGCGTAGAGCTATCGAGCCATATTGATGATAAATGATCATAAATAGACTAAGCGATTGCTTGCTTTCACAATAAAATATCAGAACGTCTTTGAAACAACGTAATATCATCATAATTTGACAACACACCCATAATTTGTTTTCTAATATTGTCGTAGTCCTCAATGTCAACTACAATGCTACTTATAGCATAGCATTTACATCTTAAACTGAATTAAATTGCATCAAGTACATTTAAATGCTACTAGGGTGTACATTTAGAACCATGCCATATTATGTACTATAAATAGATTTTATTCATTCGACTTTTTTGCTCTGAAAGACTCAGAATGTCTGTATGTACATATCTATCTGTCTCTACCTATAGAGAAGACTTGATAAAAATGACTCGTTCTATGGATGGACGGATATGTATGCAATTCTCAGGAGTTCTAGTCTGTCTATCTTTAGGAAGTCAACTTCTTGTTCTTAAACTAGATGATAAACTAATGTGTATCCAAGCTATTAACGATTATTACTCCTATAAGTATTATCACAATTAATCTAATGGGGATCTAGAGAGAAAAAGAGTCATACTATATTTAGCCTTCTAGTGTACACACAGTGGCGAGTCTCAGGCGATCCGTAGAGGAAATGCAATTGTGCATCCAAGATATTCGCGTAAAAGATTCTCTATTCTTCTATACATATGGGTGGGTGCATAACTATGCAATGATATATCCGTGGAAGACTAGTGGCTAATTTGTGGGAATAGACAATAGAGTGTTGTTGTTGTTTAAATATTAGATATACGAGTACCACAGCATAACAAAATGAATGAAATTGTTTTGCCGATCTAAATCGGTTAATTGTTGTTGATCGTTGGGATGGTATCGTGTCATTGGGCAAATATAAATTATGGGATAGCCTTAATTAGTTCCAAGTGTGTACTATATTAAATGCATGGAGTGAATAAGAGAAGACCAAGTGGCGACTTCGTAAAGTGGTCTCAAATGGGGTTACATGGCGATAGTAGCATCTTTAATTGGTCTTGACGCAAGTTACATTGACGTGAAGCCTATACATTAGCATGGGCAACTAAGAAAAAATTATTCATAATTATCTATGTTCTGATATAAATAAATAAATAACTCTTTTCTCGATTTACTTTGTTTACTTTAAACTCTAGTGGGGCATGTCGGCTTCATCGGCTTCAACATGTTATACGTTTGCCTTAGTTCTTCATCAACAAATCATCGCCATGTCACACATCGACTTGCGATGGTTCCCTCCACTCTAGAATCTATTGTACCCTTACTATACCATACCCTATACTATCTCTATCACTTGTTTTGGCACCCGCGCCCCCTCAATGAAATCTTGGCTACGCCCATGGTTTAGCTTATTGTTATCACTAACTAAATAGTAAAGAGAGCTTGGTAGTCTGGGTTCAGTGGCGGATCTGGAAGTAGAGATTGGAGAGGCCATAATTTTTTTTTATTTTTATTTTTTTTTCTAATTTAATTAATTTATTATTGACAGAAATATAAACCCAGGATAAGTTTTTCGGGTTCTTTTTTAGGACGACGTTTTCGCCATACTTTTTTTCATTAATTGAGTTTTTGTCAGTTTATACTGAAATGTCATTTCATCATGAACAGTCTTACAAACAAAGAACGCTTGCAAATTATTGTATTTAATTTATTGAAACTCATCCTATTCTGAATCGGACAGAAACCTGAAATTAAATTGGTATATATGTACATGAAATACTTCCATCAAATAACGATTTACTTACATACGTACATTGAATATGCCACCGGGTCGCTATTTAATATGAAAAATATGTTTTTGTCGTAAAAAAAAATCCCTCAGCATCTAGGCTCAATAAACAATACTGCCGAATTCGGTCCAAAGATAAGCCGGAGGTAGTTCGAGAGAGGCCCATGTGCTCGGGCACATACAGTGAATCACAGCCAAAGTGAGTCAAATAATTTAAATAAAAGAGGATTTAGACCATCGACTAGATTTACTAAATCCTAGATTTACTTAATCACGCTCTGTGGCTCACTTAGTTGAGTGGCACTCTACGATGCTAGTAACCTAGAAGTCCAGAGATCAAATATCGGCGTGGTCCAGAAAATATATAGTGCTTGCAACATTATACACTCCTCTATATGCAATGTAACGTTGACTCGAAGTAGCCTATAAACGGCTGAGTGAACGCACCATGCCCCACAAGGGGTTACGGTACAGAGAAGAAGATTTAGTTAACAGTTTTACCATATTGTACTGCAATTTCAGTAATGCAAATACATTTTATGGTGGATTTCGAATTTAATGACATACGATTTAATTTAGTAGGCGGGTTTCGACTCGATTAATTTAGAGGGGATTCACACTTCCGACAGGATTTACTAAAACCTAGATTTGATTAGCAATTGTACCATATTGTACTGCAATTTGAATAATGCAAATACATTCGACAATGCATTTTGAATTCATTGACATTCGTTTCGATCTAGTATTCAGGGTTTTGGCTGGATTATATTTAACTACATCAGGATTTGTTGTTAGTCTGTATCCGCTATTAGTGGTTTTAGTAAATCCTGTGAGTAGTGCGAAACTCCTCTAAGATTTATCAACTAAATACCAAAATATAGATTTCTTGAAATTTTACTGTTAAATCGACAAAAAAATATTCAATTTTGACCAACAGGTGCAACAGATAAGCAAGATAAAATATTTTAATTAAAAATATGTTAGTCTTCTACGACATACATATACTAGTTTGAACTAAGCTTATTACCACTCGCGAACCATTTTGATCTTGTTTGACAGTTCATGACAAAGGGGACTAGAATTCAGTCCGGTATAAAAACCATATAGAACTAGACCGAGACTAATTTCGGGCGCGACCGCAATTTGGATACCCTTCACTCTCCTCAGGCTAAAAGTTTTTTCGGGCGTACCTAGCTTTGTGTTTAATCCCTCCCCGCATTCTTTTTCTTCTATTTTCATATAAGTTCCATGGCGTGAATAAAACAATATTTGTTTGAGGTTTGGTTGGAATAAGTGGGCAAAAAAAACTTAGAAAACTTTATTCCGGGGGACATCGTTCCATAGTACAATTCCTTCTATTTCTGCATTTTTTATGTTTCGATGTTCTCTACACCCAGTCAAGAACGTGTGCAAAATTACAGCTTGCTATAGCTTTAATGTCCGCCGAGTAAAACGCGTCATACTGGATATACAAAAGGATACTTCTCTGAATGTAGGCTGATTATTATGTTTTTTTTTTGCTGATTATGCCGAAGCTGAAGCCAAAGCTTCGGTTTGATCGACTCCAACATGTTCCACGACTTGCCTATAGTTTTATCATAGCCATCTCCCACACGACGACTTTGGGTGGTGAATTGGGTCGCACATACTCGGAGAATCCATGGATTTAATTTTAAATTAAATTTCCATTTGAATGCTAATTTGCCCGTTGATGGGCGAATTTGAAAGAATTGAAACACCATTTTAATCCAATTAAATCCAGAGGCTTTTCTACAATTTGAGTGTTGATTAGAACGTGGTCATGGGTAGTTTTGTTTGTACATTCAGCATGAAAATCAATCAGGTCGCCTGATCGGAACCCAGTGGCGTGCACTCCACATATGCCAATAAGCAATACACACCTTATCATTAAAAAAATCTACATACCCTTCGAAAAACGACTGTGCACGCCACTGTTGCAATCTGTTTGCTTCAAACTGAAATTACAATAAAAATACCACACAGTCTGATCACGCTTTCCTGAATTGTTATACATATATGTAATAAAAGTCCCTCTAGAGCAGTGATTCCCAAAGTGGGGGCCGTGCTCTCCTAGGGAGGCGTGACGATCAGGGAAGGGGGCGCGGGCACATCTCTAATATTGATGCCATTAACCCTCAAAAGACACACTTCAATTTTTGTAACATAAAAAAACACACTGGGGTGTGACATACCCCAGCCAAACTTTACTCAGTAAAAATGTATGTGTGTACCCAAATAATTTGTAACTTTACTTTTAGGATTATAAAGAGAGTTCAGAAAGTAGAAGCAGTCATTTTAAGTAAAAACAATCCATTTCGTTCGAGAAACAGAACATATTACCAAATACCTCAAAGAAAAAATTACAGATTGTCGACTTTTTTGTAAAAAAAATCCGTAATCTTAACGTCACAAATGAGTTTAATATTCATAGAATAGGCTTATAAAAAATTAAATTAAATTAAAAATTAAATTCTAAGCGCTTTTTGAGAAGCTTGAATTACATCGTGCAATTGAAGCAAACCATTGCTCGATTTAAAATTGCAGTTTTGCACGAGCCAGACACAATTGTTGTTTTAAAGTCCTTTTCGCCTTGGACAATATGAGCACCTATTTTTGACAATGTTCCACAGTTTTCGGGTCGGTATTAATTTGTAGAATTTCGTCGATAGTGGACACAAAATATAACATAAAGGACACACTCGAAGCACACTTTCACACGACCGTGTTCCCTTCTAATAGCATAATGAGGCAAACCTGAGGTTGCAAATCATGTAAACGTGAATAGAGGGTATTTACGTGGAAACTAAATCACCAAGCTACACTGGGCAGCAAAATAATGACGACAACAGAAATGCTGGGGTGTGATACACCAGTGTGTCTTTTAATGGTTAATAAATAAATTATAGTTTGCTTGCCATTAACGAATTATGGTTTTCTTCTGAACTTCTTTCCAAATACACCAGGATCAATGGACTGTTGCAAAGCGCTGCAAAATGGCAAAAATTGTATTTTCGATTAATACTTAATCCATTTGATGAACACCGCTGAGAATATTATAGGTTGAGAAAAAAATAAAAAATCACTGGATATGGCTGATATGAACCCCACCACGGATTTTGGTCGCTCCTGTAATAAGAATAATAGTTTTGCTGCTCGACGCATCACTGAAGCCATGTTGACGGCCGAACTCACGGCAGAATTCAAGATGCGGAAATCAAGAAATTTAAATAATATCAAGATCAGCAGATCTCGCAAGAGAGGCACGAGCTAGAGACACCCGAGAAACTATTTTCTCTAACTATTTGAGTGATCTCAAATCTCGGTACGCCCGACATTAAGCCCTTTTTTTGTTAGCACATATTTCATCATTGTCTATTTCGTCCGTAGAGTCACCAAAACACTTTATCGCCTGGTTCCTCCGAAATTGTCTACATTATGCAACGAAATCCAACAACTGGTCAATGACCACTAAATTCAATAAACAAAATAGAAAATTTTAAAATAAATTAACTTCAGCCTGACAGTCATTTTTCAATCGGAAATTCATTCACAAACTTATGGACAGATGTAATACATTTTTGGCAATTATTTTTGTTCTAGCTTTCATTTCTTGGATAAGATTACAAAGAATTATTAATTTTACAAAATTGTTTGTTTAATTTTCAAACAGAATATCTTCAAAGTGATATTAATTTAATAGATTAGTTGCTCTATTATCGATCGAAAACTGTTAACATCTGTTCGACAAAACTCTTTTAAATTTAATTACTCAAAAAGAGGGGGGTTTCATCCATACGCGTTATTTCGATGTTTAAAAAAAAGGGTTGCAAAGCTACGTTGTAAATTGCAATTTTAGTGACTTAATTTAAATAATTAGCAACATGACTTTTATTTTTAATATTGGTCATCATTAGGTATGTTATATCATTTCTTTGTCGATTATAAAAAGGCTCAGCAATGATAAGAGTTAATGGTGGATTATAATCAATATTCAATTTAAAGTATCTAAAGATGCTATGAAATAAAGTGGCGCCAAAAATGCGTACACACATATGTACAAACGACCAGCGCCCGCTCTAAGGGGGGGGCAAGCCGGGCGGTCGCCCAAGGCGCCAAATTTTAGGTGCGGCTTTTTGGCTAGCATTCGAGTAAAAAAGGTCCAAGAAGCTGAAAGGAAAAATTTAATATCAACCTTTGATTTAGGGGAAATGAAACCATAGAAAGTAACAGATGAAATTAAAAACGGGGCGAAATAAAATGTTGGAGGGAGGACACCAATTGATACCCGCAAAATTAATTTTACATTTTTTATAGACGGCGAAATATGTTTGTTTAGGTAAAGAAGCACATTAATTAATTAAAAAAGGGTTAAATATGATTTTTATTTAACAACTGTTCCATCAATTCTCTCTTGGAAGTTGTATTTTAAGATGCAAAACCCTGCGATACTTTCACTAGATGAGCCCTCAATTGATACGAGGTGTTGTATTTAGAAACTCTAGTGAGAGTTGCCCAAATCTTACTTCCAACAAGCAGAGGCAATTCGTTGAGTAATGTGCTAATTAAGTTCTGCTTAAAAAAGAAAGTCTTTGACGAACTATGCGCTAATTTTGCAATTTACAATTAAATTGCTTTTCTTTCTACAAGAATTAAGGATTCCAATTGAGACTGCTTGCATGATCCCTAATTATTTTTGAAGTGAAGGGATGCTGTGCGGTGTCCCAATTTGATTTCCGGAAGATGAAGTCTAAAAATTTTGATTAGCCTCTTGAATCACACGTACACTCAATAAATATTGTACCGCCGAAAAAATTCGTATGAAATGAGGCAAGGCAACGCATAAACACTCAGCACATAGGAGCACACCTATGAAAATTGTCAAGCGAAAAAGCACCATTTTCATCACTAGTTTTTTTGGAGTAATTTTTTTTCTCACTTTTCGCATCAATTCAACCTCAATTCTCGGTCGATTTCTTTGCCAATTTCTTCAGTTGGTTGCAATTGCATTGATTCTTTTAGCACTGAGCGGAAATTTTCCGAACAAGGTGGTTTGGGTTTTAGCAAGATGAGGTATGCGGCCACAGTACACACTGACAGAGCCGCAAAGTCGTCCCTAATTTGTTTCTGCTAACATGCTTAGAAGCTAATACCTGAATTTAGCTAGGTTGTCCCGATTTAACTAGCTCTCTCAATAATATAGATGACAGTAAAACTTTACTATATCCTACTTAAGCCTTCGGCAGCTCAGTGGGTTGGGGTTTTATTCTCTGAATTACAGTAAGGTTGGTCCGGATCTCTCAGTGACCAGGAATTTTTGTGTTGTCTTTATAAAAATGGTTAAATGTAAATCGCTTCAGAGCTACTCGCTGTTATGCCGCACACAACCGCATGACAACCAGAACGAAGAATCCATGGATTGACCGTGTGTGGGCGGCATTAGAACGACCAAGTGAGGAAAAACAATTCTTCAATCGCAAATTCCAAAATAAGAACATAAATATCTGTCTGGTATAGTAGAGAAGGGGCGGCAAATTGTGCACTTGCCCGGGGCGGCGTAAGTGCTAGAGCGGGCGCTGCAAACGACCCGCCTCAAGCGGCGACAATATCCAAAATTACCATCTATTTAGCACGCTTTTCTCCACTCGGAACAGCCTAATGCAATTGCTCGAATACAACATTTGGCGACAAAGTATCCTTCACATTTGTGAGTCTCATTCAATCTCTAGTGAAGTATACCTTTCACGCGTCTCAAATTAAGGATAACGGCTTGAATATAACACAAGTCGTCGCTTGCCAAATGAATAACACTCACTGGCATGAAAGATAATTAAATGCCATCATTATTATAGACATCATTGGAGGTTAAAGTTTCATGTCGCAAATGTTGAGCATACCGGGTAAGGAGGAACACTATAGAGTTATGAATCAAGGGTTAATATAGGGTGGCCAGATGCCCCGTATTTTACGGGTTACTCCGTTTTTAGGGCACGAAAAGCCGAAAAACCAGTAATCCAAAAAATAAAATACGGGGCAACCAATGGATGTTTCAAAGAAAAAACTCCATCAAAGGGTTAGAGACAACTTTTTATTGCATTAAAGTCAACCAAATACTTCGAAATTTGCCGGGATGCGAAAGTGACGCAATCAAATTAACACTGTTAACATAGTACATACATGAATGCGTTGCAGTATTTGGAATCAGGATTTGATTTTGCCGAACACACTTATCTGTACTGTCTGCAACGATTAAATTTCCAGCACGAACTGAAATTTGAGCAACTGGAGAGAATAGTCGGATGTCTAAACATAACTACGGTCAACTTGAATGAACTTCACGGGAAATTTTGTATAATTTCGCCCCTAATTAATAAATATGTTCAGGAGATGCCGATGAAGTGATAAGCCCTGACTCACAGACAAAATTATTTACAGCTGTCAATAATAGCAAAATATGAACTTTGAAACTGGTCTTTTCTATCCTGGCAGCGTATTTAGGAACCCTTGATCAGTTCGTCTCAACGCAGGTGACGATATCGATCAGCTTTTCTATCAGTGGACTATCAGTGGACGAAATCGATAAGGGTTTTGGGTAATTTTGGCACTAAGAAGCTAATCGATTTCGTCCCGACGAACTGAACAAGGTTTCCTAAATACGCGTCCCGTCAATCATTCTCCGTCCCGGCAGAATATTCTCGCTTTGCGGTAACGCATGAACAGATAGCCGGAACCAACTAAATATGTATTCACACTGTAAAGGCTGACCCTCAAATAAAATGCCATTTAAAAATGACATTGAAAGATTTCTATAACTTTTATTGCAAAATTAAGAGTTATTGGAGACTATGCCATCAAATAAGAAACATTGTTACAAAAATTGGCATATCGGCATAGCATAATAATAGTTTTTTTTTTAATCCTTACCGATGAAGTATACGTAAATTTAAGTAAAATTGCTGCACTTTACAATGCTTGAAGGCGTAAAAATGCGAGTTTGATTCCAGGCACTACGAAAAATTTTCTGCTGCTGAGACTGTAGTCTGAAAAACCAAAGTATCCCTTCTGTCGGCACCTACAACAATATGCATATTCTATACCCAATAGGTCTGGCTGGACCTACTGAGAAAAAAAATTTTATTTTTTAGAAAAAGTAAAATTTTTATCGGTAAAATCATTCTATCCATTCTTTACTGCAATTTTTCAACAATAAAAGCATCAAAATAATTTTTATAGATATACTGGAAACGTTTTCAAGTAGATATATTTTGAGGTGGTATTAGTACAAACGTGTTTCTCCCTTATTTTCTTCTTTTTTTTGCTTCGCTATTTGCATTGTGTTTATCTAGTAGATATTTCGATCGAATTTTCTAATTCCAATATCTTTCGGGGAAATATTAAGCACTTTGTTGGCAGATTTTACCTCGATATTAGTCTGCAGATTTAGGGAAATTGACGGTCTATCTCAGCTCGTTTCGTCGTTGCAGAGCCAACTTAGCAAGCTGAGATCCCTTATGAAATCTGTAAATTGTTGTGAAAACAATTCCGAAGCATTGCGAGATAAAAATGTAAATTTAAAAAATAAGAAGAGTAATATAGGGAAAGACACTAAGAAAAAAACTAAAAATATTATTTCAATATCTTCTGAGCAATCTTTCGTTAGCCATGAAGCGGGGACTTCCACTGTTATTTCAGATTCATCTTCTACAATTCCTTCCAACGTTGACAAAAATCAATCTCCGATTGATAAATTTGTCACAGTTCGTAAGAAAGGGAAACATATTAAAAAACCTTCTCCTGTTGGTGATGTTATTCCCAAAAAGAGTGATAATAATAATAGGCGACACAAAAGAATCTTCGGTATCGATCAAGCTAATGATTCTCTTCGAAGTGTCCCCAGTTTCAAGGTATTCCATGTTTCTAAGCTGCATGCTTCGGTAAAAGCAGACGATTTAAAGGAATATGTAATGAAAAAGCTTAATTTAACAGATGACAGCTTTCTTTCGGTTTATCCTCTGATAAAAAAAGATTGTGATATTTCCAAATTAGTTTCAATCAGTTTTGGTTTGAAACTTCCTCATGAATATTCTAAGCAAGTGTTTTGTACCAACTTCTGGCCCAAGGGCGTCAACATATCACCCTTCAAATTTTCAAAAAACGACAAACGCCAAAACAGTGTCCAGCAGAACACATAATTTCCAATTCATTTTTCTCGGTCTATTATCAAAATGTTGGCGGTCTTCGTTCAAGAACAAATGACTTTTACCTTGCAGCTTCACAAGAAGATTATGCTGCCATTTGCTTAACCGAGACTTGGCTTCACACAGACATTACAAATGAAGAACTTTTCATAAGAGACTATGATGTCTATCGTCGCGACCGTTATGAGGCTTCGACTAAGAGAGGAGGTGGTGTTTTGGTAGCTATCAAAACAACATCCCCATCTCATGAAGTTGAGCTTTTTCATAAGGACGTGGAACAGATATGTGTTTCTATCAATGTTTCTCGCAGCGAAAAAGTATATATTTTTAATAGCTATTTACCACCTTTGAGTTCAGTTGATGTTTATAACAAACATGTAGATAATATCTCCAAGCTATTTGCATGTTTTGAGGAAAAAGACAAATTGATTGTTGTTGGGGATTTCAATCTTGGTAATATAAGTTGGTACTGGAACGACGACGAGAAAAAAAATCTGCCGCGTGATTTACATCTTGAGTGTGAATCTGTTCTAACAGATTGTTTGTTTGCAATGGATTTGATGCAAATGAATCTTGTTAAAAATTCGATTGGTAGAATTTTAGATCTAATTTTTGTTAGTACTTGCTTGAATGCTTCTGTAATTAAAGTAGATAAACCAATTTTGCCCAATTCAATCCATCACAGTGCTCTTCTTCTTGAGTTTGTTTTTTATGATTACATTGAAGAAGAGACCGAAGTTATTCCTACTAGAAATTTTCAAAAAGCCCAATTTGAAAAACTAAATTCAACATTTTTTAATATGGATTGGGCTCCAGTTATATCGAATAGTAATCTTATTGAAAGTTATACAATTTTTAATTCAATTTTAAATAAATCTATTCGCAAGTACGTTCCTTTAAAAAAGAACAAAATAAAAGGAAAAAATCCTTGGGCTACCAAAGAATTGTTCAAACTTAAGAGAGCAAAAAATAAGGCCCATAAATTATACAAGAAGTCATCCTCTCTTGCCAATAAAGAAAATTTCTTTAGATTGAGAAGAGAGTATGAATTAATGAATAAAAATCTTTACAAACAGTATATTGCGAGAGCTGAAAATAATATAAAGAATGACAGTAAGACATTTTGGAATTTTATAAACAGCAAGCGTAAGAATACGGGAATCCCAAAAAATTTAGAATTCAATGGCAATTTTTACAAAGATGTTCAATCGGTTTGTGACGGATTTGCTAGATTTTTCAGTTCAGTTTACAAAGTGCCAGACTCCGTTTCATCAGATATGAATGCCAACATCAATGGAAGTCAGAGTGCATTGGTCCCTCGGATAGCTCAGGAGGACCTTACGAGTGCTCTTGAGATTTCTGAGGATGACCTATTGAATGCTATGCGTGATCTTGATGTTAGTATTCAGGCCGGACCTGATGGCATTCCTAATATATTTTTGAAGAATTGCATGCAATCGTTATGTCGTCCTTTAGCCTTTATTTTTAATTTGTCCTTGACTTCAGGTGTTTTTCTTGATGAATGGAAAGTTTCATACATAACGCCTGTTCACAAAAAGGGTCCGAAGCATCTTATTGATAACTATAGACCCATAGCTAAAATATCTGCAATACCGAAGTTGTTTGAAATGCTTATTAAAAATAAAATAGATGTTTTAATTAGCCGTTTGATATCGCCATGTCAACATGGATTCCTGAAAGGAAAATCAACTTCAACAAATTTGGTATCATTTACTAAATTTGTTGCTGATGGTATTGAGCAGGGAATGCAGGTTGATGTGGTATATACCGATTTTTCGAAGGCTTTTGATAGAGTAGATCATAATATTTTACTTAAAAAACTAGAACATTTAGGAATACAGTCAATTTTTCTAAGCTGGGTGAGATCCTATTTAACGAATAGGACTCAGTTGGTGAAGTTAAATGGCTGTACATCTCGCTCTGTTATAAAGTGTTCATCAGGGGTTCCGCAAGGAAGCCATTTAGGACCACTTTTCTTTTTAGTTTTCATAAACGATATCATCCAAAATTTTAAATTCGTGCGTGTATGGCAGTATGCCGATGATATGAAAATCGCTATGAAAATACGCAACATTGATGATTGCCTTAAGTTGCAATCCGATTTAGAAAAGCTGCAATTTTGGTGCCGCGATAATACTTTAAATTTAAATGTTAGTAAATGTAAAGTACTTAGCATATATAAATTGAAAACTCCGGTCTTCTTTGAGTACTCCTTAACAGGTAGTGTTCTTGAAAGGGTTGCCGAAATATCAGATCTTGGTGTAATTTTCGACCATGAGCTTTCATTTCGAAAACACATTGATTACATTATTTCAAAAGCGAATAGTATGTTAGGATTTGTTAAACGTAATGCGCGCGAATTTAATGATGCTTTTACTTTAAAAATATTGTATGCAGCTTTCGTTCGTTCGGACCTGGAGTATTGTTCTATTGTGTGGAATCCGTTCTATAAGGTGCATATCGAGCGTATAGAAAGAATTCAACACAATTTTACACGGTTTGCCATTTATCAAATTGGCTGGCGTTTCAAGCCAGATTATAAAACTCGCTGTTCCTTATTGGGTTTACAAGCCTTAGATTATAGAAGAACATTTTTAAACGCTATGTTTATAAGAGACCTGTTTTGCTCTCATATTGTTTGTGAAGATATATTAAATAACTTTCAAGTCAGAAATATTCCTCACAATTTGCGGCGTAACAACCTTCTTGTTCAGCCTTATCATAGAGTAAACTATGGGCTTAATGAACCAATTACAAGGTCAATTATTCTTTATAATAGTTTGAAGGACTTAGTTAATTTTAATTGTACTAATAAACTAATGTTTAAAAGAAGTTATTTTGATAAATTTCCTTATTAATATATTTTGTTTTCAGTTTTTTTTTACGATCTGCTAGAGTTTACACTCGATTGATTGATAAGTCACTTACGTACGGATAGTCACTTACGTACGGATAGTAAGTAAAGTGATGCCGAGAAGCCTAGTCCCGGGACAAAAGTTTCTGTGAGGCAAAAAAAAAAAAAAAAATAAGTGGGAAGAAATAGGGAATTTTCAAGGCAAAAATCATTTAATTCTAAATTTTTCGTAAATTTTTTTGATCAAATCTATTTAGAAAGACGTTTGCAAGTCACTCATACTTAGTCTTTACTATTACAAAAAAAAAAAAAAAAAACTGGGTTGAATTTCCTAGGATCAAATCTCAGTTGATTATGTGGTGTTATAAAATGTGACGAAATTAGGCATACCCATTTTCCGAACTTCACGGCTTTTTATAGAAAAATCTGAGAAATTTTTATCGTTTATAGTTTAAATTGAGTTTAAATGACATTATTACATCATAAATAACAGAATTTAATATTTGCACTTCTTACTTCAAGAGAAAAATGGGGGGAATAACTAAAGGTCTGGCCAGACCTATTGGGTATCAAAAAGCACTATAAATTGAAAATCATCAAAAACATACTCAAAACTTCAACCGATTTTTTAAAATTTTTGCAAAATGCTTCCAAACATATTATTCTAGGATATCATGAAATATGAAGTCGCTGCGATTTCATTTTCTATGCTTTTTACACCAAAATATAGTGCCAAAGGTCTGGCCAGACCTTCGTGCCGACAGAAGGGGTATTTGTAGTTTTCAGGCCCTTGATATCCGGAACTGGGATACCCCCGTGTGAGTATCAGAATCGATAACATAATTAGATCAGAAATATTTCCCTCAAGGAGACTCTTTTTTCTTTTGATAGAATCCCATATTTTCATGCGTTTCATTTCATGGCTTCTGAGCTGCTAAGCACAATTTTAACCTTCACATGAATGTCTGTCCGGGAAGGTAATGGAATTTCACTTTATTCCATCTGAAAGGGATTTTAGTGACAAATTGTATACACCGTTGCCTAGTTAGGGACCTTGTAAAGAACGAGTCTCATATTTCCGTGTCTTTCAGCTTTCAAGTTATTTTATCAAGATTCATTTTGTAGCTGATTCAAACCAGAAATTAAACTTAACCAGAAATCGGCCTTAAAAGTGTTTAACCCTAACTACAAAGTAAATATCAGTATATACCTATAAAATAATTTCAAACAAAAAAAAATATAATTTAACTGAAAGTTTACAATACACACACCCAATCGTAAATGTGTGTATGTATTTAAGTTTATGTTGGATTGGAATACAAGAAAAAATTGCCACTTGTTCTAATCAAGCCAAAAAATAGCAGCAGCGTTTTGTCAAATTAAAAGCTATATAAAGATAAACAAAAATAAACACGAAAGGGCCAGTTTCTCGTACATCTTATCCAATGGTTAGTCTTATCGTATAGAGAAGACCCACACAATTTTCAGAAAGCTTTTACATTGTATCAAATTGAATTTTGGTTTATTATATAATGGCGTAACCAAGCAAAATATGGCATAACATTGGAAAATAAACAAAAATTAAATTCAATATAAATTAAAAGCTCTCTGAAAATTGTGTGCGTCCTCTCTATACGAAAAGACTAACCATTAGATAGGATGTACGAGAAACTGGCCCTTAATCTCATAAATATCAAAAACGCCTATGTAAAAAAACCTAAAAACAAAAATATTATGTTTACTGGCAATATTTTAAAATCCAAGCCATCCTGCAGCATAAATACAAGAAAAACCCATTCCTATTTCGTTTCAGTTTACTTTGCTTGATCATCAGATACCTCGTAGATCGTCTTCATAACCCTCACCCTCTCAATCAAACTTTCAGCGCGTCGGGCAAAAGATGCGCGTCGTTCCTGTGCTGTTGCCATTCTGCTTGGATGCTGTTTGTCAAAAATCGATATAGTTAACGAAATTAAATCACGCAATTAGATATCACATTTAAACTTCACTTTATCATGAAATTTCGCTGAACACTGCACAGATCCTTTTATTTATTTCACTATTGAAACTTTGTATGATGTTTTAAAATAATTTTGAAGTCGCGACACTAGTCGAACATCGAAAACTTGTCGGGCCTTTTAGTAGATGGACCTGGAAAATAAAATGGAAAATGATTATTGCAGTGATTTCGTTTAATTTTCTTGAGAAATAAACATTATGATAATGTAGACAATACAGAAAATGAGAGAATAGAAATGCTATGGCATGCCTTTATAGTCTAAGAAAATTGGGCCAAAATATGGCCATCGAACGCCAAAATCCTATATGGGAAATTTTTTTTTATTATGGTTGGGGATGGAGCTGAGGTCTTTCTCGGACCATAACTGGATACTCTTTAACATTAATGTCTCCAGGGAGTTGCCGCAACCTTACAGGAACCCTAATACGACAAACTGGAAGAAGTTCAGGCAGATCTGTAGATCTAAACTCTAAACTGTGACAAACCCCTCGATCAGCTCCGTGGAGGAGCTGGACAAGGAGGTTAAGTCATTGGAAAAATCTTTAGAAGTAGTGTTCAAGGGTTCATGTCCAGTGAAAAGGAGTAAGAAAATTCTCTCTCCCTGGTGGAACATGGACCTTTCTACGTTACGGAAGCTAACCCGGGATATATTCAACATTTGCAATTGCAACAAACATAAGTTCTGGCAGCCATACAAGGACTACCTGAAAATTTACAAAAAAAAACTATTAGAACCGCAAAGGTCCAAGCTTGGGACGATCTGCGTCAATCACTAGACAACGTCAAAGGCTCAGCTAGAATCAGCAAGATTTTGTTCAAAGCAAGGTCGGGTCCGTCCTTAATAAAAAGAGAGGATGGCACTTGGGCGGAATCAAGCTTGAGCTCCTGGTGAATACGCATTTCCCTGGGTGCAGGAGCACTTGCATGCAGAGCCCACGATTGAATAATGGAGATGAACAGCTGAGTGACTTCGTTTTCTTCATGATTACTGAGGAGAAGATTACCTGGGCAATCAACAGCTTCTCCCCTTATAAATCGCCAGGTCCAGATGGCATACTACCGATTATGCTTCAGAAAACGCAGGATCTGGTAGTTCCACGGCTGCTGATACTTTTCAGAAGCCTTCTGCTACTAAAGCACGTCCCCCAGTCGTGGCGACAGCTTCGAGTTGTTTTCATACCGAAGGTAGGCAAACGAGGGCATGAGACCGCGAAGGATTTCAGGTCAATTAGTTTATCATCCTTCGTACTCAAAACGTTAGAGCGCTTATTAGACTTACACATCCGACAAAGTCTTGAGAACTCAGCACGCATACACATACATACACGCATACACGCCTTAGCATCACAGGGGGCATGCGAACATGCCCGAGGGATGCGCTGAATGTCATCCTGCATCTTCTACCCAGGCCTGTAGAGAGGGTGGGGGGAACGGGGTGATTCCCCCCGGGCCCGGAAATTCAAAGGGGCCCGGATTTTGGCACAAAACTTGTGCTTCAACTTACAATATGATCATTTCGTTACTAAATTTCTAAATTCAATCTGCTCTCGCCTTTCAAAAGTGCATGCATGATTTTATACAAACAATAAACAATTAATTTCGAATTCTTCATCTAGTATACCATACCAATCTTCAAAAAAATGTTTTCGAAGTAAAAATAGGAGCCCTGAGCAGCGCCGTTTTTTTCTAGAAGGACTTTTCCGGCCAATTATTATTTGGCGTACGTACTGCTGCTACTAACGAAATTTTGTTTCAAGGTACCAACACCCAGATGTTGATCACTTATATCTATCAGTACTCGCCAACTCGATACCAAAAAATTTAAGGTTTTTCTGTACTAGAGAAAACCGCGAATGCTTACGAAATAATTAAAATAGGAAAAAAGAGACTTTGTAAATTCGAAGCGGTGCGCATTTCGAAAGCCAATTTTATAGTGTAACGGCCAGCAGTCTGCGCCACTGCGAGTGTGCTAATGAATTACAGATTTAAGCTCCTCAAGCATTTAATACTGAACTGTATCCGCCATGTTTTCCTAAAACCTTTGTAAGGGTTGTTTCCTTTGAAAAATCTTCTTACATAAAAAAAAAACCATAGCGTTGCGAATTGGCGGTATTTATGTATTTGGTGCACAGAAATAAATTTGCCTAGTTTATTGCTTTATACACTTTCTTTTTTGCGTGTAGTACAGCCTTTATTATTCATCTGTAAAATGAACACTTGAAACAATCTCACCCGTATAGTCTTCAAATCGTATCGTTTTATGCGTATATTGTGTAAAGGGCACGACCATTCAATAATAAAGATTTTTTCATCACGGGCAGAAACTTGTCCCTTTAAGCAGTGGCTTTTTTATGAAACTTCGTTACCCAAAAATGCAAGTAAAACGAACGATCCTTTTTCTAATATATACATAGTTCCTTACAATTTGCCAATCAACTCTCAAACCGTCTTTAAAATATACTGGAATAAAAAAAAACGTTTTTTTTTTGTGAGTTTATAATAGGCACGTTTTATTGTGTTTATCCCGTGCAGGTTTGGGTAGAACTTAATATAAAAAAATGACACTTACCCAGGTAAAGTTCACGCGTGTAACTACCCTACACGGGATAGAGCTCAAATGTAGATGGCGGACGCTGTCGCTTACCGGCATCTTCCACGAATATATTTGAATTTCCCGCATTTTTAATGGCACGGCATAGTTGAGCACGGCGTTACCACACAGTAGTACCGTGACTTGCACTGTGTACTCTACTACCGCCATCTTCTCCTTGGCTCGTTCTCAGTCGATCACCATACGTCGCCGTGTGCGGACAGGAACGGGCCAGGGAGCAAGACCGCGGTAAGTATACTTTCTATTTATAAAATATATGTAATTGAAAATGTATATTCTTAAAGGAATAAACAACACATCACACACACAACACACCACATTGTGTTTTGTTAAATACCGCTGCTCCCGGGGCCGAAGATCGACTCGAGACATCTTTATTCCGCGCTACTGGAGCGGGTGAGGCGGAATATCTTTATTCCGCGTTCCTGGTGCGGTGTAGCGGAATCTTTATTCCGCGCGACTGGAGCGGGTGAGGCGGAATATCTTTATTCCGCGTTCCTGGAGCGGATGAGTGGAATCTTTATCCCGCTATTTGGTGCGGACGGAATCTTTATTTCACGTGATTGAGCGGGCGGAGCAGAATCTTTGTTCCGCGCTTTGGAGTGGAATCGTCTATTGCGCGCGACTTGGAGTTTGTGGAGCGGAATTCTTTGTTCCGCTATTCGGAGTAGATGAAACGGGATTCAACCAGAACCACACGCCAGACTCGCTCAATCGCCGCCGGAGCCAACGCTAACAAGAAGCCGCCAATGTCGAAATCAAGTGCCGCCGACAACCCAACCTTTGCAGCCGTTTGTGGTGGACCGGATCCCAGTGGGAAATTGGAGGGACACGTAGCCGCGTCGTCTCAATTGCCGCCAGACAACGCCACGTTGCCTTCGTCGATCCCGCTAAGCGTAACGGAATCCCAAGTGCCGTTGAATGTAGCGGTACAAGTGTCATCGCCAGGTACCGTTGCACCGCCACTGTTGGGTCCGTTACACGGTACAGTATCCACGTCGTCGTCGTCTTTTTTGCAGACGAGTGTAGCAATGCCAGCTACAGTATTTGCGCCAACATCTTGCCCGCAACATGTCACAGTACCGATGGCTATCGCCGCGTCATCGTTACCATCAGCATTTGCGCCAACAGTTTGCACACAGCCTGTCACACTACCGATGGCCACCGCCGCGTCATCGTTGCCACCGTTTTTCGTGCCTACAGTGAATACTCAGCCTGCCACATTATCGATGGCCACTGCCGTGTCATCGTTGCCGCCGTGTCTTGCGAGTATTCAAGAACAAATTCGGAGCCTGCAGTGTCAGTTGGATAGTGCTCTGCAAATGTCTATGCCGTCCGAGTCATGTGGTGTGAATGTTGCCGGTGCGTTGCGAAATGTTCCAACTCTGCAAGCTTCGGAGAGTTGTCAGAGTTTGCCGCCACTTTTTGACGGAACGTTGCCGCGAACAGTGCGTGAAGGTCGGAGCACGTATACCGCCAAAATGTTGCTCGACTTGCCGGAGTTTGGTGGAGCGCCTGAGGAGTGGCCGATGTTTTTCACGGCGTATCAGCAGTCGTCAGCGCTGTATCAATACACGAATTTCGAAAACTGTCTACGTCTCCAAAAATCATTGAAGGGTGAAGCGCGCGATTCCGTCCTGTCCCTGCTGATTCACCCCGACAACGTGTCAGCTGTTATGGAGCAGCTAAAATGTCGCTTTGGACGTCCTGAGGTGCTGATTCGGAGCCAAATTCAGCAAATAAGAAGCTTTCCGGCGATCCCCGATAACGCGCTGGGAAAAATAGTTATGTTCGCCACCAAAACGCAAAATATGGTCGCCTTTTTGCGAACAGCTGCTGCGGAGCATCATCTGTCAAACGTCACTCTGTTGGAGGAGCTAGTGTTGAAGCTTCCGCTCGCCAAGCGATTGGAGTGGGCACAACATGCTTTGTCGATTAAGCCGTAGGCTACCATCATGGATTTCAGCAATTGGCTGAAATTGGTTGCCGATGTAGTTAGCGCCGTCATAGTCAACGAGAGCCGGTCGCCCGAGGATTCCAAACGAAAGGTGGTTTTACATGCAGCTGAGGAGCACTACACAGAGTGCCCATTTTGCCAAGGTAGTCATGATGTCCGCAAATGCAAGACCTTTCTCGCGTGGAAAGTTCAAATCAGGTGGAAGGAGGTGAAGAAACACGGACTGTGTTTTAGTTGTCTGAGCTCGGGGCACACATTGAGTCAGTGTTCCGAACGGAAGCCGTGTAACGTTGACAACTGTCAAAGAAGGCACCACCAACTGCTGCACGATAGTAAACTACCCGTCAGAGGCAAACGAGGATCGAGGAACGAGTCGTCAGCCGTAGTTCGTTCATCTGGGAACGAAGCTGTCCTCAGCTGCGTGTCGAGGGTCGAGAGAACCGAAGTCCTTTTTCGAGTTGTGCCAGTGGTACTGTACGGTCCAAGCAGCAGAGTGGAAACGTATGCCCTGTTTGACGAAGGGTCATCCGTCACGATGATGGACAGTGGCTTGGTAGCAGAACTGGGGCTAAAAGGTCGTCGAAGCAGTGTCAATCTGGCATGGTATGCCGGGAAGTCGACCCGCGAGATGTGTTCGCTCGTAGATTTCCACGTAAGCGGTATTGGGAAGAGACGTTCGAGATTTGCATTGAACAACGTTTATGGAGTACCCAACCTCAATTTGCCGACGCAAAGTTTCGACAAGGGCCTAGCACCGTCGATCGTCCGAGGCTTACCGATAGCTACGTACAGCAACGCACGTCCTAGAATTTTGATTGGCTTGGATCATTGTCACCTCGGATTAGCGGAAGAAGTCGTAGAGTTGCGAGAGAATGGTCCGTATGCTGCAAGTACGCCATTGGGATGGACTGTCTACGGTCGTATGGAAGGAGTGTCGTCCTCACCGCATACGTGTCTGCTGACCAGAGCTGACAGCGAAAAGACTTTGCACGATCTAGTGGGATCGTATTTCGAGACGGAGAATTTTGGGGTCAAGCTGTTGCCGACCATTGAATCGAAGGATGATGTGCGCGCCAAGCAGATGCTGAAGAAGAATACTGTCAGAATGGACGACAGATACCAGACGTGTCTACTGTGGAAGAGAGATGGTATTGTGCTGCCGGACAGTTACCCAATGGCTCTGAATCGTCTTCTGGGTATTGAGCGGAAAATGAAGCGTCATCCAGAGTTTGCTGCCGCCTACAATACAATCATTTCGGATTATGTGGCAAAAGGGTACGCTCGTAAGTTGTTGCCGGAGGAAGTCAATGTCGTTAGCCCGAAGACATGGTACCTTCCCCATTTTGCCGTGTACAATGCCAACAAGCCTGGAAAAGTTCGCCTGGTATTCGACGCAGCTGCCGCAGTTGATGGAGTTTCATTGAATAGCCAGCTTTTGAAGGGACCGCAGGATTACAAGCCGATGCCGTCAGTCCTGTTCAATTTTCGCATTGGAACCGTTGCCGTTTGTGGGGACATTAAGGAGATGTTCCACCAGATTCTGATCCTGCCTGAGGATAGGGACTCGCAGAGATTTCTTTGGCGTGGTGCCGACGAAAGTCAACCACCAGAAGTTTACGAGATGCGAGTGATGACGTTTGGTGCCGCATGTTCCCCGTGCTCCGCTCACTTTGTCAAGGTGACTAATGCTGTCGCTCATCATGAAATGGATCCTCGAGCAATCAGGTCGATATTGGATTTTCACTACGTGGATGATTTAGTGGACAGTTTCGACACGCCAGCACGAGCTATGGAGATCGTGAAGCAGGTTCGAGATATTCATGAGGCAGCGGGCTTCGAGCTTCGTAACTTCTCTTCGAACTCATTGGAAGTAGTCAACTTTCTGGAGGGAAGACGGAACACACGCGTGGATTACGCCTGTGATGTCGGAGACGAGAAGCTGTCGACGGAAAAGGTTTTGGGTGTTTACTGGCAGCCAGCCAGTGACACGTTCGGATTTCGTATGCAATTTCACAAAGTGAGGCCGAGTATCATGAATGGAGATCGACTTCCCACCAAACGGGAAATGCTCAGCGTTTTCATGTCCGTGTTCGATCCGCTGGGATTTTTGTGCCACTTCATGATTAATGCCAAGTTGATCATGCGGGAAGTTTGGAGACTTGATGTTCGATGGGACGAGCCTCTACCGAAGGAATTGCGAAATGCATGGAGCAGCTGGCGACAAAGTTTGGATAGAGTGGTCATTTTGAAAATTCCTCGTCATTATTTTGGAATAGGTCGCCCAGCTGTTTTGGAGCTTCATACGTTCGTAGATGCCAGTACGGACGCATTTGCCGCCGTGTCTTACTGGAGATCCACTTGTGCTGATAGAAGTGTGCAAGTGACTTTCGTTTGTGCCAAGACGAAGTATTCATTGCTTGCCATACGCAATGAATTTATTGAATTTCGTTGTTTTTCGTCTTACGAGAGGCTTAGACGCGCAACCGCCTGGGTGTTGCGATTTGTTCGTCGTTGCCGTAGAAGCCGTCGTTCGGACGAATCATATGGATTGACTGCCGAAGAGGTAAGAGAAGCTGAACTTTTACTTTGTCAATTAAGCCAGGAAGAGTCGTTCACCGAGGAGATATCTCAACTCAGAGCCGGAAGTAGTCTGCTGAAGTCGAGTGATCTCTACAAGTTGGTACCTTACGTCGATGACGACAACGTTCTTCGTGTGTATGGCCATATTGATGCTGCTACGTGGTTGCCGATAGATACCAAGCGCCCTATCATTTTGTCGCCGTGCCATCCGTTCACGCTGTTAGTTGTCGCCTACTACCATAAGGAAATGAAGCATCAGAACTTCGAAGCTACGGTTTGCGAGATCCGGCGGAAATTTTGGATTCCGCGATTGCGCAAAATTCTTCGTGAAGTTGTTGGTCGATGCAACGTTTGTCGATATGTTCGAGCTCAGCCGGTTCAGCCACTAATGGGATCTTTGCCGGAGGATCGGTTGACACCTTATGTCAGGCCTTTTTCTTACACCGGACTGGATTACTTCGGGCCGATTTATGTGACTATCGGCCGCCGTCACGAGAAACGATGGGTCGCGTTATTTACTTGCCTCACCATTGGAGCCATCCACTTGGAAGTCGCCTTCGATCTGTCTACGGATGCCTGCATCTTGGCGATTCGCAATTTCATTAATCGCCGGGGCGTTCCTGTCAAAATACGTAGTGACAATGGCAAGAACTTTGTTGGTGCGAACGAGGAGGCCAAACGTTTTTCTGAGGTGTTCGACGTACAGCGAGTGCAATCCGAGCTTTCATCGAAGGGTGTGGACTGGGAGTTTAACTGTCCGCACAATCCAGCCGAAGGTGGTGCATGGGAAAGGATGGTACAGTGTGTGAAGAGAGTGTTGCGCCATACACTCAAGGAATCTGCACCCAAAGAGCACACGTTGTACAGCTTTCTCATCGAGGCCGAGAATGTTGTCAATTCTCGCCCACTGACTCATCTGCCGGTAAGCTGCGAGGAAGAGGAGCCGCTTACGCCTAACCATTTTCTGCTCGGGTCTGCCAATACAGCGCGAACGCCGCTCGTTGTTTCACTGGACAAGCCGCTGGTGCTTCGGAAGCAATGGCGGGTGTCGCGTCAACTGAGAGACCACTTCTGGAAGAGGTGGATAGTCGAGTATCTACCGACGTTGACGAGACGTTCGAAATGGTGTCAGCGTACCAAGCCTTTAGCTGTGGGCGATGTGGTTCTAATTTGTGATCCGTCGGTCGAACGTAAGCAATGGAAGCGTGGTCGAGTCGAGGCTGTGTTCAAGGGACGAGATGACGTTGTTAAACGAGCTGATATACGAACGAGTACCGGAGTGGTCAGGAGGCCTGTATCGAAGCTAGCCGTGTTGGATATTGAGTAGTGAATCGGAGCGATCCACGGGGGTGGGGATGTCGCTTACCGGCATCTTCCACGAATATATTTGAATTTCCCGCATTTTTAATGGCACGGCATAGTTGAGCACGGCGTTACCACACAGTAGTACCGTGACTTGCACTGTGTACTCTACTACCGCCATCTTCTCCTTGGCTCGTTCTCAGTCGATCACCATACGTCGCCGTGTGCGGACAGGAACGGGCCAGGGAGCAAGACCGCGGTAAGTATACTTTCTATTTATAAAATATATGTAATTGAAAATGTATATTCTTAAAGGAATAAACAACACATCACACACACAACACACCACATTGTGTTTTGTTAAATACCGCTGCTCCCGGGGCCGAAGATCGACTCGAGACAGACGCATAGGGGAAATTTGAGGGAATTTGTTTTTTCAAACCAAATGTGGCAGTTTTTCTCATCACGAGAAAAGATTTTGCAAAGAAATAATCATCTTTTGTGATAAAATCCACCACATCTAAAAAATAAGCCGACGAAGGTGAGTCAAGATGCGCAAAAACTGTCAAATGTCAGCTGTTTGGTCTTAACCGGGATGATACCCGCGATCGTTTTTTTCGAGTCAGATTTACCCGCGATGCGAAAAAAACCTCGCTAATATAATTTTAGCTCAGAACTTAAACCTCCAAATGCACCTGAATGCGCAGAAGACCGCTTTAAAACACTCTTCAAATATTTATCGTACTGATGCCGGACTATAGAGGCTCCCGATTAGAAAACTGCCGGATTATTTAGACTGAGCCGATTCAGTGAGGACACCGGATTATGAGGTGTTCCGGGTTAGATGGAGGCCGGATTATAGAGATTCCACTGTACAATTTGTTTAAGGACCGATATGTCAAAAAATGTTTGTCCGATTCATAATTTTTATCGTATGGAAGAGGTGGGCCCGGAATCATTGCCCCCCCCCCCCCCCCATTGCTGGAGTGCTACCACAGGACATACGAAACGCTGTAACGGATCTCAATGTGCCCAAACTAAGCTTTGGGAAGAACTTTGATGTCAGATTTCCAACTAGAGGTGAATGGAAAGAGAGTGAGGTAGTCAAGGATTTTGACATCACATTCTTCACCGATGGGTCTAAAATGGATTGTGGCGTGGGTGCTGGAATCTATTACCGTCTTCCTGAGCATTTTTCAAGCAGAAATGCTTGCAATCATGAAGGCATGTCATGCTCTCAGGGACATACAAACAACCAGAATATCGCCATCTGCTCAGATAGTCAGGCTGCTATCATGGCCTTACAATCGGTGAAGACGACTTCCAAGGTTGTTGAAGTATGTGGGGAAGCATTAACCAGCCTTGGCACACGACAAAGAATCACCCAACTCTGGGTACCCGGACACAGGAACATAGAGGGTAACGAGATGGCTGACGAACTAGCCAAAATGAGTGCCACCTTTGACAGCTCCCATGCGGAGCGTGTTTGCGTCCCGATGGCAGCTGTTAAGAGTAAGATCTCCACCCACTATTTAAAGGCTGCTAATTCCAACTGGCGAAATCTGAGGACCTGCGTTATATCAAGGAAGATGTGGCCCTCCTAAGGCTGGAAAAGAACTGCTGTATTTCCTAAATAACACTGGCTGGTTCAAGGCACCTCCCCACTGTAAAAGTATTCACAATAAGTTCAAGATCAATTTGAGGTAAACATTGTGTCGCTTCGGCCAAGGACCCCCCATTATCCCCAATTTAAATTTGTCAACACGGCATGTCCATAACTCCCCTAAAAATTGGAGCAGAGTGCTAAATTTTGGTTTGTTGCGATTGGAGGTCATAGTCACCCCACCCACCAAAAATCAGCTCATTCGGATAAGGGTATCTCCCATACAAAGTGACCCATCAGGAGTTTGTTCTACGTACTACTCATTTGATAAACTGTAGAACAAAGTTTTCTTGGGTCACGTTGTATGGGAGGTACCCTTAGTTTTTATCCGAATGAGCTGATTTTTGGTGGGTGGGGTGACTATGACCCCCAATCGCAACAAACCAAAATTTAGCACTCTGCTCCAATTTTAGGGGGAGTTATGGACATGCCATTTTGACAAATTTAAATAGGGGGATAATGGAGGTCCTTGGCCGGAGCGTCTTAATGTTTACCTTAAAATTATCTTGAATTTATTGTGAATACTTTTAAAAAGTTTTACAGCTGAACTAGTATTTTTTCAAAAGTTATGGAGCTTTTAAAAAAGGTCTAAAATCAAAATATTCTAATTTATTTGCTTACGCTAGCGTCGAAATATTCAATGAAGCTCTAATGTGTTTTATATCATTGGAAAGGTAATTTTATGTACTTAGACCATTTTTCTGTATCTCTTGCCGTTTTTGAAATAATCGCCAAAAACCGAAAAAATGCATGCTGCTGCTGTTCAACAGCAACAGCAAAAAACACGTCAGCCATTTAAAATGCATTGTGCTGCTTTCTTCGGCAGCATTCAACGCGTCTAATCTGTTTCTAGCATTAGGGTATTAGCATCTGGCATGGTAACGTTCCTTTTCTTTAAATACATATATATTACATGCATATTTCGCTTTTCATTGATAAACTTCTGCGATTGAAGTCTATCTAAACATAAAAGTACAAAATCAAACACAATTGGTTTTTCTACAGGGTGTCCGGAAACTGCCGCATAAACGCACCGGATTATGATTCCTCAGTTAATTTCCAGCAAAAAAGTTGTACTGAACATACCCCCTCAGTTTAACCCTTTAGCTGCCACAGGCATTTAAAGATTGTTGAAAAAATCATTTTCTTGCACGACTTAAAGCCTAATATCTCCAAAGCTAGACCAGCTAGAATAGTGAAATAAAATGACTATTACAGCCAATTTACCTATAAAATAAAACTAACCACACTAAAATCGGATAAGAGGTTTGGTTTTTACAGAGCTTCAAAGTCAAATTTGCGTGATTTGACCCAAAAACAATCTTTTTTTTCCATCTCAATTTTCTCCAACTTCTGCCAAGGTGAGGTGCTTGTACGATTCTTTTAGAAATTGGCGCATAGTCTTACAATCATATCTTTCTTACATCATTTTGATCTAGCTCCATTACTTCTAACAGTTTTTATAGTGTAGAAAACTAGGGTTAATTTTAGCTCGAATTCAATACAATTCAATTCACACTGCCCCTAAAGATCTGCAATTGGTAAAATCTATTCAAAGTATGTCGAAATCGAGCCAAAATTAACCCTAGTTTTCTGCACTTAAGGTACTAAAACTGTTAGAAATAATGGAGCTAGAATAAAATTATGTAAGATAGATATGATCGTAAGACTATGCGCCAATTTTTAAATGAATCGTACAGGCACCTCACCTTGGCAGAAGTTGGAGAAAATTGAGATGGAAAAAAAGATTGTTTTTGGGCAAAATCACGCAAATTTGACTTTGAAGCTTTGTAAAAACCAAACCTCTTATCCGATTTTAGTGTCGTTAGTTTCATTTTACAGGTAAATTTGTTGGCTGTAATAATCATTTTATTTCACTATTCTAGCTGGTCTAGCTTTGGAGATATTAGGCTTTAAGTCGTGCAAGAAAATGATTTTTTCAAAAATCTTTAAATGCCTGTGGCAGCTAAAGGGTTAAGCTGAGGGTGTATGTTCCGTACAACTTTTTTGCTGGAAATTAACTGAGGAATCATAATCCGGTGCGTTTATGCGGCAGTTTCCGGACACCCTGTATAGCACAAGACATAGACAGCAATTAACAATAGTACTGTTTAGAGGCAAAAATTGTGATCTTTGATTTTCTGCAGGATTGTTGGGGATTATGGGAGACGAAGTCCTAACTGATAGAGGGTTTGGCGATTATTTAAAAAATTATCAAAACTGGATCGAAACTCAGGATACTTCCTATACAAAGTGATCCAGCAAAATTTTTTTCAACAGTTTTAAACAATAAAATAAAAAAAAATCTAAACAATATGAAAAAAACACCATTGTTCGACTTATTTCGTAAACAAATATATATGTATATCTTGAGTTTGTTTACTAAAGAATGGGTATGAAAAAAATTGTTGGTTTGTATTTTTTTTTCCTTTATCTTTAAACAACAAATTTTCCACTTATTAATTTTAGAGTGCAGTAATCTGCAATCGATTTTATTATTTATTTGCATTAAGATTTCTATCATATAAACACTTTAATTAGTTTATTTGGTGGTTAAATCCTACCCACTTTCTTATCAGATGATAAAAATATTGCTGTGATTACAGTAATGCATAATAATTGATAATAATAATACATATTCAACATTAAACATACGTTTACATGTATAATTGTGAAGCTACGTATAGATCAACGCTTCTCTACTTGTCGTCGCGGACCACTAGTCACCAGACTTTTTCAACTCCAAACTATTTTTATAAATTACCTTAGATATACGTTTTGGAAAGTAGGAGGAAGGTCCAAACACTATTATAATAAAAATAAATAAATGGCTGTCGCGACGGTTCAACATTAACATGATCCTAACGCCTTTTGTATAGAGGTGTTGAGATCAAAAACATGCTCTGTCGAGTTACATTTCCCCGTTGGGTACTCATCTAACATCCGAGTGAGATCAAAGTCTGCCACATGGGTCCCGTCTTTGGAAAACATTACAAGCTGAATCCACCTGCCCACAAAAAATCAGGTCAATCGGATAAGAACTAAGAGTACCTCCCATACAAAGTGACGTTTGTTCTACACACTACTCATCAAGAGACGCGAGAGCATATCGCCCGCCAAAGGAAAAAAAACGAAAGCGAACAAGTCTATGATTACCGGACACAACTTATTTTTTCATTGACAGGGTTACAGCCTTCCAGGCAACATCCCCCAAAAAAAATGTTTCCCAAAATATTCCACATATCCTGTTTTAGTGCCTTTCCAAAAAAAATCCCCGATCGGCAATAAACGGTGAGAGATCATGACTTTGGGACAATCGGACATTGGACACTGGTACATAGGGGCATTGGGCCACTGAGACATCGGTATATTGGGGCGTTGGGACATCGGGATATTGGGACAATGGAACATTATGATATTGGGACATTGGGATATTGGAACATTAGGACACTGGGAGACTGGGACATTGGGGCACTGGGATATTAGGATATTGGGACATTATTATGACATTGGAACAATAGGACAATCGGACAGCTAGGACATTAACACATTAGGACATTGGGACATTAGGTACACTGGGGAAACTGGGACGTGGGAACATTGGGCCACTGGTACATCGGGATATTGAGATATCGGGATATTAGAACATTGGAACATTGGAACGTTGGAACGTTGGGATATTGGCACATTGGGATATTGAAACATTGCGATATTGGGAGATTAGGGAAATGAGATACAGGGACATGGGGGCACTGGGATATTAGGACATTGGGTCATTATGACTTTGGGACAATAGAACAATCGGACATTGGGACATCAGGATATTTGGACATTGGGGGACTGGGATATAAGGACGTGTGGACATTAGGGTCTTGGGTCATTAGGTTAGGACATTAACACATTAGGACATTAGGTACACTGGGGAAACTGGGACGTGGGAACATTGGGACACTGGGACATCGGGATATTAGGACATTGTGACATCGGGATATTAGAACATTGGGACATTAGAACATTGGGATATTTGCACATTGGGATATTGGAACATTGCGATACTTGGACATTAGGGCGAGGGCACTGGGATATTAGGAGATTGGGACATTATGACCTTGGGATAATAGTACAATCTGACATTGGGACACTGACACATAGGACATTGGGACATCGGGATATTGAGACACTGCGATATTAGGACATTGGAACATTGGGATTTTGGGACATTAGGACATTGGAACATTGAAAAATTGGGACAATGGGACATTGGGATACTAGGAACACTGAGGAAACTGGGACGTGGAGACATTGGGCCACTGGGACATCGGGATATTGGGATATTGGGACATAGAAACATTGGGATATTGGGACATTAGGACACTGGGAGACTGGGACGTTGGGGCTTTGGGATATTAGGACATTGGGACATCTGCCGCAAAAAGAATACATAGCACTCCAATCCACCGCTCATGTGTAATTTTGTTTTAGGTGTAAATGCTGGAGAAGTTTAAATGTACAGGACTACTTCTTAGTAATTTGGTGGGAGCCGTCAAAGTGGCACTGAATAAAATGTTAAAGCTCCCACCAAATTACTTTAAACTTCTCCAGCATTTAGACTTAACACAAAATTACATATCTTTGACTGAAGATGCGAGTATTTTGGCGGGATTGTATTTATATCAATCCTTTTTGTTGCTAACAACTTTTTCTTTGGCGGAAACCTTTTACAACAAAGTTATTTTTGTGAGATACATTATGTACAAAAAAAAATTCACTATGCATTCAAATTCTAAAAAACCCTTGTATTGCGAGCGCAGCCTTCTGTACGCCGGTATTTTTTGGTTTGAAGCGGTTTTCAGACACAATATCGACCACGATATTCAGCTCGTCGCCAGAAGTTTGATTTTGTGTTTTTTGTACCTATGTAAAATAACTTGTTTGTGTTTATAATTTTGTTGATCCCGTATAATGTAGAATATAAATTCGCCCCTAGAAAAATCCGGGACTTCCAACTAAACAGCCCTAGCAGCCACTCCCTTCCCCCTGGTAGCCAAAGGGTGCAATATGCAAGCTTCGCCTAGGGCGCAATAAAGGCTCGCGCCGGTCCTGCATGCCAGGAAGTAGATACTTCTTAACAGAAAACTACTAGGATGATAGGAGGTGAAACTTCGTTCATATAGGTTGATAGTAATATTGTTTTTAAATATTTTTGGTGGTTCGGATAAAGACTATGTTTCGTCACAATTACAATTACGTCAGCGATGTGAAAATTCCTTGAAGTTATTTTGTATACCCTTCGCTCGTAGAGTCAACGAAGGGTATAATAACTTTGTCATGAAGTTTGTAACGCATTGAAGGAAGCATCTCCGACCATATAATAAGTATACATATATGATCAGCATAACATGAGGAGTCGATTGGGCGATGTCCGTCTGTCTGTCTGTCCGTCTGTTGCTACGCGTTTTACTCGGCCAATTTAAAAGCTATGAAGCTGAAATTTTGCACAAATGCTATTTTTTGCTGCAGGCAGTTTGTATGTTTGAATCGGTAAAATCGGACAATGGGGTCATGGGGCTGCCATACAAACCTAACCCCCCAAATTAGTTTCTTCTAAGAAAAACTTTTTGATTTGTGCACCGATTTTAACCAAATGCCACACAAATGTATTTCTATTGATGACACATAACATATGTGAGAATCGATCAAATCGGACCATGGGGTCATGGGGCTGCCATACAAACCCGACCCCCCAAATTAGGTTCTTCTGAGAAAAACTTTTTTGTTTGATTTTGACCAAATTTCACACAAACGGTTTTGTCTTGATGGCACAAAACATATCTAAGAATTGATCACATTGGATAATGGGGTCATGGGGCTGCCATACAAACCTAACTCCCCAAATTAGGTTCTTCTAAGAAAAACTTTTTTATTTGTGCACCAATTTCAACCAAATTTCACACAAATGTGTTTCTATTGATGGTACATAACACATCTAAGAATGGATAAAATCGGATAATGGGGTCATGGGGCTGCCATACAAACCTAACCCCCCAAATTAGGTTCTTCTAAGAAAAACTTTTTTATTTGTGAACCAATTTCAACAAAATTACACACAAACGTGTTTCTCTTGATGACACAAAACATATCTAAGAATTGATCAAATCTGACCATGGCGTCATGGGGTGGCCATACAAACCAACCCCTATTTTGGTTCTTCTAAGAAGCATGTTTTGCACCGATTTCACAAAACCTTGAATTAATGTGTCCTTACCAAAGCAACAAAAAAGGTAAAAACGAATGGAATCGTACTGTGAAGTCATGCTCCCGCAACCCCAATAAAATTTTCCGAATAAATATTTTTATTTGCCCACTTATTTCAACCAAGCCCAAAACTTTTGACAAAGCGGAAGAAAAAGAATGAGGAGGGGGATTAAATACAAGTCATAGGTACGCCCGAAAAAAAACTTTTAGCCCAAGGAGAGCGAAGGGTATCCAAATTTCGGCCGCGCCCGAAATTAGCCTCGGCCCCGGGGGCTGGCGAGCGTAGCGAGCAGGGGGCGAAGCCCCCTAGTCTTGTTTGTTCCATGAGACACATGTGACCCATATATGGGAAGGAGGACCAAGATAATAATCCAAGACACAAACCCAACTTCCCCAAAAAGGATAAAATCTTCTAACACAAGAGCAAGCAAAAAACAATATCAGAAACCAAATAATGCAAAAAAAAGGTAAGCTTTTTATTTAAAATCCTAGGCGGGATATCGACCAGTGCTCGTATTTGCTAACAGCACTGCAGACTTATCTGCAGTGCATATGATGCTAAGCTGGATGCAATGTCATCTATCACGAAATAGGACTACATGACAACAAATCCTTATCATTAATTTTTATTAATTTAACTTATTAAACTAAATAGATTTTTGATACCCACATTGCGGATTTCTTATGGTTTTCATGCTGAATATGACTTTTGAAAATTGTGTGCTCTCAGCTCTTTAAAGTTTCGTCAAAATCTTTGATTTCCAAAATCCAACTTTTAAAAGGGAACAATTGACAATTAGGAATAAAGAGTTTGTTTTTAAATACACTCGGCTTCACAAAAGTCGGGCCACTCGCCAGTTTCGAACTCAAATTCAATTTTCTCAATAAGTATGAAACTTACAACTATGAAAATTGTAATCTACAGAAAGTGCATTTAATGGCAATTCAATAATGACTATGATTTTTATTTGAAGTACCGTTAACTCACGCAACAAACACAAGGCCTGTTTTGATTAGAGTTCGCGCTTACCGTGTGACCCGGTTTCATTGAAGCTCAGTGTACATACATAATTATTTGGTTTCTCTGCAAAAACACGGATTTCGACCTATCTCTTTGCGTCTTGCGCATTTTGCATTTTATTTTCAGGAAGCGCTAGCCGGAGTGTCCCCAAAAATTGATGATCTGGTCGGCCGCCTATGGGTTGTCGACCCCTAAAGCGGGCGTGATCACAAGAGTATGGGGGATTGATTTAGCAGAAAAACGGTTCAAGAAAGTTTAAGGAAATGTTCTGAAATATGAATTAAGCCAGCTTATGGCAATAACTTTCAAGATCCGCCAAATAGAAGGTGGGTGGGAGATGCATGTCCCATATTATTATTTAACGCATAGGCCTAGTAGTCTGGCTGGTCAACAAAAAAACAGATAATTTCTTGGAAATAGGATGTCACTAAGACATCCTGCGGCCTAAGTCCAATGTTGGATTGTCGCGCCTGTTATATGACCAAAATCCCGGGTCGAAAAGTATAACATTGTAGCACCTTTGCACTATATGCTAAGACTAAGTCTTCTTGATGGCGTGGTCCGACATGCCTAGATAGCATTGAATAATTGTTTACACAAGTGGCTGATACTGTTTAAGTGCTTGGCCAGTACCAATGTGTTTTGCTTAGGTTCTAACAAAAATGCATTGGTACGCAATAATTTAATTGCCTGACGGATACGTCATATTTTAATGGTATTATTGCGTATCGATATCGAGTAAAGGCGCGTTTAGATGGCATCAAACTTGTTTGCATCCAACTTTTCCCTCAAACTTATCCAAGTTGGAAGGCTGTTTACACGTACGATATTCTCTCAAACAAATCCTATCAAACAAATCCTATCCGACTTGTAGGCCCTGTAAACAGTAGTTGAAAGTTGGAGCGGTCGTAAAACGTAATCAGTTTTTGCAATACGTATTAGTTCAGGAAAAATATATTTGCTTTTTCTTTTATTTTTTCGTGAATATTTTAAACATTGAAGGAAACATGCCCGAATGAGTATACAGCGTGCTCCAAAAGTCAACGGAACGCCAAAATTGGATGATAGCGCACCGATATTGGTAATCAGGCGCACTTATTCTTTATTATTAGAAAGTATATTTATATTTCGATTGGACTATAATCAATGCATCTCAAACAAGTTATCCAACTTCTGTTTTCACGGTGGATTTGTTTGAATGCTCGTTCCACTTCAAACTTATTGTCCAACTTCTGTTTACACGATGGATTTGGTGTCCAACTTGTTTGAATGCTCAAAAGTTGGACGACAAATCCATCGTGAAAACAGCGCTTAAGATTTAATGATGACTAAATGAAGAGCCCTTTTGTAAACAATTGACCAAAATCAACTAGGCATGTGTGATTTTAAAAATCAAAAAGGCAGACTAGACTTGGTCGGATAACGGGCGCGTCACCAAGTTGACGCGCTTAGCATGGATCTAAGAGATTGTTTCTAATACGCCTGTTATTTATTTTTATAGGCCTGTTCGGTACCAAGATTTCAGTACCGGGTTTCGGTTTTTATACAATACCCGGTACCACAAGCAGTTTCCCTAACTCACAGATTTTTCTAAACCAATTTGTATCACGCATTTTTACTACTATGCAATGTGTTGCATAACATAACGATGGCTATATTATTATCCGTTACAGAAATGAAAGGATAAAACTTCAATAGGAAAGGCACACGATCGTGACAAAAACGCGACAATAAACATTTTAATTTGAGCAAACCACTATTCACTAGTAAATGTTTTTAAGTACAACGCGCATATGCATTTCGACACCTGATTGTGTTTTGAATGCCTATTATTAAATGAGACCGCGAAGTAAAGAAATTTCAAGATTTCCGCGAGCACACGAACGAGTGAGTACGTAATCCACGTTCAATTTATTATTATTTTCCTTTTTACCAAAACAACAAAAACTTTCAACGCACAAATATGCATAGCGTCTGTCACCCACAGCCAGTGAAATTTTATTTTTAATCTTGGCATATAGTATTTTATCAGCAATATATAGGATCACATATAGTACATTTAAATATATTTTAAAGACTGCATTAAAGAATAGTCCGCGCTGCATACATGCTACGAATGTCCAATGCAATTTCTTTAAATCAATAGTCGTCGTTGGTAATGAAGTGATGATGATGCTGCTGCCAAAATTAGATCATCCCGCCGACCAAAATATGCACACCCTGTGTATGTAAGTATGTATGTATGTTTTATACAGATTACGAGTATATCAAATGCAACGAACATTTTTGTTTGCTGTCGTTAATTCATTTGGTTTTCTATGCCAGATTTATTTCGCATCTTTTTTATTGTAGCCCAGTAAACGATGTCACGCTCCTTAGTAGATACAAAATGGAGTGGGAGGAGAAGATAAGAATTGTGACAATTATAGTTTTATTGGGATTGTAATAAAAGCAAAAGTTTATTTGAAATATAATGCTTGAAATAGATTACGCGCATCAGCAGCAACATCGGCATCGCGAAATGTCAAGCGCAATGCATTTTACATTGCTGACAAAAATGTTGAGCAGAAGACTTGGCATCAGCGCCCGTTCTAGGGGGGGGGGGGGCGAGCCGGGCGGTCGCCCGGGGCGCCAAATTCTAGGGGCGGCTTTTTGGCAATCATTCGAATAAAAAAAAAACGAGTGAAAAAAATTTAACTTCAACATCAATTTAGTAGAAAGCAAAACGTAGAAACTACAGATGAAATAAAATGAGTTAAAACAAAATGTCGCAAGGGTAGGAAACAAACTGTCACCGAAGCATTTTACAACCGATATACCAATTTTTTTTCGAGACGGCAGATTAAGGTTTTTTTTAGGTAATTATAAAAACCTGTTGAACATTTCTTTAATTTATCAAAAAAATCCACAATTGATACGAGGTGCTTAGAGAAAGTTTCCTAAATGCTCCGCTTATGATGCTAGCACCTATTCCGCTTTCGAAAAGCAAAATGGAACAATTCGCTTAGTTATATAATAATAAAGTCCCTCCCCAAAAAAAAAAATATTTTTTCATTGCAGAATGATGTGATAAATGTGTGTTCCTATTGAAAACTTAGTTCCTTTTCTTCAAAGGATTCTAATTAGACCTACTTATCCATGATTCCCTAAAGGGAAGGGCAACCAAATTTTTAAATAAACGACATTATAGCATATTGAGAAATAAGGAATTGTACAAACACTCGAGACAAAGCATTTTCGATTACAATCATTCAACTTCATTTCACCTGATCTTTGGATTGATCGTGGATGATTTCCTTCAGTTTCAATAGCATTGATTTGGCTATTCCCTATTGTCTTCAAGTTCCGTTTCCTCTTTCAACATTGAACTTGTGATTGATAGCATCAAGTGAACAGAATAGATGAATTACTCAATTTGCCCACATTTTTTCATCATTCGTCGTTAGGTATTTGTTGCGACTTGTGTCAAAACGCATAAATTATAGCTTCTTGCAGAAAAAGATTAGGCAATACTAGTGTTAAATATTCAATTTTCAAAATTAAATGCCAAAAAACATTTTACAACTTATTCAGTCGCAGAGAAATTAAAACACGCTTTTCTCAAGCCGTTGAAAGATAAACACCGATAAATTGTAATTCACAATCCTCCCACAAAGCAAATTAGAAAAATGTTGAAAGGGAAGACTCAAAACTCGATTTTAATGGGTTGCAATTTCCCATCCTTGCTAATTGAATTTGACATATTCGACATTGGAATTGGGTTTGAGTAAGATAAGTAGGTACGATGGAGCCACCGATAGTATTCCTCTATAATATGCTTCCTAACATGCTAATATCGCGATTGGGATAGGTTCCCCGATATAACAAGCTGTGATTTTATTCTCTAATAATAATTTTGAAGATGAGACATTTCTGACGTCGGTTAAAACCGCTAAAGAAATCCTTTCGAGAAGAGATCCGGCTAATTTAAGTTTATCTGTTCTGTTTATTTGCGCAGGGTGTAAAGAAGTTATCGAAAACTACTCCAAAAGGTTAGTGTAATGCAAATGAACATCAATCTTTGGCACAACATTTTCCAGAGCGGATTTTTCTGTTTTGAGTGTTTTAGTGGAATATTGGTAAGCTTTTGTATCGGAACTCCGAACTAACTCTCCACAAAGCCACCTGGACTGTGGTGAATTTTTGTTTCTATTATACATATATGCTTACTAGGCTACTGAACTCAGTGTGGGTAGAGATTCTATTATCTGAAGTACTGCAGCGTTGGTTTGAATCCCTTTGTGACCATAAATTTTGTGTTGTTTTTATAAAAATGTGCCTACGGGAGCCAGTTCCAAAATGTTAATCGTTTCGGAGCTACTCGCTGTCATAGGCGACCAAAAGCTGCAAAAATCACAGATAAAAATCATAGTCATTTGAATTGCCATTAAATGCACTTTCTGCAGATACATAACTTTCATAGTTTCAGAGAAAATTGAATTTGAGTTCGAAAGTGGCGAGTGGACCGATTTTTGTGAAGCCGAGTGTAGTACCTAAGGGGCGCCAAATTTAGCTCTTGCCCGGGGCGCCGTAAGTGCTAGAGCGGGCGCTGCTTGGCATTCACCCTATTTGTCAGCTATGAAATTCTGCAGATGCTGCTGCTGACGCGCGTAGTCTATTTCAACTATAAAAGAATTTCAGCATGTCGTACAAAATAAACGAATAGGCTTTGACATTCTAATGGAAAAAATCGCTTGGCTATTGTACATAAAACAGTATATCACAGTTTTGCATGTCTAAAGTAAATGGGTGTCACGACAAATAATTTCGACAATTTCGACACATGGCACGGCACTAGCGGCAGCACCTGATGAGAGTGCCGTGTCATATACATTCGGTCAAAACCGACGAATGTCGTAACATTTTTGCACTCTCCGAGTGTGGATATGCCCGTAAATCGGGAAATCACTCGGAGAGCAACATTCCAAAACAGATATGTATGTATACTCTTTGTAAATCGTGTACCCGCAATAAAGGGAAGCGGGACGGCAGCGGAGGGCTCCACGGTTGTATCGTGGGATGCGGAGGCTGCGTCCCAACCAAGCACAGTGATCTTTGTGCAATTTCGACTGTTTAAAGAACGTCAAATATACGGAAAGACACCCAAGCCTACTTGGGACATGCAAAATTGTGGTACAGTAAAACACCGATAAGTGCACATCGATAATGCATTTTCGTGCTCTTATGTGTGTTGTGCACTTAATAAGTGTTCCGTATAAAATTTCTAATTTACTTAGATAAATGAAAACTATAGTGATATTAACTGATTTCGTGTAAATTTTTAACTTTGGGGAATGGAGAGGAAGTTGAACATTTTTAAATAATAACAGAAGTGAAGTTTCAAAGAAAATTTCCAATTTATACAAGAACAAACCGTAATCAGCTCAGGCGATTTTATGGCCCTTGCGTTAGATTTTTGGGTCGCTCGTTTCAATTAGCTCTACTCAATTTATTACAAAAAATCAATTCTCTGCTAAATAGAATGTCCAGAATGTCCATCCTCGTTAATATGGCCCTGGATATGCCTACTCCATTTCAAATAATCTCGACCTCCCTGATTCCTAAAACAGGCAACATACAGCTGACCGTGCGAAAAACAGGGAAATTCGAGATTAATCCCACAGACTTCCAACAATTGGCTTTGCGATTTATTGATCGTCATTGCAAAAGCCAATCGAACGGGGAACTGAATCCGCTTGAATTAGAATGGAAGATCAGTTCCTAACCTTTGAATTTTCCCTTGATGATCGTCGCGTCGCTTGAATCACATTATTCATCAGTTCCTTGACGGACAACCGCTAACCGTTGCACAATTTCGGCTGATTCAGATTTCGTAACAGGTTTATGATCGATCCCATACCTTCAGCTGTAAATTATGCGGCGGGGCTCCTGGCACATCAAGTGAGTTCAAAAACTCCGTCGAATAGTTGGTCGCTTCATCCTCGTCGATCACGGTGTCAACGAATTTGTACGAATTTTTGAAAATTCAGCAGCCGATGGGTCGTTCAGCAATGCGACTCTCATGTTCGTAGTCAATTTCAACTTCTTGACATGCCGCCACAAAGATGACAATTTCGGGCATGCATTAAGTTTATCCGCAGTAGTAGATTTCGGGATGACGGGAAGCGTTTGATGAAAATCTCCGGAGAGTAATATTAGAGCCCCACCAAATCGTCTCGAATCACGTCGTAAGCTCCTCATCGTTCGGTCAACTGCCTCCAAAGCTCGTTTATGCGCCACCGTACATTCATCGTCATCCCAAATGATGGTTGTGCATTCTGGCATCAATTTCGCTGTTGCCGAACTCTTGCTGTTTGTGCACGTTGGCTTCTCAACCAAGAGTAGATTCATCGGCAGCTTTAAAGCGGAATGTGCAGTTCGACCGCCTTCCAACAATGTAACAGCAATGCCAGAGGATGCATGACATCTTAACCGAATTGTTGCCAAAAGCAACGAAATGATGAATGTCTTGCCTATCCCACCAGGAGCATCGAGAAAGTAAATGCCTACTGTTCCATCGTCAACAACCTTCATACGCGAATCGTATACGTTCTTCTGCTCGGCATTCAAAAGCGGCACATTTATTCGAACTCGTTCGGCCAGCTCTTCTCGATCATAATCCTGCTCCCGTTGCAAGTCGCGATTAATTGCATCGTCCATCAAACGATTTGGTGCTGGCATTCCCAATTTCAGCAGCAGACTGCCGCACATGAGCATGGTCATGTCTTCGATCAAAACTAACGCTTCGTTGCGGATCTCGTCGTTAATTTCAAGATCGAAATTGTTATGCGAACTCTATGCAAAATGTCGTCAGCCATCTCGTCCTTGTATTTGTTTCACAATGCGGTCGGGATACGCCAATATGAACAGAAGCAGATGAAGGTAAAAGTGTGAGAAAATGCACTGTCCTCATAATTTTGCGCGGTTATTCACAGCACAGCAATTATTTATCTCGTTATAGCTTCTTCACCCAAAATTTACCGCAAAACGTCTTTTATCGCAATGAATTCCACAATTATTCGAAATTATCAAAAGCTTCATAACGAATTTTCCACCTTTGCATCGTCTAAAATCATCAAATCATTCGATAAAATACAAAACTTTCTTCCTGAGTTTTCTACTTAAATTTTTATATTTCTTCATTCGAAAAGCTATTGTGGAAAAATTGCAAGCAAAAAAAATATTTTCAAATTTTCCAATTTACCGACTTTTCAGAAGGATTTTCCCAACATTCTCTTTCGTTAAAACCTTCTGGTAATTGCAAACAACTGAAAAAAAAATTTAACCAAATCGGTCCAGCCGTTCTCAATTGATGAATTACTATACAATTTGTTCGCTCCATTTTTATATTATATGTACAGATAAAACATCAAATTTTTTCGGACAAGAAACGAAAAACTAGACCTGGATCGCATGAATTCGTGAAATGGGTCCTGGTTTGACACGTTTGCTAGTATGAATTTTTGCAATGAACATTTGCCCTTATCCGTGATGAATCGTTTGCAAATGTTGTTGATGGTGCCAAAAAATCGTGCTCTTAAGCGTGTTGTGCACTTATCCGTAATGCACTTATCCGTTTTGAAAAGTATAGAAAATCGCACAGAGTGGATGGTGCTTGAAAATTGTGTGCACTTATCCGAGTTTTGCATTTAAGCGTGTTGCACTTATCCGTGTTTTACTGTATACTGTTTTGTGTACAGCAGGCTAGCGAATTTTTCGTTTAGGATGTCTACAATGTCGTACTATTTTTTATGACATGCTAAAACTCTATAATTTAATGTTTCATTAGCGACGTTTTTTTCGTATCGCGTGTAAGTCTGACTCGAAAAAAACGATCGCGGGTAACATCCCGGTTAAGACCAAACAGCTGACATTTGACAGTTTTTGTGCATCTTTGACTCGCTTTCGTCGGCTTATTTTTTAGATGTGGTGGATTTTATTACAAAAGATGATTATTTCTTTGCAATATCTTTTCTCGTGGTTAGAAAAACTCTCACATTTGGTTTGAAAAAACAAATTCCCTCATATTTCCCCTATGCGTCCGCCATCTACATTTGAGCTCTATCCCGTGTAGGGTAGTTGCACGGGTTAACTTTACCTGGGTAAGTGTCATTTTTTATATGAAGTTCTACCCAAACCTGCACGGGATAAACACAATAAAACGTCCCTATTATACCCTTCGCTCATAGAGTGAAAGGGTATATTAACTTTGTCATGAAGTTTGCAACGCATTGAAGGAAGCATCTCCGACCATATAAAAAGTATACATATATGATCAGCATGACGAGATAAGTCGATTGGACTATGTCCGTCTGTCTGTCCGTCTGTTGCAGCGCGTTTTTCTCGGCCACTATAAAAGCTACGGAGCTGAAATTTTGCACACGTGCTTATTATTGTTGCAGGCTGTTTCTATCTTTGAATCACTGAAATTGGATCACTAGGCCATGGGGCTGCCATACAAACCTAGCCCCCCAATTTAAGTTCCTTCTAGGAAAAACTTTTTTATTTGTACACCAATTTCAACCAAATTTCACACAAACGTGTTTCTCTTGATGGCACAAAACATATCTAAGAACGGATCAAATCATATAATGGGGTCATGGGGCTGCCATACAAACCTAACCCCCCAAATTAGGTTCTTCTAAGAAAACCTTTTTTATTTGTGCACCAATTTTAACCAAATTTCACACAAATGTATTTCTTATTATTATTATTCTTTTGTTGACACACAATATATGTAAGAAGGGATCAAATCGGACGATGGGGTCATGGGGCTGCCATACAAACCCAACCCCCCATTTTGGTTCTTCTAAGAACCATTTTTTACACCAATTTCACAAAACCTTAAATTAATGTGTCTTAATAAAGGTCAAAACAAAATGGGATCGTGCTATGGGGTCATGCTCCCGCATTCCCCAATAAAATTTTCTGAGTAAATCTTTTTATTTGCCCACTTATTCCAACCAAACCCCACACAAATATTGTTTTGTCGACGCAACGGAACTTTTGTGAAGACGGAACGAAAAGAATGGGGAGGGGGGGTTAAATACAAGTCGCAGGTACGCACGAAAAAAACGTTTAGCCCGTAGAAGAGCGAAGGGTATCCAAATTTCGGCCGCGCCAAAAGCTAGCCTCGGTCTCGTTTTAGTTTTCAATGAAAACTAAAACGAGACCGAGGCTAGCTTTTCAATATTGTGCTCATGGTAATAAAGTTAGGCTGATCTCACACCATGATATAAGACCTCTGATTCTCTAATCGGATGATGACACCCACAAAAGATATTCCAGCATCTAATATCAAAGTACCAGATATTCCCAGCACATTTAATCTTTGAAATTGTATAGTCTTGAAATTTTGAGGATGACAGTCTCTTGGTGGTGCCACAGTCTCGGAATATTCGATTCTCCTAGACCTAGAGACTAAAGTCTCCCAGTGTGAGGACTGAGGAGGAACTTTATCGTATGGTTGAAAAAAATGAGTATCAAGATTGTTCTAAAGATAGGTACTATGCGTAAGTACCGAGCGATAAAGTTGCATTTATGTCTCCCATGAAAAATGTGCCGTGGAGACTATTGATATTCACTAAATTTTAGATAAATGTGCACTCGCGGTCTGATTGATTATTACCGATGACACTTTTCCCCGTGAAATAAACTGCAACTGCATTGTTTCGCTGGCAAAATGTCAAAAATCGATGTGGAGACTTTGGTGTAAAGTAAATATTTACCACCAAGCGAATTCGATTTCACGACTATCAAAATTTTTGCATGATGTGCATGGATTTCACGTGGAATGACGATATTAATATTAATTCTATATATTCAGCAGCGACTGTGAAAAAATCTAAAATATTAAAAAAGAAAATAGGTAGAAGGAATTGTTTGAGATTGTTTGAGAGTTCTTAAAGCTAAAAAAAATATTTTAATTATGATTTTATGTTGGGGCATAAAGATAGGTAAATTGGTTGAAAATCTTGTAAAACCTTTTCATCAATTCAATTTGACTTCATTGACTTCACTATATAAGCTTTTGCGCTAGTAATTAACATAAAACAGATACATATATATGGTACAACAACTCACTATAGATAACCTTTCTGTTGTCGATTTTACCAGGTTTCCATGCTACAAGCGCACCTATGAAATAAGACCACCAGAAATGGACTGGAAACACTGTGACCAATATTTCAAAAATAGCTAAACTGCTTTGGCACGAAACACAAACTATGCACTTCACTCACTTGGCAGTAGGAAATACAATTGGGATCGATACTTTTTAGAATCAAAAACGACTTAAAGGTACGACCAGCGGACTTAGGGACTTTCGCGAATTGAACCCACGAGCAATACTAAAATCAAACAGATAAAGCCACCCGTATACCGTACGTACTAGTATTATCGATATAATAAGCAAACGATGCACCAACCTTGAAGTTTCCGGTAATACTAATAAGAAACTTGCAAAGTCTCAACAGTCTAAGCAGATTGAACGGGCCAAATACGCACTCGAAAAACAGCAGATACAGATAAAGCCACCCAATCGAATGAGCCGGCAAACGGATTTGTGTGTATATGGCGGGTGCACTTCTAGCTTCTATCCAAAAAGAGAAAAATCTATTCGCGAATCGCTATTTAGTATGCGTACTAGTTAGTGGATTAGTGGACTCACTTTTCCGTATTATGCGCTCGCGACGATATATTATACGTTTTGGCGAATATTTTCACTACTATACGCACACACTGCGAGCTGAATGCACAATATTCTAGCCTACCGCTTTATACGCACAAAATATGCAAACTAAAATCGTGAAGCATTGTCCTTATGCTGAGGGATATTACCACGCTGGTGACATATCAAGTGTACTATGCCAACATATTCAAAACATCCTGCCACATTTCCTTCGAGAAATTACGTGTATGCATGCATATGGGCACATACTAAACGAGTCAAACATGTAGTAAGCCTATACAAGCGCTAGAAGCACATGGTGAGTAGAGCTTAACAATTTTTAGTTTGCGTACAGCGTATGTGCACCATCGTCATCGACCATCGCTAAGAATTTTTTATCCATCTTCCTCATTTGAAATCGAAAGCAGACCTTTTGATCTTCTAATCTGAAAATTGTCTGCGAACAAAAAAAAACTCGACGCTTTTGATCTGGTTAATATAGGGTATTTTTTTTTAGACTTGTGGTTTTCAAGAAGAAATAAAACGCATATAACTTAATGATATGGCCAAGAATTTAGCTTTATGATATGGATAAGGGTTTGCAATTATGTTTTTAACCCTCGGATGGTTCAGTGGGGTCTGACAGACCCCAGAGAAATTTAAATCTTAAAATTTTCATAGAAAAACTTGTTGAATGGTATTTTGATGCATATGTAATTTAAGTATGTGTCACATACGTTCATTTAAGCATGAATTTGTTTGAATTTGTGATTTTGTTAATAAGTTATAGCACTTTGAAAGTGCTCTGGGGTCTGTCAGACCCCACGAACCATTTACGTATGTCTTTTTTACAAAAGTAAATTTTTCGTTTTGTGGGAAGTTTTCAAAGTACATATGCTATTTGGAAAACGATAAAATGTTATAATAATAGTCGGGAACGGTTGAAACTTTGTGATTAGAGTACATTTGGGAAATTATATATGTTAATTTTGAAAGAAAAAAAGCTGTGAAGAAGAATGCTCTAACTATTGACTAACTTTGGATCCCGATTTGACGATTTATATTAACCTTAGCTAAAAAATGTTGAATTACATATCTTTGTTAGTTAGTATCAAATACCTTTTGACTAATAAAAATAAAATTTTGTTAAAATTTTAGTTTTTATATTGATTTACTTGTGATAAGTTCAAATTACCCTCAAATTTGACACCATCTAATTTTTTCTTCCACGTACTAAGAGCTACTGTCAGAATTCCACTTTTTTTATATACCACTTAATCAAAAGGCTTCACAGTTACTTCTAGTTCAAACAAATGTGCCAAAAAAGAAAAAATAAAGTTTTAGAGCGATTTTTGGCTTGGGGTCTGTCAGACCCCACTGAACCATTTACGTATGTAAAATTTACCTGAACCATTCGAGGGTTAAAATGATTTCGGGCAAGTTGCCACCGCGGCTGGCTCGAATAAATTCCAGCCGAGAGGCCCAATTTTCGACCACTTTTTGCAGCAATTAGGGCCGTATGTCAGCAATAACGCGCCGAATATTCTCTTCCAAGGCATCAATCGTTTCGGGCTTATCTGCGTAGAAAAGCGATTTCACATAAACTCATAAAAAAATAGTCCAGCGGTGTTAGATCGCACGATCATGGAGAGCATGCCACAGGCCCACGACGCGAGATAATGCGCTCAACAAAAGTTTCCTTCAATAAATTGATTGTTTCATGGGCTGTATGGCATGCAGCGCGGTTCTGTTGGAACCAAAGGTCATCCACATCAACATCCTCCAAATCAGGCACGAAAAAGTCATTAACCATGGCTCTATAGCGTTCCCCATTGACTGTAACATTATGGCCGACTTAATTTTTGAAGAAATATGGACCAATGATTCCCTCTGCCCATAGAGCACACCAAACAGTGACTTTTTGAGGATGTAACGGCGCGTCTCAACAATGGCTTGTGGATTATCATCACTCCAAACGCGACAATTTTGTTTATTAACATACCCAATAGACCAAAAGTGAGCTTCATCGCTAAACAAAATTTTCTTGTGAAAATGGGGATCGGTGGTCATCTCGTTTTGGGCACGATTTGCAAACGTTGTTCCGGAGTAAGTCTATTTATTATGAAATTGCAAACTAAACTGAGCATAAATCAAGTGACAGCTGTCAAAAAAACAAACTCCGAAAAAAGTTATACCAGATTGAAAACCACAAGTCTAAAAAAACACCCTATATGTTTATAAACAGGCTTTCTAAAAACGATGAAAGATGTGATATTTTATTTAAAATATTTTCGCTTTCCGGTAAAATTGGTTGATTCTGTCTGGTGATAGATTCCATACGACCATACGCAATGTGGACAAGATTTATCCTTCAACGAATAGTCCGGGAAAGGACCAAGATTGCCACCTCTCGGCGCAGATTAGATCTGGAAGCAGATCAGTCGCATTTACATACAGGGCTCAGAATTGGTTGTTGAACTACGGTCACTAGCGGGGAACACAAACCTTATGCTGGGATGTATGCGATTTGAAGATGGCCATGGGGCTTATGCTCCGTAAGGGGAGAGGTCGAAAGGCCAATTCCTCTTTTGCAGTTGTGACAAAACTGCGGACGCTTAGCTATGCACGAGGAGTTTCTTAGGTTGACCTTTCCCGCATTATCCGAGTAAAGCCCCTGTGGTGTGGGGACAGAATAAGCCTTAGTGTTCCTGGCTTGTCGTATAAGGCGACTAAAAGGATAGTTGCCAGCAACTTGCGCATCTGAAATCAAATTATGCTAACGAAACGTCTACTAGGCCTCGAATTAGGACTGACTTACCGGTTACGACTTTTGGCTATCGCACCACCACATCAACACCTTACGAATTGTAATTGAGCAATACGCCGATTATAGATCTCTGTTGCACAAGCTCTTTGAGAGAATGTATCTGGGCGGCCTTACGCAAGAGGGGTGTCACAGAGAAAATAGTGGCTATTATTAGGGCAACATACGTCGGTGCAAAATGTCGCGTACTCTATAAAGGTAAGGGGTCGGAAGGTTTCGAAATTCATAGCAGGGTTAGACATTTTTTATTCTTTTAGTGATTGGTGATGTTCTCCATGTAGCTTTGCCTGAAGAACGTAACCGTGGCATTCAATGGACTCTGAAATCCCAGCTACAACATTTGGGCTATGCTGACGACATTTGCTTACTCTCACATAAGATCATGGACCTGAGCGGAATGGCTCTGGATCTCGAGAGAGAGGCAAAGGTTGTCGGGCTAAAGATTAATACCAGCAAGACCAAAATCATTAGCCTGCCTGGGAATCCCACTCTCTCCATAAGTATCAATAGACAACTTGTAGAACAGGTAGACGAATGTGTCTATTTAGGTAGCATTGTTGGTGTTGATGGTGGCACTGATCAAGACATCGTTCGCCGCGTTAACCATGCCAGTGGCGCAGATAAGGGGGGATCAAGGGGATCAATCCCATCCCCTCCTTTCGGTCACACATTTTTTTATTATTTCTGTAGGTACGTAAAATAAAGCAGTAGTAAACTTTTTGCTGGAACTATTCAACGTGTGTAGTGTTTTATAAAAACTTGAAACCATTTTCAGAATTGAATTGAAAATTTATCATGCTCCGTGGCTCACTTGGTTGACTCGCACTCTACGATGCTTGTATTTTAGAGGTCTAGAGATCGAATGTCGGCGTGGTCCAAAAATTTCCGTAAATGTGCGGATAGGAAATACATATATAGTGGTTGCAACATTAAATACATTTCGAAACGATATGCAATGTAACGTTGACTCGAAGTAGCCTATAAACGGATAAGTGAACGCACCGTGCCCCACAAGGTCTTAGGGTACAGAGAAGAAAAAGAAGAATGGAAAATTTAACACGCCCTCAATTTTCAATTGTATTATACAAGCATATCGATAGGAATAGAAACACTACAGCACAGGGCTTTACGTTAATTTACTTTTTCATATTGGATCTAGAGTTTCGCACACCAAGCCCTACTGAAGTAATCTAGAAGTGCTGCTGGAAAAATTAAATGTAAGCTCATTGAAAACTTGTTGCCGGAAAATCTTAATCTACCGTTCAAAAATTTAAAAATAATATTGATCACAGAGTGCTCTTCCACAGAAGCGCAATTTCCAATGTGGAAAATAGGCAGTACATAAGATTATAAAGATTTCTTCAGGAGAATCAAAAGCTAATGCAAATCTAGAGAAAACGCTGCAAAACTGCTTCCAATTTTTGAGCATCCTTTATTGTTTGAGTTTATAAACAACCTTTTTATTTTTTTAAGTTAAAATTTGACGGAAGGTTTTATCGTATATAGCAGGGCAAAGCAAGTCGTGACTTTCTCTAGCTGTTCCAAATTTTATTGAATTTAATACAAAGAACTCTCAAAGCTATAACCAGGATTCATTTTTATAGTTAAATCCAGTGGCGGTTACTCCTTAGGAGCACATGAGCACGTGAACCCCCTACGCTCATCATAACCATCACATCGTAAAATTGCTTTCCTACCTAAAATTTTATATCATAGAATTTAAAGCAAAACTTCAAATTTATTTAAAAATCGATGTCATCAATCCTAACCTAAACCCGCGAAAAGTAACCGAAATATTGATAACACAAGTCAAAGAACAAGCCACCTATTCTCTAATCGCACGTGCGGTTAGAGTTGCTTGTACCTATCATCCGTTTCCATACGATCCTATGCGATGTCCCATAGTATCAATCGACGCAGACTCGCTGGCATAGGAGCACACAAAATATGTGCGAACAGTGGAAGAATTGCGTGCGAGCTTCAGAATCGGTGATGTTTTTTCGGTTGATTTGTTGTGAATTGATGCATTTTGCATTTTTTGTATGAATATTTATGATTACATCATATTAATTGCTCAGTTTTTTCTTCTTTATGTGGAAAGGTATGGGCACATAAATTTAAATAAGGCAAAAGTAATGACGAATGTACTCGTATTAAGTATGGCTATGTAGTAAACAATATTTACAAATTTATATTTCTAATTTGGAAACATGTATGGATTATGTAGTGTTACCAACAAAATAATCGTGATTAAGTAGTATTTTGTAATTAAAAATTGTTTAACCCATGTTGTATAATTTTTGTACACAATTTTAGAGCTATATTATTAGTATGTGTTGCTGATTAAGTATGTGCTCTGATTAAAATCCGTTAAAAAAAATCTGTCTGATGCATAATTTGATACAATGATATGAGTGGTTCAAAAATGAATGTTTGGAACTAGAACTCTGATATTTACTTTTGTGTATCTATTATTCGAGAAAAAATTGAAAAAAAATTGAATTTTTAATTTATTGAATTAACATGCATAGCGAAAGAAAACCGTTTCTATCTGTAACTTAGCAGAAATTAAATATTAATTTATTTTTTGTTGTAGTTCAATATATTACGCTTCTTATCTTACTAAATTCGATCATTTTTATTGGCCTAAAATTTAGTAACCACAAAAAATCTCTATTTGTATAAAAAAAGCTAATGAAGCCGAAAAGAAAATTCTTCAATTAAAAAAGAGGTACAAAATGGTGCAAAGTACAAGGTTTACTGAAGTTAGGTATTCACATAATTTTGAAAAATTAGGCCCTCTAGTTTGTTTCAGTTGTGAACCCCCAATGTAGGGGGTCACGAGCCGCCACTGGTTAAATCTTCTATCAAAAAAATTGTAGAAATTTTCAAAGTTAAAAGATAAATAGTCTTATGCAGGCAGTAATTCGAAAACAAACGGAGTTCCACGATATTGGAACTCCACTATATAGGGATCCGTGGTGATATTGAAAAATTGGAAAAATGTAAAAAAGAGCTTTTGACAACAAAAAGCGCACACAATCCAAATTTTTGTAAGTTTTAAAATTCCGAATGTTAGTCGGCTACACTGTGCCGAAAATCAACTTATCTGTAAAATATTTGACCAGCATCAGAGATTCAACCGATTTTCTTTTACAACTTTCTACTATATGAAATGGAAAAGGATTTGTGTACCAAAAAATTAAGCATTTCCACACTGTTTGCGACGAGGTTTTCGGGATTTAAATTAAGGTGCAAATAAATTAAACTGTACTTTATCTACAACGAGCTCGTCTTCACAATTTCCCTTTTCTGGACATACACTCACTTGAATAGGGACAGCCATTTCAAGAGTTGTTTATCTCAAAATAACCTTTTCCTTGCCGCAGAGAGCCTAACTCAGTATTATATATATATTATATATTTACAAAGGACATTATGTTGCTCATAGTTTGCGAGCAAAAAAATGAAACATTTAATAACAACAGTTATGTTTCATCAACATTATACTGATACACTAATAAATTCTATGTTCAAAATTGGGCCACTTGAATAGGGACAGTTGCGATTTGGTCGGTATTTCGAAAATGCTCGCGTCGCATCCTAACTGTTTTTGTTTTAGTTCACTCAGATTGTGTTTTGACTTTAATTTTTGTAAGTTTCGGTAATCATGGCTCATATCGATGTTTTGAGAAATGAACAATACAGTTTACGCAAATTTCGAAAATAGTGAAAAAAGGTAAATCGGTTTAACTATTTTAAAAATGAAAATGGATATGGACGAAACATGAAAGGGCGTACGCGGGGTGCTCTAACCGCCAAAGAAAAAAGAGCGATTCTGCGAACCGCCTCTATTTTTGTAAGATCAGCGGCTAGAATTGGAGCTAAAGTCGGCGTTACAGCTAGTTTATCAACAGTGCAACGTGTAATAAGGAATTCCTCACACCTAAATTCAGAACAAATTCAGAGACAGCTCCCATAACGCTACCTTCTCTGCTATGATGCCTTGACAGAAACCGTTCATTTTTACGTAGATCGTGGAAATAGACATGGTACCCATCTGGGCCAACCAGGTTGACTTTCTTTTCATCCGAAGAAACTACCCTGTTTCACCCCTGTCGCCATGACATATTTTGGCGAGCAAAATCCAGACGATGGCTCTTCCTCTTTGCGTCTAACGGTGTTTTTGTTTTAATTTTCTTGAATTTTCTTCTATTTTAGGTGTGAGGAATTCCTTATTACACGATGCACTCTTGATAAACTAGCCATAACACCGACTTTAGTTCCAATTCAAGCCGCTGATAGTGCAGAATTAGAGGCGGCTCGTAGAATTGCCCTTTTCTCTTTGGCGGTTAGGGCACCTCACGCCTTTTCATGTTTCATCCATATCCACTTTTATTTTTTAAATAGTTAAACACAAGCGATTTACTTTTTTCACTATTTTCAAAACTTCGCGAAAACTGTATTGTTCATTTCTCAAAACATCGATTTGAGTCATTTGCGCGGTATTTAATGCTTTTGCTCTACCCATGATTACCGAAACTTACAAAAATTAAAGTCAAAACACAATCTGAGTGGACTAAAACAAAAACAGTTAGGATGTGACGCTAGCACTTTCGAAATAACGACCAAATCGCAACTGTCCCTATTCAAGTGACCCAATTTTGAACATAGAATTTATAAGTCCATCAGCCTAATGTTGATGAAACATAACTGTTGTTATTAAATGTTTCATTTTTTTCTCGCAAACTATGAGCAACATAATAGCCTTTGTAAACAAATACTGAGTTATGGTCTCTGCTGCAAGGAAAAGGATATTTTGAGAGAAACAACTCTCGAATAGGCTGTTCCTATTCAAGTGACTGGGAATGCATAGTTACATTATTTATTTTAATCCCTGTTTTAAGGTGTTCCGGTCAATACAGCACCGATGCTAGGTGTTCCGTGACTCCAAAAAGTTTGGGAACCCAATATAAAGCTCTGATACTCCACACAGTAGCGGAAATTGGTACGAAAACTGCAATACTGAGGATTCACTCACCGTAGTAAAAAAAGCCAAAATTATCGATGCAATATTTTCAGGACTCATATAGCAAAATTGCCATGTATTTTACACCAAAATTTTCTACAACAAACTGCTAATTTGAAGTGTCATAGGTACAGAATTTTTTTTTCTGAAATTTAACATTTGATAACCGTAGACGTATAAGTAATCTTGCAAAATGATCCCCCTCCTCTCCGAAAAGCTATCTACGCCACTGAACCATGCTAAGTGTTCTTTCGGCATCTTGTCCAAACTCCCTCAGTTATCTCAGTGTTAAGACTCCCTGATACTTTCTGGGCTCTTATACGGGAGCAGCACTTGAAAAGTTTCCGCTGCAGTTACCAAGAAGCTGGAAACTTTTGTCAGCACTTGTCTTCGTCGAATTTGGAATCCCGGCGCACGGGGCAAACACCTATCGACGAATTGACTCACAGGCGAAAGTGGCAGTGGATTGGTCATACGTTGCGGTAGGGTGATAACTGCATTGCTGGTCGCAGCAAGGTCGACAAAGGGGCCGCCCTAAAATCACACAATAACAGAGTGGTCACGGAAGCTTATGCAGACGACCTTGTTGTAATAGTCAAAGACAAATTTGTGAACGCAATCTGTGACCGAATGCAATCTACACTACGGCTAGGCGACAGATGGAGAAGGCACAATTGGCTATGAGTAAACGCCGAGAAGACTGTCTTGGTTATGTTTACCAGAAACCGAAATTGGGAAAACTTCACCTTACCCAGGTTACACGATGTCATCTTTCTCCCACAGTAAAATATCTCGGGGTGCACTTGGACCCCAAATTTACGTGGAAACTCCATATTCAAAAACAATGCCTTAAAGCCTGCATGCTGCTCTGGTATGGCAGGCTAGTGCCTGACAGAGGCCCTCAAAAACTGCCGGTATTATGCCTTGAATCTTTTTAATTAAGAGTAGTTCTGCGTGATATATGGACCCTTTATTGCTATAGATAAACGGATAATTTAGACCGATGATTTTGAGGCTGGTGGCGGCCATCCCGGCATTGTGAACCTTTAGAACGATGGTAAGGAATTTTCTCTGCCTGGAACTTAGAACCTGCAGAGTCATATTTTAAGTAGGAATTTTCTTAGCCCCTCATAGACGAAGATTTTTTAAAGAATCGTACAAGTTCCTTACTTTGGCAAAAATTGTAGAAAATCTAGATGAAAAAACAATTTGTTTTATAGTCTATTCACAAAAATTTTACATTTAAGCTCTGTAAAAAGCAAACAGCTTTCTGGTTTCTACGAAATATTTTTGAGTCTGATAATCCAAATTTATTTTATTTTGACTTTCTTACGTTCGTAATTTTGCTATACAAAAGCGTAGGAAACGCGGTACATGTGTGGGTAGCCACTGCTTTCCGTTCAATATAATTTTTTCCGTTAAGGCTTAAGCCAAACAATATTAAGAATAAGGAAAGAAGAAAACAGAAAACTTGCACGCTCACAACCCGAATTCTAGCCTACACACCTAACTCCTGGACATGGACATGCATTCAAGTGTGAACATAAAGAATTACACTACGTCCTTTTTGACATGAATAAAGACATATTTTATCCTGCTGTAAATTTCATGTGAATGTAGTATATGGCTTATGCTACCCATATCACTACAGCGACGACAACGACAACGGCATTCTCATTCACAAGCAAAAATCTTGAGAGCGTTCAGAATTTAGAAACCATGAAAGTGCACTTACATCCGTCCAAGTTTTATCGAACATGCTTCACATGAATGGATACAGAATGAATGCGCTTTAAAGTGACATAATAATACTCGTGTGCTTGTGCCTATATGCAAACCTGCTACGTGCAAGAGTGGTGGCTAGAATACAGAAGACGTGAACAAATCAGAGAAAAATTCTATTGCAATTGACCCTTTTCCCATCGGCGTGGGCGACGGAAGTTCTTCAGATTTTAGAGTATGGCAGAGGCATAACTACTTCTACTACCAAACCTCACTGAACATTGGAGGGGATGTTTTGTAGCTAACGGTAGACATTTCGGTATTTCGGAGAGGATTACATACTTCGCTTTTGGAATCATATGAATATTGTGTACCTGGAAGGTCATGCATATTTATTAAAAATAGACTCGAGATGCATCGTCGTCAGGATATTTTTATGATGCAAACATGTGGCATACATGCATTAATGGACATGTGATATGCCGACTCACTCATAATCTGGTATTATGTAATGTATAATTCCTATTACATATCTACATACATATGTAGATATGCGTAAGAGGAAGGGCAATAGCTGCTTTCCATTAACTCGCTCCATCATAGGCACATGTGGCTCACAACAGTAACGGTTTGATATTACCGGGATTTTGAGTACTATTATCTAGTAGTCTGGCTGGTGTAGTGGTTAGTGCGCGCATCTTCGGTGCACAGAGTCATGGGTTCGAGACTTACCGTGAACGATTTCAGTTTATGGTGTTTTTCGAACTCACGAACCATGTGAGGGACTATGATCTCACTCAGATGGTTAACGAGTGCCCATTTATGGGGATAAATAACACTACTGAGCGTGCTGTTGATCTCAACACCTCAACAAAAAAGCAGCTAATATCATGGAAATTGGATGTCACTAACACATCTGCGGCCTTATACTTCAGGCGATCGGTCGTGAAATCCGGCTTCAGAGTGCATGCATACCGTCTGAGATTGTTTTAGAAATCGATAGGGTATTAGTCAGAAAGCCCAAATTTAAGTTTGCACCACTTGAAACATTTTGTAACGGTACTTATGAAGGTTTTTTGTCTTGTTTGGGTTTCCTGCGTATATCTCCGCTCCTAATGGTAGCATTTCCAAAAAAAGGCCACCGAATTGTTTGGTACAAAATTTTCTTCATCTTTGGCATAGCGATTCTTTACCATAAAGCAGTAGGTAAAATTTTACAGCGTGTCAAAGTTGAGAAAACAGTTCTACAAATCAGTTTTTTTTTGCACATAAGTCAACGGTGAATTTTCGCGCAAAAATTATCAAGTATGAACTTGTACCTTATTGGATTCCCTACAACCCAGAAAAATAAAATAAAATCGATACGATCAGCCGCAGCCGAGATACACCCGAAAGAAGGTGACCATTCCGAAGTAACTATGCGTTATACATACTGTGATGTGTCAACCCAAATTGTATTTCCGTACTTGGCACTAGTGTCGCTAGCGAGAATAGAAAATTCTATTCGCGTAAAAGTGAACTGTGGACAGTTTTTAGTCGAGAAACAAAATGCCGCGCAATATCTCGCAACTAACAACGGCCGAATTGTAGCGTGAGCTGGAATTTGTCGACATCCGGAAACAAAAACGAGTTGCTTGCTCGGCTGATGGACGCACTGAAAAATGAAAGTCACGATCCCGATACGGTAGAGCTTCCGGAGGAGCAAGAACCCAGTGCAACAAATACGGAACAAGTCGCGAACCCACTGATGCAATTTCTAATATCAATGAAGACGGAAATCTTTTTCTTCCTTGCCTCGTTCTTTATACCGCTCCATGGCTTCGCGTTGCTCGACCCGTGGTGTAGGCACATCGCCCGTTTTGGCGATAATATCTCAGCATATTTCTCGAAGAAAGGTGACCTGAAGAATTGTAATAATTGGCGTGGGATCTGTCTACTTCCTGCTATTTCCAAGTTGATGGCTAAGATTGTTTTAGGACGAATCACGGAAAAAGTCGATAGCACATTAAACGATGAACAGGCTGGCTTTCGCGAAGGGTTTTCCTGTAGCGACCACATAAACATCCTCCGTATTATCATCGAGCAATCCGCGGAGTGGAGATCCCCATAACATCTCATGTTCATCGACTTTGAAAAAGCCTTCGATAGTGTTGATGGTCAGTACATTTGGGTTGCCTTAAGAAGACGAAATATCCCAGATAAGATAATCTCTCATTAAGGAATCCTACAATGGAGCCCAATGTCACGTCCTGCATAAGGGCAAGCTTTCAGATCCTTTTGAGGTGCACAGTGGAGTGAGACAAGGCTGCATTTTGTCACCTATTCTCTTCCTTATTGTCATTAGTGATGTAATCGGTTCCGCACTTCAATTACATCGTAACAAAGGTATCAGATGGAAATTGTTTGATCACCTTCAACATCTTGACTACGCTGACGACATTTGCCTTCTATCAACTAAAACGGATGATGTCGCTTAAATGACAGAAGCTCCAAATTGCGCAAGTCGTAATGCGGGGCTGAAAATCAATGCTGCCAAGACTAAGTTCTTGAGCACATATCCAGGGGGCAAAGCGGAATTTGTATTTCGGGACAAGCAGTGAAAAAAGTTGATGAATTTTGCTATCTCGGGAGCGTAGTTACAGCAGATGGTGGAGCGGATGCTGATGTAAAATCACGGATAAACAATTTGACTCTTTTCTGGCTAAACAACAATATTTCCAGACGCACCAAACTTCGAGTCTTCAATTCCAATGTGAAATGCGTCCTGCTATATGGCTGTTCAACCTGGAAAGTGACTACAGCGATCACTGATAAGTTGCAATCTTTTGTTAATCAGGAGATCATTTCGAACGAGGATCTCCTCACTATAACTGGCCAAGAAAGGATAGGCACTTCGATCAAAAGACTTAAGTGGCAATGGATAGGTCACAGCTTCCGAAGAGGGCCCAATAACGTCGCAAAAAAGGCCCTGAACTGGAATCCACAGGATTCCGGAGCAAAGCGCCGTGTTGGACGGCCAAGGAACACATGGAGAAGATCGGTAACAAGCGAGGCGAAAACGCTAAATCTTACATGGTCGCAGCTAGCGCCGTTGGCGCAAAACAGAGCGAGGTGGAGAGTAGGCGTAGTTAATGCCGAATGCCCCACAAGGGGTTGACAGGAACTAGAGAGAGAGAGAGATATTAACCCATCGAAGTAACAGCCACGTATTTTCATTTATAGCATTGTCCATTCCACTTTCGAGATAATGCGAGGAATGCTATCGTCCATCTCTTTGAGCCTTGATTCGAGCTCCATTCTCTTTATATCCGTTCTGACTCAGTCAGTAAAGATTTGTCAGTAATTTCTTAGATTTTAGGTTCTTCTTTTTTTCTCGTTTTGACTCGACCCTCATCAATGAAACCGATTTCCATTCGAGTCCTTATTTCGTTTATTGGGTGACGATCCACTGTCCTTTTTTCTGGAGACTGTGCTTTCTTCCTCTTTGAAGTTTCCTCCACGTCCAGAATTTTCGTTCTCTTCGCCTGTAAATTTAAGTATATTCGAATATCTTATTTATTTAGCATGGAATATTACCAGAAACCAGCTATATACCTACTTGCATAGTATAGTTTATCAAAATATCGGACGATTATTATTTTGTATAAAAAAACATGAATAACATATTTTGTCATCCTTCATCGAGCATAACGCCAGAAAACAAATGAAATGCCAAACAGCCATACTCGCAAATGTATTCACGTATGATTGAAAAGATATGCTAATATTCTCTAGCCAGCTTTTATTCAGCGCGGCACACATATGAAAAATGTTGCGTCGTAGCCGCTCCAGCCGCTAGACAGACACATCACATCGAACTGAAAACAAAAGTGATTCAGTTTAGTTTGAAATATACATACATATTAGTATAGTGATTTTAGCTGAAAAAATGATGAAACCCAAACATCCAAAAAAAGAGCTGACTTTTGATGCCAAATTGTTCTATGGCCTGACCGCATTACGCAGTAAAAAGTTAGACTTTTTTGCGCGTCACATTTGGGGGAGGGGGTGGCAAAGGGGTGAAATTATGATTTTTCGCAAATATGTATCTTGTTAACTGTAACATTTACAGCAAAATGTTCTGAGAACAATTTAAATTACACAAAATTCCTTTTCTAATGATATGAATACGCTATACCTTCTCTTGGCAGATTATATACTAGACCTAAAAACATCCGATGTAATTCCGATTTTTTGATATTTGACATTTGTCTCTCTAGTTCCTGAAGTAATTTAATTGGAGCCATGGTCATTGGGATAACTATTCCTATCAATATGCTGGCCCACACGGAGACTCAGGCTGCTCCGACAAAGCATACCCATATTTCCCCTATTAACATTTTTCAAAAAGACATGCCTGGAACTTATCTCCAAATCACAGCAGGCTGAAAAAAGCGTACCTTCCATACAAAATGACCCGAAAATTGCCTATGAGCAAAACTTTAATTTTGGTTGACTTGTTCCCTTATTTCTTAATATAGTTTATTAAGAAATAAGGGAACTGGCATTGAATTTTAATAATTTGTATGGGAGGTACACTTTGTTTTAATCCGATCGAAGTAATATTTGGTGGAGGGACTAATGGGACTTAACCTTAACGTTTGCCAATTTTTTTCGAGCCTACTGTGATTTGGAGATAAGTTCCAGGCATGTCTTTTTGAAAAATGTTAATAGGGGGTATAGGGGAATGCTTTTTCGGGGCAGCCTGAGTCACCGTGTGAGACAGCTATATATTGTTAGGAATAGTTATCCCAATTACCATGGCTCCAATTAAATTACTTCAGGAGCTAGAGCGCCAAATGTAACTATCAAAAAATCTAAATTACACCAAATGGTTTAAGGCAGTGGTTCCCAACTCAGGAACGTTTGCGGACCACTTAGCCTGCAAATGGATCTTGACGGACCACCATTTAAAAATAATGAAACTAATTTTTTCGAGGCATTGTATCTAGAAGCTCACGCTCTATCTCCCATCACAAATTGTGCTTATTTTTTTGTTATTTCCTACTTTTATTCCTAAAGGCTTGGATAGACCTCTGGCGGAATGATATTGAAATTTTTGTCCGCTGCGATTTTGGCAATGAAAATTCACACTTACTGTTGTGTAATATGTGGTAAATGGTGGGGAATTCCATAAGCTACAATACGAAAACGGTTCCATAATTTTTCTCGGCCATTTTATGTATTATTTTTCGTTTACCCGGTCATTTCATCGTCAAAATCATCAAATGACCGGGTAATCGAAAAATAATACATCTCACAAAAACAACTCTGTTGTAAAAAGTTTCCGCCAAAGAAAAAGTTGTCAGCCGCAAAAAGGATTGATATAACACAATCCCGCCAAAATGCTCGCAAGGATATGCATTCAAAAGTGATTGAATTAGTTAACAGTTTCCACCAAAACAGCGTGGTGCGGTATGCGTCAGAATTTGTGAAATAATTTCCGCCGCGATAGAGCGCGCTGAATTTGCCAATTCGTGTGGAGTCTGTGTTGTGTATACCGCGTAACGCACCCGCGCTTATTTGGTGGAAGCTAATTTCTTTCAACGCTTATTGGCGGGGAGCTGACGAGGGTGCTATTTGCTGCTATGCTCTTTTCTTGATCAGATTTAATCTCGAATCTTCCAGCCTTGTCAATAAAATGTGTTTTACAAACTTTTTTGCTTTCTTTCGTATATACGACTTTTCCCTTTTTTATACAATAAAGTTCTTTCGTAATTTTCATAAGATTGGTTTTATCCTGCAATTACCCCTATGAAAGCTCCCCGCCAGACAGCATTGCAAGAAATTAGCTTCCACCAAACAAGCGCGGGTGCGTTACGCGGTACACACAACACAGACTCCACACGAATTGGCAAATTCAGCGCGGTCTATCGCGGCGGAAATTATTTCACAAATTCTGACGCATACCGCACCACGCTGTTTTGGTGGAAACTGTTAACTAATTCAATCACTTTTGAATGCATATCCTTGCGAGCATTTTGGCGGGATTGTGTTATATCAATCCTTTTTGCGGCTGACAACTTTTTCTTTGGCGGAAACTTTTTACAACAGAGTTGTTTTTGTGAGATATCATATTTTTTTGCAGCTTTCAATTGACAAAATCAACTTAACATAACAATAAATGAATGCATTTATTTTCTTGAAATGAAGACGATATTCACTGCCCTTTTATCACCACCATGTTTGAGAACATAATAACAATAATAACCCTCTTGGTAACGTTTGTAGCCTTAGCGTCCTTCGTAACCTGAGGTGTGTGTGTTTTGCGAACCTCTACCGTTTGCTGGAAGCTTTAGGATCATCGGGATGTTATTTGTTCATCCAATATTATAGTAATATGTACGTACTCGTATAAGAGACGAACCAAATCTGGAACTTTGAGCCCTTGCCGCCGCTCTTGCAGACGCTTTACAACTGAAAACTTTAGAGATCATTTACAAGGGATTGTTTGAAACAGTCCTGCCAAATCACAAAACTATACGATTCTTTTCTAGGCATTTTTCGGGCCTATCCCCGACTTTTGCAAAATGCTTCCTTTAAAACATATAAAAAGATTTAAGCGAGAAACTCTATGTATTTTTTCACATTTTCCGCTGTATCTTTTTTTCTACTCCACGGATCGGACCAAACGATAGCCTATGCACACCTTCACGACAGACTCTATCAATGGGAAAAGAGACCAAATCCCGAGATGCCCTCTGCAAGGCTGTAGCCCTATCAATGAACGACAAGAACAACAAGAACAACGAGAACAACGAGAACAACGAGAACAAGATTTTAGAAAAAATGCGATTTTCAAACTCTTATATCTCCAGTGTTTTTCATCGTATCTATTTTCTAAACTTCGTAAGACGGCGCGAAGGACAACCTTTACTTAATTTGAACACTCAGGACCAACCAGGGTCCGAGCTACAGAGGTCCGAAAACCCGTACTTGTTCCGTCGTGTAAACATAGTCTTAGTCGCTTCTTTCTTTTGATTTGTTCAAATTTCTTCGTTTTCCTTTGGCGGGCGGGACGCTCCCGCGTCCCTAGATAAAGTGGCCGAGAAAAATGTTGGAACAATTCGGATTCTAGCTTATTTATTTATTTTCCCCAGCATTTACGACATGTTCTACGACACTAAGTATGCATTGTTTTTAAGAAAATCACAGCGGACCAGACCTTAAAGTTAATATGTATAAAAATCCTTCACATAACAGACTACGTTATCTTGGTGCTTTAGTCTGAGGAAGATGATTTATTGAAAATTAGGTTCGGCTTCCATCACTTGGAAGGCGCAGTCCACAAACTACCGACGCAACCGCTTGTCATTGGGCTTGAATTTTCAAACTAACGCCATCTTGTTAGAAAGCATGATTTAAGATTTGCCAGGTTGAGAGAAGGAAGAAAAATTGTTTTGTTCGAGTCAACACTTTCCTCACAAGCTGGGATTTTTCTCGCACAGGAATTTCTGACTTCTTATTGTCTGTAAGAGCTAACTGCTAACTCCAATCGAAGCGAAAAAAAAACTTTAAATTTTGCAGTCTGAATCGACATTTGATAAGTTTGAATAATTTCGGAATTGGGCTATAAGCAACTTAAGCATCCCCTTTTGCCTTCCCATAATCACAGGCCTAGTATGTAGTAGCAAAGTATTTACTGGATAATCTGTTACATGATGATGAGATCGCGTGGTTGGCATGTGACTTTAATTCGTCACAAGAAAATATAACTTTGTTGTAAGAAGTCTTCAGAGTCTCCCCGCGGACCACTTAGAGGTATCTCGCGGACCACCCCCGGTCCGCGGACCACCTGTTGGGAAACAGTGGTTTAAGGTCTAGTATATAATCTGCCAAGAGAAGGTATGTGATATAACATATCATTAGAAAGGAAATTTTGTGTAGTTTAAATCATCCTCAGAACATTTTGCTGTAAATATTACAGTTAACAAGATATTGGCGAAAAATCATAATTTCACCCCTTTGCAAACCACCCCCCCCCCCCCCCCCAAATGTGACGCGCAGAAAAGTCTAACTTTTTACTGCGTAATGCGGTCAGGCCATAGAACAATCTGGCATCAAAAGTCTGCTCTTTTTTTGGATGTTTGGGTCTAGAGCTAAAGTCACTATACTAATATGTATCTCAATGATTCGTTCTAAATATAGAACGGACTGAGTGCCAATTAATTTTGCTTATTTGATTTTTGGGCTTTGTGGTCTCCCCAAAAAGAAAACATCATATTGGGGCCATAATAGAAACATTTTATTTTTTCGAGCGTAAACGATTTGTTTACAAACACAATGTGCTGACCTCTATCTGAGTTGAAGCGCCTCCGCTAAAAATTTATTATTATAATGTCCCCCGGTTATTTGCATTATCCAGAAATTACGACACATAACACAGTCGTCCAACCAAAGCCAAACTTGCACTCACATACTCGCAATTATTAGTGTTAATAACTGATAATGAAGACCGAATGTGCGAATGATGATTTCATTTAGCGGAATTGAGTTTATTTTTTAGATTGCTCAGTGGCTGTGTATTTTGGCAGGCTATGTAAATTGAGATAAGACCAATATGGGCCTCACACGGAGAAATATTTTCACACATATGCAGATTAAATTTCACCAAATTTTAAATTTATTCGGAGATGCATGCATGATGGATATATAAATGTCCTTGTTTCTCTGAAGTTGTGACATAAGTTATTTTAATAAAATCACAGTACCGAGCATGAATCTCCCTACTAACTACTTGATTCACGCCAGCGACGATGGTTTGACAATGTTCCTTAATTTTCAATAAATTGTTGAATTTGTGTTCGTTAAATGTGTTTTTTTAACCTTCAATCAAATTTCATACACGTCTACTTGTAATGGAAAACACTTCTCGTCTGGAACCTCTTGTCCGACAGATGTCGAAACATCTCCTTGAGGGCATGCGCTCAATGCACACAATAAATCCATTTCGGCTATGAACTCCAAATAATCTCCAGGTCTTGCCGGAGTTGGTTTAGCAAAATATTGTTGAGTGTCCTGCAAAAAATTATACAAATTATTCCACTTCCTCGAAAACAAGAATTTAAAAAATAACCCACCCTTGTAAATCCAGTCAGCATAAAGACATTCCATACATCATGAACATCCTCTTCCTTCAAACCGTGCTCCTTTACTGCCTCCATCAAATTACTATGACAGCTACCGACACGATCTGCACCCGTTATCAACTTATATGTGTAATCATCACATCGGGTTCCAATAACATCATGAAGTGCACCGCCATCCTTGTCCACACCATACTGACCCAAGGTGTCGTATACAACGGTAGCCATTGGATTTAAATGTGGCAAATTGCTCCACAGTCGATCATACATTCGTAAATGGGATCCATGCAATTGACGGGTTTTGCCGGAATAAAAGCGCTCCTTGAAATTGTGAAGATTCCAAATATTCAAGTCGCCTACTTGCGGTCCTTTGGTCAAACTAATTCGACACAGATTTCCTTGGCGAACTATGAACGAGCGTCCCTCTTTTTTCGGGACTTCAAGCGAAAGAGTGCGTTTACCTTTTAGCAACTGATTACGTCTTTGGCTGTAGACTTTTGGATCAACCGTTGCTGATGCCGGAGAATCGTAACATATCATAGGCTCATGATACTCGAAATTGCGAGGTTTCATTTGCAATTCATCGGGTACTACAAGTTTGCGTGACATTTTGACCTATAAACAAATAAAACAATAAAAAATAACTCGTTTTAAATAACTGATCTTCGTAAAGTTGGCAAGATTCAAAAAAATAAACACGAGTTGATTCGCGTGTGTACTTGGAAACAATAATAAACATTCAACCCACAATTGTTAAAGGCAGGGACGTAGCCAGGGGAGGGGTCCATGGGGTCCGGACCCCTCCCGAAATGTTTTGAAAAATAATCGAAACTTTCGTAATAATATGGAATTTTGAATAATGCACGTTTTTTTAATTCAACTATTTTGATCAGACTGTGTTTAGGCATCATTAATGGCGTAATATAGTCATAGTACCGAGAATCATACATTTTCGATTTATTAGTTTAGTTAGTGGAGTCGCTAGAAGAGACCCCGGGAGCGCTACTTGTACTTTGTGTAGAAAATTAATACTAACCCAGAAAAGACTTCTCTTTGCTATTTATTGGAAATATTTGCAAATTTTCTTCAGAGCTTGGTTCTTTCAATTTGGCATTGACGAATGCGAAAATTTTGCAAGCAAGCAAGCCTTGTATTTCGTTCTCTATTCCATGAATAAAAAATACGAACACAATCGACGATTTACTTTTTTTATTCTGAAGAAAACCCTACTTATTAGGCATTATTAGCAGTAGTTTCATAGCTGAGGCGTTTAGAGTTTCGCAGCATACTTCAAATCAAACTGTATAAAATGTTTGGAAAGCTATTACAGAATACTTGGTGTCGAAAATGAACTCATAGCTAATTTTCTTTATCTACCTACATCTAATGATTTTCAACATTAGTATGTATACATGAGCTTTGAGCTTTTTGCTTCGTGGGTCCTGAGTGTTCTTTAATCTTTATCACAGGGCTGAATTCAATGCCAGGGAGCATAGGTAAAATTTGAGGGCTATCCGAAGTTTTTTGTGGTGACAGTTGACAGTTACATCTTTTAACATCCTTCTCAATTTGGTGCGTATATTATCTTATTTTGCGATTTGTTTTGTTCTGGTTCATTAAATTTTTCCAAAGTTTTGGGTGAAATTTTACAGCTTATCACACTACCAAAACAATCAATACAATTTTTTCATAAAATCAATATTTTTTTTTATTGCAGCATATAAAAGTGATTAAAATCAAAATTAAAAACGACGGGATTTGCCTTATCTAGAATAGTGTGTATGTACAATTGTTTGAGCATAATACCATTCGATAAAATTTACATATCTTGCTATATCGTTAATTTTTTTGTGAAAATTATTGCGCGAAATTAAAATGTTTCGACGTTGAAATTGACTTGAAACTTTAAAGTTTATTTCTTTCTTCGACCTCAAATAGCGAAATCGCTTCAAAGGTATATTTATGTATTAACGTTTTAGGGAAATCTCAAAATTTTTTTTTCTTTGAAAGTTCTGACAAAAATTTTATAACAATACTTGGAGATAAATCTGCAAGTTTGAAAAAGTAGCTTCAGTATGTATGTTTAGACATCCCAATGGCTGAAGAGGTATCAGTATATCAAAGAAGTATCAAAATAACAAAAAATGTATTTCCCTTCTCTCGGACACAAAGTTCAGCTGTTATTGTGCTAGAAAATCTCCTTGAAATTTGACGGTTTTAATTTTTGAGCAAATCAGTTTCTTTAATTTAAGGGATAATTCTGCATTGATTGATTTCAAGATTTAAATTTTTAGTTTATTCAGAATTAAAAAAAATAGAAAACTATCTTTTTCAATTAATTTAAAAATACTTTCATTTACTTCGAAAATACATAAGTGCACAGACGGTTCGTTAACATTGGCTTGTGATCTTCATAAACCCTAAGAAACATTTTATCTTAATTTCTATAGCTTATTAATATTTCAGATTATTTTTTTTTATGTTTTCCCTTATATTCGCCCCAAATTTGCAGCCTCGTCCTTAAACCTTCCGTCCTAAGCTCCAGCTTACTGGCCAATCCGAAAATACGCTATTTGAATCTTAGGGAACACTTTACATTCGGGGCTCTTGACAAAATTTGAAAATATTTTTCCTCCATTTTGAATTAAACGCCAACAACAAATTTGGTACCTCGGAAATATTTGGACCCCTCCCGAAACAAAATCCTGGCTACGTCGCTGGTTAAAGGTATGTATGTACTGAGTTCAACGGGCGAAAAACTTGCATATATGTCACCCGTGAAAACGGTGCCGTGGAGACTTGCTTTTTATTCACTCAATGTAAGATAAATGTTCACTCGCGTTTTGATTGACTGTCGATGGCATCTTTTCACTGTGAAATAAAGTGCAACTGCATTATTTTCGCTGGCGAAATGTCAAAAACCGGTGTGGAGACTTTCATGTGAAGTGAGTACCACCAAGCGAATTCGATTTCACGATCATCAAAATTTTGACAGTATTTGCATAGATTTCACGTGAACTGACGATGTTAGTACCTACTTTAAAAGTGAATTAAAAATTCGTTTACAATCTGGCTATATCCGTATGGATATTTAAATCAAAGATCTAAACAAGTACATCCCATATCAGTTAAAATTTTCCAGTTTCGAGTAACGGTAAAAAAGTTATTAGCGTTTCAAGTTAAACTTCCTTCCTTTTCGACCTCCGTTTTTCTAAACCGTTATAGGGATCGATATGAAACTTTGCACAATGATTGGTCAGTATGGCCTTATATACGTTAAATATTAAAACTGTTGACTTTTGCTAAGGAAAAATAAAGAACAGTTAATTTGTAAAATTTCAATTTGTTCGTGTGTAGCCCCTCTTAGGTTTTCAAATATGAAAATTCTGCTAAGGGTTTTTTAGAAAATTACATAGGGAATATGTCTACGAATTTTCATTCAAATAACTGTATTCAAACCGGAAATATAGCCAAGTAAGTATCTAGTAAGGGCCTTTCACAATGCATGGGAAGCCTCTTAAGCATTTCTTCAATGCATATCTTTTAACTTGATGAAACAATGAACATGAAATTTGGTGGAAATGCATAGAATGGTAATAGTGTTTGCCACAAATATTTTTGAAGTTTGTAGGACCAAGTTAACAGGGTGTCCCTAAATAGCTCCAAAAGTATACTTGTTCAATACTCATAGGAGAGCTTGCGTGGGCTCTTATGTCAGGGGACACAATGGAATCATTTCATATGAGTTGCTTTTCCTTGATTAAAAAAACCGTAACAGTAGATTTACAGCTAATAATTCAGTTCATATATAAAGCCAAGCCATCCTTAGGGCTCCATGACACAGTCATATTTCTAGTCATATAATTAAGCCTACTCGATTCATTCGGTTAATTTTTTACACGTGCACTGAACGAAATCGAGTAGGCTTAAGGATATGATAATATCTATTATATTATAATACATATATATTACCAATATATGACTGTGTAATAGCGCCCTTACGTTTGCCTGAGTTTCTTTTTGCTCAAATGCCATCAGAAATCTTAAATCGAAAAATGCCTGTAGATTTGCTTTGGAGTAGGTACTTTTATACAAACTGGATAAATAGTAAATTTACTTTTGGATTGGTCTAAATAAACGCGTTCCAGAATGAAAGGCTAAATCTGAGATGAAAAATTATCTTCCATAATTGATGTTTTGGAGAAAAAAATACCGGCGTACAGAGGGCTGCGCCCGCAATACGAGGGTTTTTTAGAATTTTAATGCATAGTGAATATTGTTTGTAACATATATTTTATAAGCAATAAAGAATTGTGCACAACATTAATGAAATGCTTCCTGTAAATCTATTTTTGGATTGGTCTAAAAAACCCGTTCCAGAATGAAACGCTACCGCCTTTCATTCACCTTTAATCCAAAAGTAGATTTACTATTTACCCAGTTTGTATAAAAGTACTTCAAGGCAAATCTACAGGCATTTTTCGTTTTAAGATTTCTGATGGCCTTTGAGCAAAAAGAAACTCAGGGAAACGTAAGAATGGCTTGGCTTTATATGAACTGAATTACTAGCTGTAAATCTACTGTTACTGTTTTTAAGGGTCAGAGCCGTCAATTTGACGGTTTTGTATTTTAAATCATCTATATTTTCTAAACTACAATGTTTTCAGCTTTCATATTTATTGACTTTTCCTAAAATATGTATTTGATCATATATTTGGATATAAATAAAAATAAAAAAATTTAGTTTAAGAGATATTTCTTGTTATACCTAATAGGGTCAAAACCGTCAAATTGACGGTCAAGGCTTATCATCCCAAAAAATCCATAAATCCGTGGGTTTGAATTTGCGGTTTTTGTTAGAGTGCCTATGTAAAAGGAAAAAATCGTTTATAGAGGTTTTATGCTTGAACTTTTTGTGATAATGTGCGCTTTTGGAGCGCTCGCATGCACAAGCCTAGACTATGGCCTTGAGTCATTTTCACGGTTGTTGTCGAGCTTGTTTGCCCAGTTATTATTTCTTGTGATGCAATAAACTCTAAAAACAACATAAGTTTTGGCTGTCCAGCATCAGTAGTGATACTTTCCCAAAAATTAGTGCACGTCAGGAACTAAGAGGCGCAATAGGTGTTTCTTGAAGCTTTGAAGACAACGCGGATACGGACACCGGAAAACATGAGGTCATTTATGCTGAAAAAATTGGGAGCTACATGTAAATAAACTAAAGTAAAATACTAAGATTTGTAAACTACATTGAGAACTACAAGACCAGAGATCCCTGCCAAGCAGTAAGACTAGCAAACACACCAAACTATCGCCAAGATAAGTCCTGTCATATGTATAATGCTCGTAGTTCTGATTTTTAGCTGAGGAAAGTATCATATCCTTCCATGGTATGGGTAGAGTTTCAATAAAGATCCGCTATATAACCACAAATGGTGCATATATCAGTCCTACCAAATGAGTGGAATACAATTAGGTCGACATTCTTCCGAGCAACTCTTGCGAAGCGATCCTTATTTAGCTATCCGGAGTTGTTTTCCTCTTCATGGTTGAAATACAGTTGCGTACAAGCAAAATGGTTTGTTCTTATCGTTGAGCTGCGATCGCTTTATGATCATTGAGTATGTCTCTCGGAGCCAACACGGACCCTTACCTTTCTTATTTCAAGTTATACAGTGGTCTGGGAAGTAAATGTCACTAGCTCAGCTATAAAATAGTATGTGTTATCAAAAACAGAATATTTTTCGGTTTAAGGAGGGATTGGGTACGCTCTCAGGTACTGGGCAGTTTGTTTCTATTTCCAAGCACCTATACCTTATAAAACTGGCTACAGCTAAAGCAACAAGAAAAAAGGATCGCCGGAGGATATGAGGAGTGTAAATGTGCACTTCAGGATGACTCAAAAAGCATTCAAATATTAGTTTTTAGCCATGTACAAAAGCCTTTTTGAGGAAAATATGCCCTCGGTCATCACCTTAAAAAATAAATATTTTTACATGTTTCACACAACATTTTTTCAGAAATACATTAATTTCCAATTAATAATAAGGTATTGTCTTAATTCTTCCTTTACTTAAGCATTTTATATTTATGGGAGTACAAATTCAGCTAAAAACACCTTGCCGTCAAATTGACGGCTGTGACCCTTTTAGGTATACAAAATTCCTGACCCTTCTAGTGTTAATCAAGCTAAAGCAACTTATATGAAATGATTCCATTGTGTCCCCTGACATAAGAGCCCACGCAAGCTTTCCTATGAGTATTGAACAAGTATACTTTTGCAGTTATTCATTCTATGCATTTCCACCAAATTGCATGTTCATTGTTTCATCAAGTTAAAAGATATGCATTGAAGAAATGCTTAGGAGGCTGCCCTTGCATTGTAAAAGGCCCTTACTAAATAACAACTTGGCTATATTTCCGGTTTGGATACAGTTATTCGAACGAAAATTCGTAGACATATTCCCTATGTAATTTTCTAAAAACCCTTAGCAGCATTTTAACATTTTTACCGTTACTCGAAACTGGAAAATTTTAACTGACTTGAGATGTACTCGTTTAGATCTTTGATTTAAATACCCATACGTCAATCTCCGATAAAAACTAAAAAAGAACGTTCGGGACACCCTGTTATCTTCTTCTTACCAACTTCTAAGGTATTTTTGTCAAAGACTGTAACCATTTTACACAATCCTACTAAATTTCATGACAATCGGTTGAGCCGTTCGCGAGTTATTTGGTGTACAGACGAACAAACGCACAGACGGACAGACAGACGGACGGACAAAATCGATTTCATAAGAATTTTTTGAAGAAAAAAAATGTCTAAAAACCCAAAAAAAATGACTTTTTCGTGGAAGTGAACAAATGAGAACATTTCGAATCTATTTCCAAAAATGAGTAATTTTCGCCGAAATTCGCATCTAATTCGCAAAAACGAAATTTCCGTACCTCTAATAATACATACTTCGCGTACATATAAAATAAAAAGAGAAAAAAAATATTCGCCCCCGGGTGGGCTCGAACCACCAACCTTTCGGTTAACAGCCGAACGCGCTAGCCAATTGCGCCACGGAGGCCATGCGGTCTCGGTTGCCAATTGACACACAAGAAATGATTCATGTTTCAAATACCACTTTATGTAAATTCACTATAGCGTAATAATTTTCGTACAGTTGGAAACATTAGAGAGAAAGTATTCGGACAACAATTTATCAAATATGTTTGAATAAGTCTTACCTTTAGAAGAATTAGATTGGACTTATTGGAATTAGAAGATAAACAGCACTTGCTAAATCGAAGCAAACAATACTAACACGGAACGTGGTCTTATCAGGAATTGAACAACAAATGATTTTATAGCGACAACGCGCTGTTACTTTTATTCTAAATGTTTGCTGGGTCATTTCGTTCATTATGTGTATGGTACTTGTAAGATCTGACTGCGATGTGAAATATGAGATTATAACGATTGTATGATTGTTGCGTAATTAAAACATTATCTATAAACTTGGACGAGTATATTAACACACAATAATGTTTAAATATAGTGCGATACATACTAATGTTAATGTCAAGTGCATTAGAAAAGAAAAGTTGATCAATTCAATGCACTTCGATTCTATTCAGTTTTTATTTTAATCACATATTTGTGCGAAATAGTTAGCAACAATATTCAATAAAATATGACATAATAAAAACATTAATAAGACACAAATATGATTTATCTAGTTCGTGAAAGTTTAACGGCATTCCGTTTTTAGTTTTTTTTTTAGTACAGTTCCATATAAATTTTATCCATGCAAACAGAATACACTCGGCGTTAAATGAATCGATTCAGATCGACTTAACAAGATTTTTGAACTCTTTCCACATAAATTCAATGTACAGCCTGGCGCAAAATTATAGCTATGACACATATCCAAATCATTATGACCATAATCCGTCATGATGATGAAAGTTCGAAATTGAGGTGACACATATGCTTTCGTCATTAGAATTCGTCATTTACTTTTGACGTTTGGGTAAATGATGAAAATGTCCCTAACAACAGCGATATTTTGATGAATAGGAACATTACGCGATCAGCTCTCGCAAGAAGAATTTTCTTGTGCTTGTTATCGACACTAGCGACACTTATCTTACCGTCCGCCATATAGCGGACACATAGCGGAAAATTTCGGAAACACAAAAGTTCTCCCTACGAGAACGTATAGCAGAACATGCCAAATGATGGTCCAAATGTGTAATTTGAAATTAGTGCTAATGATGGTAAATTTTCGTCATATGACGTATTTACGTCATTCGAAGATATGTGTGTCACTGTTATTAATCATGCAATTTTGTTTTTGAATATTTTTTTTTACGAAATAAAAAATTATTTTATGATAAAGAAATTTATTTAGAGTTTTTAATTTTTTCTGTGTCGGAAAAGATGATATCTATCAAGTGGTTGATCGCCAGTGTCAATTTGTACACATTTATGGCCGTATTATCATTTCTATGATTTTTCGCAAAATTTTTGGCGATATTTGTTTGCATTTTTTTAAATATTCTCTTCAAGGTCAGCAATTGTCTGAAGCTTGTTGGCATAAAGTGCATAAACCGGCGACTTCAAGTAACCCAAAGAAAGTGCGGAGTATAGCACATTTCTGTTTCTACTCTGCAGCTGTCTAGGTCACATCAAATATGATTCACGTAAGACCCCATTTGTAAAAACTATAGCATGTTTCGATAGTTTTAAAAGAAGTTTGAAATGATAACACAGGTCTACACGGGTTTTGGTGCCGGGGAGATTCAAACTGTTTTTGAGTAGCCTTGCTATACTGATTCTAACGGTATATACATTTTTTAAATCCTACGCGTAGTTTTCGAGATATGATGAAATGATGAAATGTTCCAAAATATGTATGTTGTTAACTCTTCAGACATGAAGGAAGCTTCTTTCTCGAGATTTCTGGATATGAGATTTTCCAGGGGACTCACGCATGATACTCCAAAAGTAATCCGCCATCATATGTTCATCCCATCGACCTTGATAACGATTTTCCACAATTTTCAGGTCCTGGTGGAATCGTTCGCCTTGTTCCACACTATATAAGACCCTAGGTTTACTCGAAATTTATCCAAATGACCATGGAGGTAGTGCATCTTGGTACTCATATTGCAACCAAGAAATTTTCCAGCATATTTTGCACTAAAATCCAGCCTTATGATTGCCGAGAAAGTTTTGCACAACGTAGACGAAAGAAATCTACGCTAATGACTCTAATTCATTCATCGAATGCCCAAAACTGGTATCTTTTATTAAAAGTCTTATTTGAGGGCCGTCATACCTGCCTTAAGCTTCTATGTACTTAACCCAGCTACCACAACTACCATTTTTGACCAAAGCCTTAACAAATTGCTTCATGAGTCCCAATTTGAACTTTTACCTGTAAGTAACGGTAAATCGCAACAGAAAAAATTCAGGACTACATCAAAACGTCAAATATTATTTCGTCTGAACATGAGATGCTCAAACTGTATATATTTAGCAATTCAAATGATTTTAAATATATTTAGTCGATCTAGGAACGCTCGTGGCTGTCGATTACCATGCAATTTCATTAATTTGCGTAAACTAAAAACTACATGTAGTATTTATGGAAAAATGGCACTGAGAGTATTGACAGGACCGATGTTTTAAAATTACGCTTGAATCGCAGCGGCACCAATTTTTTTTTTTAATTTTGTAGACCTGTGTAATAATTGACGCTTTTTGAAGGAATCCTGAATTTCAAAATCATCATCAATTATGAGGACAAATCAATGGAAGGGGTGCGGTGGCGCAGGGCGTGGCATTTAAGAGATTGTAGATTGTAGAGGGGCGTGAACCCGAAGGGTTTCGCAGCACTGAAGCCAGTGGGCCTATTGTGCTATCGCCCTAGTCGCAGATGTGCAGGACTACGCCTGACGATCAAGGTTGATCGTGCTGAGAAACGAGTTGAGGTCGTTAATAGATGTCGAAGCTATGTCGTCCGTATCTGGAAAGGCCACTCCGAGGTGTGACCATCGACGCTGGGCCAGTGCATCGCACTCGCATAATACGTGGAAAGAGGTTTCGTCCTCTTCTTCACAGAATCGACAGCTCGCATCTTGCACAATTCTCATTGTGCGTAAATGTGATCTCAAACAGGAGTGACCTGTGAGAATGCCACAGATGATGCGTACTTTTGCTCTGCTTAATTTCAGCAGCTCAGCCGTTCTTCTGTGGGAATACCCTGCTATGAACATTTTCGATTGTCTGAGTCCTGGTAGTTTATCCCAGTGCTCAGTTGCCTTGAGTCGTTCTTGGTCTCTGAAAGCTCTCTTTACTAAACATGGAGAGATATTGCAGAAGGGTTCAGGTCCGCAGAAAGGGGAAGATGCAGCTGTGCGTGCTAGCTCATCAGCCTGTTCGTTCCCTGCGATGCCCATGTGACCTGGAACCCAGAAAAGTGTTAGGCTGTTGTTCTCGCCTAGTTTGTTCAACGCCTTCAGGCAGCATTGAACAAGTCTAGACGTAACGGTGTACTTAGTGAGGGACTTAATAGCCGCTTGGCTGTCTGAGAAAATGGCTATACGTTTATTTACGTAGTTCTCCCGCAGGCAGAGATCCGCGCAGGTTTCTATTGCGTGTGTTTCTGCTTGAAAGACAGTGGTGTGGAGGCCCATAGGTATAGATATCCTATGTGCTGGGCCAACCACACCCGCTCCTGAGCCATCGGTTGTCTTGGAGCCGTCAGTAAACCATTTGATGGTCTGAGGATGCAGCCTTGCGAAGTTAGAGTGCCACTCCTCCCTGCTCCATCTAACAGCCCGGAAGCAGCGTCCGAATGAGAGCTCTTTTGCAAGGTGGTCGGAGGGCATACTCGCGATAGTGCTGCTTTCGAGGCATCTGAGCTGCCCCTTAGTGAGCTCCAGACTGGCATCATTAGCAATGAGTCGTACCATTGCTAGTTTTGCCTGAGTCTCGAGGTGGATTTCAATTGGGTGTAGATCTAGTAGAACTTCTAGAGCACTGCTAGGGCAAGATCGGAGAGCACCGGTGGTAATCAGATACGCTAGTCTCTGTACCTTACCTAGAACGGACTTGCCCTCCGTAGTTAGGGCTCTTTTCCACCAGACCACAGCACCATAGTTTAGAGTTGGTCGAACTATTGCTTTGTATATCCAGATCATAATGGATGGTTTCAAACCCCAGGTTTTCCCTACGTATTTTTTGCATATCCAAAGGGCTCTGGTGGCCTTTTCCGCCACCGCCTCGACATGCTTATTCCAATAGAGTTTGCTGTCAAGGATAACTCCAAGATATTTGACTTGACACCCAATAGGTAGAGGGGTGTTGTACATAATCGGGCTTCTGAGCTCGGCCAGATTTCTGTTTCTGGAGAAGGGTATGATGATGGCTTTGGATGGGTTCACTCGGAGCCCGTTACCATAACACCATTCTTGTACTATATTTAGTGCTGGTTCGAGTAAATCTGGAAGAATTTCCTCAAACAAACCTTTAACCACTATAACCACATCGTCGGCGTATCCCTGTACTGAGAAGCCATTGGATGAGAGCTTGCACAAAAGATCGTCGGCAACCAGGCACCACAGGAGTGGCGAGAGTACTCCCCCTTGTGGGCATCCTCTTGTGACCTTAGCAAAGAGAGATTGTTCGTTTATTTGGCAGACGACTTTTCTTGAGAAGAGCATACTGCTTATCCATCCAACAGTCGTATTTTCTACCATTCTATATCTTAGCGCTCTTTGAATTGCATCGAAGGTAGTATTGTCAAATGCCCCTTCGATGTCCAGGAAAGCAGCGAGCACGGTGTTTTTGGCCTCAAAGGCTTTTTCAATTTCTCCTGCAAGGCTATGTAGCGCCGATTCTGTTGATTTACCTGGTTGGTAAGCAAACTGTCTTTTGTGAAGCGGGTTTCTGATCAGTCTGGTATTTCTGATGTGCTCATCGATGATTTTTTCCATCGATTTGAGCATGAATGAGGTAAGACTGATTGGTCTGTATGCTTTGGGATCCTCTTTAGGTCGGTTTCCCAGTTTAGGAATAAATACAACTCGCGCAAGTCTCCATGGTTGCGGAATGTAGCCTTGCGCAAAGCTGCTTCTGAAGATACTTACGAGGTAAGGAGTTAGGGGCTCCAGGCCCTTTTGTAGTAAAGCTGGAAAAATTCCGTCAGTACTGGCGGATTTAAATGGCTCAAATGAGCATATTGCCCATCTTATTTTATCGTGAGTGAAAATTGATCTTGCTAATCTCCAGTCTGAGGAATTAGTTCTATGCAGACTGTTGTCGTTTGAGGGGACCCTGTTCCTCAGTATTTGGCATCCCGGAAAGTGGGTGCTGAGGAGTAGTTCGCCCGTCGTTAAGGCGTCAATTGTGTGGCGCCCATCGGGATGTTTTATGGTACTTAGGTACTCGGTGTCATTTTTAGCCAGAACTTTGTGGAGTCTGGCAGCCGTGTTGGTGCATTCAACACCTTCGCAGAACCTGACCCACGAGTTCATTTTGGCAGACCTGATCTTTTTGTTGTACTCATGAAGTTTGGAGCGGTACGTTTCCCACTCTCCTGTTCTTTTGGCTCTATTGAAGAGTCTTCTTGTTGACCTCCTTAGTCTCGATAGCTCCGGAGTCCACCAGGGTACTCCTTTGTTATCGTTCGTTCTTCTGAGGGGGCAGTTTTCCTCAAAAGAGGCCACTATAGCCCTGGTCACGTTGGAGACCAAGCCGTCCAGACTTAGCCAGCTGGAGGCTGTCCTGTCGATGGTGGATAGCCTCTCTCGAAGGGAGATACAGTAGTCGCCCCACTCAGTTAGCTGGGGAATTCGCCTTTCCCGGAATCTGGGTATGGGCGCTGTTACTTCGAACCTGATGTGCATGTGGTCTGATAGTGAGGTTTCATCAGATACATGCCAGTTCCTGATCCAGTTTTCTGTCCTTTGGTTACCAAAGGTTAGGTCGAGTACTTCCCGCCTGGACCTAGTTACGAAAGTAGGTTTACTACCTCTGTTGAATATGCTGAAGTTCAAGGAGGAAAAAGTTTCTAATATGTACTCACCTCTTGAGTTTATGTCAGTGCTTCCCCAGACCGTGTGGTGTGCATTGGCATCACAACCGACCAGGAGAAGTGCTTTGGTCTTACCACAAAAATCCGCTAGGCCTTTTAGTTGTGTTGCTGGAATTTCCTCATCGCCTGGGAAGTAGGCTGACACTCAAGTTTGCCGCCATTTAAACTCAAGTTTGCCGCCGAATGAAAGCATCAAGTTTGACTAGCGCCGGTTGTTAGAATTTTGACGACACAAAGGGTACCTAATGTAATATTGAAAAAAGCACGATGAGAATGTCCTGGTTGTACCAACGCCATCTAGATATATCATAGCCGCAACTCAGCTGTACAATGACGTCATGGATCCGTATTGAATTGTTCGTCGAACACGGGCAAACAACAACAATGTCATAAGAGGCAACAACAATGCAATGCAATTTCAACTGCGGATTTGACGTTTACGAGTCTACATTGCGGCCTTAATATATAGACGGCGGTGGTTGTACCATGTACGACATGGAAGAATAGATTCACGAAGTCCCATTCACTCTTGCTTTCCATTTCCAAGGGGCAGATGCTAAGCGATCAAATTTGTGACCCCAGAAATATGTATCACCGTTTCCACATTACCCTACGACGAAAATGATGTATGCCCGAGCGAATAGATTGAGAACTAATGGAGAGATAAGGTACTACTGGAGGATATACAACATTTTTCTCTGATTAAGGTACTAATCCTCTGCTATGTGACAGTAAGCATTGTTAGCGATTGGAGTTATTTTAATGCCTCTCAAGGCAAGGGAAAGGAATTGAAGGATGTTGTCGACAGGAGATTTTGGATGCACCAAAGGTTGATGTGTAGCAAAGATCAAAAACAAAATAACGTGGTATTGCGGAACACAACGAAACAGTGAAGAGCTTTATGGCACAATGTGCATCTTTGTAGCGTGGAAAATTACCTTCTGAGGAGAAAATTAGAATCCACTGACCTTTCGAATGCACTCCGAAGTCAATCAAACTCTTGATTAAATAAAAGGAGTACATACCTTGGTGTGACAAAGCGTTGGCTATAGTTCGTGAACGCTTCTATTGAAACGAGAGGTGTTGCGTGGAAAATGGATCCCGGGTGGCTTGTATTACCTTTCTTCTTTTTCCTTGTCTCTTATTCATTCCGAAAGAATACTGATTTGTTCATCCTTTTTGATTGCGACATTATGTATGTACATAGCTAAAATATAAAAACCTGTACTTACATCACCAAAAATATATGTAAACCGACCGTGACAGGACTCGAACCTGCAATCTTCGGATTCGAAGTCCGACGCCTTGTCCATTAGGCCACACGGTCGTCCTGTTTCATCCTTATTCACAAAGTTCTTCACGAACAACACCAAAAGGATATCCCTTCAACTCGTTCCAAATACACTCATCTATGGCACGAACCATTTCATAGTACAGACAAAAAAAAATCGGTTATTTTTTTGTATAACAGTTTCTCCTTTTACAATGCTGCCAACTTTTCAGTGAAATCTCGTCGATATGTCAGCTGTCAAATTCCTTTATTTGACAGACGACTTTTAAATTCCAGGGCAGAGAATTAGCCACAAAGTGTGGCGACGGCGACAGGACGGCTCACGGTGTGGACTTTCCGGACAGTTAAAACCAACCTCCGGCAACAATACAAACTAGCCACGAAGTGAAAACAATTGATTTGTAAGGAGAACGAAGACGAGAACTCAAACGAAAAGATGGCATCGAGAGGCGGTCCAATGGTAATGGGTACGGATGGAAACGATTTCCAGCACAGACAACGAGTGGCAGCACACTATCAAATAAGGTTTGTAAATCTTGCCTTTTCAACTAAATGTACAAATATGAGAAATCGATTTTTAATTGACTTAAGGTGGCGACTTGTTTGACGACCTGTGGCCAGGGGCTAGCCGATTTCGCTTTTTTCGCAAAGTTCCACGTAGACTTGCGCACAGTGTGAGGTGGCTCGGCGTTATGTCGATGCAATCACGATTATTGTGGCTCACATCATAGTCCCGGCAAGATGCCAATTTCTGTTTACACTTGATTATTGATTGAAAAGTGTCATTATGTACTAGCGCTACTGAAAGTCCACGTTGTAATGGGGCCGCCAGGGCTACCCGGATGCTGCGAATCTAGTTCTGACAAAGGTACAGCTCGACTAGACTTAGTGAGTTCCTCAATCAACGGTCCAATTCAGATTTGAATTAGTACTTTGCCATTCAACAAAAACGATCAGTAGCGTATGAAAAAAAACCGGACTGCTACTACTCTCGTTCTTTAAAGCCAAATTATTTCATTCAATGTAAGACATTTATGTTTTTTTGCACTCCAATTCCAATGGTACTTTAAGGTGTTATTTTTTTAAATACTACTAGTAGTTTTAACGGCCCCAAAAACCAAACACTAGTTGTTCTTCGCATATAATAGTGGTACAGTGAACCCCCGACATTCGCGGGGGATGCGTTCCACGAAATCGTCGCGAATGTTGAATTCGCGAATGTCGGGGTTCAATGTCCTTGAATAGTGGGAAATATGTTCCAAATATTCATAAAATATGACAAATGTGACATGTTGGTGGGGAACAGCAGAGTTTTTAAATAGTGGAAAATTATTGTCACTAAAACACTGAAAGAAATTGAGGATTAAAAAAAACTCTCTTGTAAAAAACTGCTCGTGAACAAGTGGTGCTCGTTTCTATCACTTAACTTTTTGAGTGGTTTTTGATTCCGTGGACACAAGGAGACACGTCTCGTTTAGAGCGAGAAAGCTGCCATAACGGCAACGGATCTTACTCTAATAAACCAGAGCCGTGTCGCTTTTTTGGCTCCTAAACATGACGTTTTAGATCAAGAAAAGCGGTATACGTCTCTTGTTTTGCAGTGATTTTGAGAGTCTATAATTTTAATTTAATTTTAATTTTCGGACGACCAGTCTGACCTCTGATAAATGAGAAAATTCTATAAAAAGTCTTCCTTTGCATACGGACGAAGCAATAATGTCAATGCAGTTTTTTGTTCCGGTAAAGGGCAGTTTCAATCATTTCATAAAATATTGTTTAAAAATCCACGCTTGCTACTCCCCGAAAAATTAAATATATTTTGATGGTTTTATGGTTAATCCAATCTAAATTGATTAGGATAGAAAAATATGTGCGGTGTAGGGGTTAACTAATTTTATTGAGTTGAAAGAAATCACAATGGTTAAAACAAACACGAAAATTTATTTTTATTTTTTCAAATGTTCGCATGCGAACTAGAACGAAATCGCGGATAAGCATAGTGAATGTTGAAGAAGTGTCGCAAAATATGAATCGCGAATAAGCGAATTCGCGAATGTTGGGACCGCGAATAACGGGGGTTCACTGTACTGGCAACCTTGCCTTACGACAATTTCAGTCTGTTCGGGGCGGACCAAATCCGTTGTGATTATGTTATACTGCGGAAAGATAGTCCAGCAGCCAGTAATGATTCTCACCCTGAAGGTGGACTTGTCTTCTAAATACACAATTACGTACATTACTGTGTATTAGATGTAGTTGTCGACGATACGGCGGAATTGCAAGCCATCTCAGTTTCATCAGGGAGTACTAATATCGAAATTTTTAATACTTATGTTCCACCTCACTCTAGTTACCCTTCTGGCTATCGTTTGGATATTGTTCCTCTCCTTTCTGGAGAGCACAGGATCATTCTTGGTCATTTCAATGATGAGCTCTGGCACTCTGACCTACACAACGATGCCAGGGGTATAACCATCGCCGAGTCTCTTGACGCCTCAGAATTCTGTTCTCTCAATGACGCCGACTCGAGTCTTTGACATAACCATTGTAACTGCCAGTTGGATCAGTGCAGCTCGATGGGAGACGCGTACTACTCTCTCATCAGATCACCTCCCAAATATTATAAGTATTGGCAAACCAGGTGACCTGACTAAGTCTGAGAGGCAAACGTTTGTCAATCACAAAAAAGCCGATTGGGATGGCTTCAAATCGATGGCGAAGTTCAGCGAGCTACCTACACCTACAAATGTAGGTAAGGCTAAACGAAATACTAGGACCGTCATTGCGAAAGCAGTGGCATTTTATATTCCTTCAGGACGTATCCCTACGGTCCTACGGCAACTGCCTCTACGGGGAGGACCACACCCGTTTTTTACAAAACGGCCAAAAGCTGCCAATATGCCTTCCTGGCAAGAGCCCCGGCAGGAGCCCTGAAGGTTCGATGCAGGAAGGTTGTATTTGTCTGTGTACATGTGTGGGTGCGATATATGTGTTTTTTCGTCATATTGGGAGCATTATCTCGGCGCGGCTGCTCTCAATCCTATTAATTCGCGCCGGTATTGAAACAAATCCAGGCCCAAGGGTATTGATTTGTAGTGTCTGCAACCAACAAATCGGTTCGAATGCCAGATCAGTGCAGTGTAATTGCTGTTTGGAATGGGTTACGGGGGAGATTTCAGTATCTGCGGCGCCAAATTTTGTTTATGCCATTTCATTAATATTGGCCTGAAACGACCGAATCTGCAATCCTTTTTTTGCGAAATCGTAACGGTTCTCCAGATATTCAATGTCAAAGTTTGACTTTTATATGAAGCCAGTTAAGTAATTTGATAAGAAAAGGGGGATATTTCCACTTTACACATTGGAGAAAGTGTTCGACGCGATTAAGTTGACGTTTTAATTTTAATCAGTTATATTAGAATAGTAAATTTTACCAATTTGGCAAAGATGTTAATAATATGAAAAGTCGAGATATATTTGCGAGCAAGAATTTTAAAGTTTGCTAGACAGGGAGGCAAATGTAATTTAAAAAGTTACTTTTGGTGCAATGCTATTGAGTCACATCATTAGGCAGCAAAAATACCCCCAATTTTCCGTTAAACATTGAACTACCCCATATAAGTGTCAAACTTTGACATTGAATATCTGGAGAACCGTTACGATTTCGCGAAAAAGGATTGCAGATTCAGTCGTTTCAGGCCAAAATTAATGAAATGGCATCATCAAAATTTGGCGCCGCAGATACTGAAATCGTGCCGGGTTACGCCTTACGACAATTTCAGATCAGTGCAGTGTAATTGCTGTTTGGAATGGGTTCACTTTTGGTGATCGGGGTTACGAAGACAGGGTCAGGGTCCGTACTCCTCCTATATTTCGTATATTTCCCATATTTGCATCGCACCTCCTATATTCTCCTATATTTTGCCCCTATTCCTATATATTCCAATATTTTTCATTTGTCTCTGTAAAAAAGGCTAAAAATTTTAAAAATTCCAATATATGTGAAACATAAAACAATTTGAAAAGGAAATTGAAATGCTCCATAAAAAGAAATAAATGTGAAAAATATACACATAATGACCAAAAAAATAAGTAGGTACAGTAAAATAATTTTTTTCTTAAAGCCCTGTAGCCCAGCGGTTTTTAAAGAAAATAAAATCGTTTGATAATATTTTGTTACCTAATTGGAGAGGAATAAAATAATATAAACATTAACAATTGAAAACAACGGCTCTCATTTTCCTTAAAAAAGTATGAGACGACTAAAAAAGGCTGGACGAAATAATAAGTATATGTATTTCAATTAATTTAATTCAAACTAGCTTTAGTTCCAACTTCATGCTCTAATTCGATGAGAGTTTACTGTCTTTCATTATTTCTCATCGTATTGTCCATTTTTCATCAGAGAAAAATCCGTTCTTGTTGACTTTCTGGAGATAATTTGGCGGCATGGTCCAAATGGTACCGTATACCAAGTAACTTAAAGAAAACCCTTATGATTCTGTCCTTATTTTGGCATACCTTTTTCCAATTCTTTAACTTAATTCTTTCTGATATTTCGAGTGAATTAAAGTTCCGTAAACGACTTCACCAAGTAAAAATTACACTCCTTGTTAATGAAGCTAATCGTTCACCAGCTTATAAGGTGTGGTTAATGTTATTATTCTGCTAGAATGATCACCTAACTGGTATAGATTCTTTAGCATAACAGGACATTTCTTATACTGGAATTGTCTCACTGTAATAGTTACTAGATGGATTTGAATGACAACAAATTCTGAAAAAAATACCATTGACCATTATATTTTGGCTCCGGTTGGAAAAAGTCCTTTAATGTAGCGTTGATCAAATTTATTTTTCTCTGAGACAAAGAATATTTCGATAGGAGTCTTTTATGATTCAAATTTATTACGATATCAGCACTAAAATAAAATATTCTGAATATTTCTTTGTTTTGTTTCGACCAAGGAGGACTATCTCTCCCCATAATTGATCGCACCTTCCGTATTTTTTTCGATGGCGAAGGAAACTTCGAATCTATTCGCCAAAATTGCTTTACTTCTTGTAGTCTTCCATTGACTTTTCGGTGAGATGAAATATTTCCAATACTCCCGCGATAAGCATCAATAATGCCAAGGGAACTTTTTTCGTCATAGTGATAATGTGATTGTCAATTATCCTTGAGAGCCATATTATGGATTTTATCGTAGTTCCGTCTAATTTTCTTTAGTTCTTAATGAATTATGAACTGAATGTACGATCAGCTGATTCCTTTTATGATTGAGCGAATAGTTTGACAGAATAGTTTGACCGCAATTTCAAAGTTTTGGACCCCACACGATTTTCTATAGGCCTGGTAAGCATTTTTCGCCCTTTAAGTATTTTTTGTTTTTAATTTGACGTTAGTTACACACCAAAAAAATAACAAAACACAAATCCTGATAAAAAGTCAGAAACCGTTTGTGAAAGTTAAAAAACGCTGGCGTACTTATTATTTGGACCAAGCTCATTATCCACTTCAGAGTTTATTCCGGTCGGGACCAAGAAGATAGGGGAGAGCCATCTTCTTTTTCGGGTTCCCTGGCATTGTTGTATCCGAGTTCTTATAATGACTATCTATTTCGATACAATATAATAAATGCAATGAAAATCATGAATAAAATGGTACAAGAGGGGTGTACTTATTTTTTTGGCCATTAATGTATGTGTGATGATATGTTACAAACAAAATATTTACCTCCTATATAACTCCTATATTTTCTCGTATATTCTCCTATATTCCTATATTTTTATTTTGTGTAATGCGTACGACCCCTGCAGGGTCAACACTCCTTAGCATATGTTGCGGCAGGTTGTATAAATTCCGGGCAACCTAGAGCTGCTCCCAGCCCACCTTCTCCTCGACTGCCCCCTACACCGCCCAACAATATGATAAGGAATGCCAGACCCAGTCTTACGCCTGGCCCTCCTCCTCCAGCAAATTTCACTGCACTATCCATATTGCAGTTTAACTGTAATGGCATTCACCGAAAAATCGTTGAGATCACACACTTCATGAGTTCCAACAGAATTCTCATCGCCGCCATCCAAGAGACGCTGCTTCATGCAAATTCGTCTCTAAGCGAATATGTTATACTGCGGAAAGATCGACCGGCCGCCACGGATTATTCTCACCCTGGAGGTGGACTTGCTTTCCTAATACACAAGTCGAGGAGATTAGGCTCCAAAGAGCCACTAGAGTAACACTAGCTCAACTTCGGTCGGGATTTTGTTCACGCCTTAATTCGTACCTTTCTCGCATAAACCCGGACATCCAAAACATCTGTCCAAACTGCGATGGTACTCCTCATGATGTGTGTCATTTGTTTCAATGCCCCGCCCACTGATCTTACCCCTATATCGCTGTGGGAAAACCCTATCGCTAAAAGAAGAAGAAGAAGGACGCATCCCGAAGGTTCGACCCTACTAGTGCCGCAAGATTAGCTGAACAACGAGATAGATTAGATTGACGTGAATCCGAAGGGATTCGCAGCACTGAAGCCAGTGGGCCTATTGTGCTATCATCCTAGTCGCGAATGGGCGGGACTATGCCTGACGATCAAGGTTAATCGTGCTGAGAAAGGAGTTGAGACTGCTTAAAGACGTCGAAGCTATGTCGTCCGTGTCTGGATAGGCCACTCCGAATTGTTCCTGGTCTTTGATTAGTCTCTTTACTATACAGGAAGAGATGCTACAGAAGGATTCAGGTCCACAGAAGGGGGATGATGCAGCTATGCGTGCCAGTTCATCAGCCTGTTCGCTCCCTGCGATACCAATGTGGCCTGGAACCCAGAAAAGTGTTTGGCTGTTATTTTCGCCTATTTTGGTTCAACGCCTTCAGGCAGCATTGAACAAGTTTTGACGTGATGGTGTATTTTTTTTTTGCCTCACAGAAACTTTTGTCCCGGGACTTGGTTTCTCGGCATCACATTACTTACTATGCGTAAGTGACTAATCAATCAATCGAGTGTAAACTCTAGCAGATCGTAAAACAAAATATATTAATAAGAAAATTTATCAACTTCTTTTAAACATTAGTCTATTAATAGAATTAAAATCAACTAAGTCCTTCAAACTATTATAAAGAATAATTGACTTTGTAATTGGTTCGTTAAGCCCATAGTTTACTCTATGATAAGGCTGAACGAGAAGGTTGTTCTTATTAAGTGACTTGATAGCCGTTTTGCTGTTTGCTTTGTATATCCAGATCATAATGGATGGTTTCGAACCCCAGGTTTTCCCTACGAATTTTTTAAATTTCCCAAAGGGCTCTGGTGGCTTTTCATCCACCGCTTCGACATGCTTTTTCCAGTAGGTTTACTGTCGAGGAATACTCCAAGATATTTGACTTGACACTCAATTGATACCTGTACATTGGGGTGTACATTGTCGGGCTTCTCAGGCTATAACCACATCGTCGGCGTATCCCTGTACTTGAGAAGCCATTGAATGAGAGCTTACACAAAAGATCGTCAGCAACGAGGCACCACAGCAGTGGTGAGAGTACCCCCCTTGTGGGCATCCTCTTGTAACTTTAGCAAGGAGAGATTGCTCATTTATTTGGCAGAAAAGTTTTCGGGAGAAAAGCATGCTGCTGATCCATCCAATAGTCATAGTTTCTACATACCATCCTATTTCTTAGCGCTCTTTAAATTGCATCGAAGGTAGTATTGTCGAATGCCCCTTCGATGTCCAGGAAAGCAGCAAGCGCGGTGTTTTTAGCCTCTAAAGCTTTTTCAATTTCACCTGCAAGGTTTTGAAGCGCAGATTCTGTTGATTTACCTGGTTGGTAAGTAAACTGCTTTTAGCGGGTTTCTGAACAACGTGGTTTTTCTGATGTGCTCATCAATGATTTTTCCATTGATTTGAGCATAAATGAGGTAAGACTGATTGGTCTATATAATTTGGAATCCTCTTTAGGTCGGTTCCCCATTTTAGGAATAAATGCAACTCGCACAAGTATCCATGGGTGCGGAATGTAGCTTTGCGCAAAGCTGCTTCTGAAGATACTTAAAAGATATAGAGTTAAGGGCTCCAGACCCTTTTGAAGTAGAGCTGGAAAAATCCCGTCAGTGCTGCCGGATTTAAATGGCTCAACTGAGCATATGGCCCATCTTATTTTATCTTGAGTAAATATTGTTCTTGCTGTTCTCCAGTCTGAAGAATTAGTTCTGTACAGACTGTCATCATTTGAGGGGTCCACATTCCTCAGTATTTGGCATCCCGGAAAGTGGGTGCTGAGTAGTAGTAGATATGACCAGAGATACCCGACACCTCTCGATATATTTGACGACACCGCATACCATGTGGCCATCGCAGATAATCACACAACCATAGTGAATTGGTTGTTGTTGTTGTTGTAGCAATTCAAGAGATTTTTTTTCTCTTTTGAATCGAAGCGGGTCTTGGCATCTCTTGGCCGTTTTAACAACGGGTAGCTCCGGGACAATTTACATCGAAGAACCGGCTGCCGTAGGAGCATTTTATGGACAACACAAACATCCATGGGTCACGCATACTCCAGCGAGATGCGGCACACAGAGAGCATTCCGAGTCGGTTTCGAACTAGTATTACATGGCGCGCTGCAATTCTCATCAGATGCCTCTACGTATGCAGCGCGTCATGTAATACCAGGAGAGGCATTACCGGACTCAAATCCGATATGCATACTTATGCTGTCCCACTATGGACAAACTGGACGGTGGATAACTCAAATCATTTTTTGAGCATGCTAAATCCACCGTCCAACAACAATGTTTTTGTTGCTTTGTTTGAATCCATGGGCCCAAGTGGGATTCGAACCCACGCACCGTCTTCTATCAGCTTTTGTTCAGTGCGGACGTGAAGAGTCGACTCGGCTTTGGGTTGCGGCACAATATCGTCAATTGTTCTGCGCACATTAAGTGCATCTACCGTGTTGAGGATTTGCACTGAAGTGGCGAGCACAGGGATGAACTTGTGGTGCGAGGCAGAGCGTGGAGGCCCACGGACGAGCTGGTCAATTGGGATAGATTACTCACCATGGATTTTTTGAATTTTAAATGAATTACCGAGTTATAATTTGATATAACATTCAGTGAATTAACAATATAATCGAGTGTATTACGAATTAACTATCATATAATAAATTCATAATAAAATGACAACCATAAATAAATGAATTCCATGAAGTGATTTAAAAATTTAATAGTACCCTGTTAATATGAATTAACATTTTCAATCTATATGACGTGATATAAAACTAACAGTACTCTCAATAGCAGTACTTTTGAACAAAGAATGCTTTATCGGCAACATGATTAACAGTACTTAATAACAGTACTTTCATATAAAAAGCCACATGGCGACTATAATAACCTTAAAGGAAATTATTGAAATTGAATTTAAAAAAAAGTAAAAGCAACTAATCATATGTAAATTCTTAACGTTTATCGTGCATAATATATAATATGAATACATTAATTTGAACTCCAAGGAGTATAAAATCTAACCTGTCAATACAATCTCTATGAGATTAGACAACCTAGCTTTTTAATTAAGGCTAAAAGGAGAAAGAAGAAGAAGAACCCACGCACCGGCAACTCAGAGATAGAGTGACATCTCTGCCACGGAGCCACAGAATGCCCCAAATCAGTGAATCGATCAATAGGGAGATTAGGTAGGAATAGAGTCCTCTCAGTCAGTGCTCCCACCACATGTTTCGATGCCCCGTTGCACCCACTAACCTCACTTCGAGGGCATTATGGGACGACCATATTCCAGCTGCTACGTTCTTGTCGCTTGATACAATAGGCGAGAAAGACGACGAAACTTAAAACACATCCAAAGACATGCACGCACATCCGTTCATTCCTTTCACATCCGAGAAGACGCCGGAGACCCTCATTCACCCAACTCTTGTACATGCAAAGGTAGAACTCGACCAGCATGGGTTCAGGAAAATTCATAGTACATCCACTGCCCTCGATGCGATCACTAGTGGCAATTGGTCTGTCAAATACGTTTGACAAGGTCAATCCCTCGCTGCTTCTTGCCAACCGGTTGAAAATGCATGTTCCTGCACTGATTTTCGAGGCAAACGTTCCAAGCATAGGAAAATTAAGTTACGAGTTCCACAGGGAAGGGAACTCACCCCCATTCTGTTTATCATCTACATACATGTCCGGCCTTCCTTCACCACCAGAAGATATCGAAGTGATTTCCTATTCGGATGATTTTGGACCGTACTTGCCACGATGGTTTTCCCTATTTATCGCGATTACATGCATTTTCCCAAAAGATGGGGGGGTGCATCTCAGTGTCTAGATCTTCTGTGACATTTCTTATCACCTGGTCGGGAGATTGTCATCGGGCGATTGATGTATATATTGGCAACAATCCTGTTCCTTATGTGGAAAATCCTAAAATTCTCGGGCTTCGCCTTGCGAACATGGTGACATCAGCCCATCGTACCGCCGCTGTTTGCGAAAAGATGCACAAAGGAACAAAATTCTTAAAGCGATGAAGATACATACCGGGCCGCCATTGCAGCGACTCACACTGAAGAACTGAGTCGGTCTATTGCGAGTTTAGGTACGAATAGAGTCCTCTCAGCACTTCCACCACCTTTTTCGCCTGAGGTCAACTTCGGTCGGGTTTCTGTATACGCCTTAATTCCTACCTTTCTCGCATAGACCCATAGACATCCAAAACATCTGTCCAAACTGCGCTGGTGCGCCTCATAATGTGGGTCATTTTTTGCAATGCCCACCTGTTCCCACTTATCTTATCCCTATCTTCCCGTGGGAAAACCCTATCGCAGCAGCTATGTCTTTGTCCCTTGATACTTCGGACGAAAAAGATCTTCTTCTTCTTCCTTGCCTTGTCTTTATACCGCTCCACGGTTTCGCGTTGCTTGACCTGCGGTGTAGGCATATCGCCCGTTTTGGCGATAATTTCTCAGCATATTTCTACAGGTACATATCCAGGTGTTCTTCGGTCTGCCTCTGGCCTTGGGTCCATCAAGTGGAACTTTGATATCGCTTTCTTTGCGGGGTTCTCAGGCGGACGCCTTTGAACATGGCAATACCAATCCATTTGTCTGTCTTCGAGCTTTTCGGTGATTGGTTGGTCTATGGACAAGCTGCCTCGGATGTAGCTACTCTTGATGTGGCCCCTTTTGGTTACACCAACTGACATGCGTAACATTTTCATTTCAGTCGCTGTCATTTCTTTCGCGTAAACTTCATACATGGTCCAGCATTCTGATCCATACATGAGTGCGGGACGTACAACCGTTTTGTACAACTTGCCCTTTAGCTTTAGTGGCACGAACGAAAACGATGACGAGCCATAATTTGTTCAACCAAAGCATTCAGGTTTAATTTAATTTATTATTGTAATTCTTTATCAAATTAATCAAAGACACACAACTGATCAATTTTTTTATAATAAAAATCATTTTTTTGTTTCGTTTCAGTGTGCTCAACAAATCCCGCCTGAAATACTGTATATTTTTCCATTCACTACTTTTCCTCGCCATGCTTGCCAAACTCTCTGCCGACATACTCGATCGTTTAGACATTTTCATATTGGAAATTGAAGAGTTGGAGGTGCCGAAACCGCTATTTTGGGAATATGCCTGGTGTTTATCAATATTGTGGTCGCTTGTCGCCCTATCAGCAATACGTCATAATCGAGTACGCGACATGCAAAAATACATTATTGGAATTTGTGTATTTGGATTCGTTCCGCTAATTTATTGCGTCCTATATTATTTTGGTGATATATGGGAATATCTTACAATGGAGAGCGATGTCGACGTAGACGAGACTGATATTTTAATATGGCGGGTAAGAAATTGTTTTTGTTTTGATTTATCCGTAGCGTAATGTTTGGGGATTTATTATGATGTTTGTTAGCTCGTTCGTATGTAGACGGAGAAAATATTGATTTAACTAGTTCTGCTCGTTTACTTTATTTAAAATAATTCGTTCTGCATTGTTACTTTCAGGGTATGCCCTATGGTTTATTGTGGTACGCATTTGTTCTGGTGGGTCTTCAGGTGCACAGCTTCTCTGCACATTTCGCTTGGAATCTGGTACAAGTGTGGAAACAGCGAAGTGCAGCACGAAAGATGCAATAAAATAGATTAAGTTTCTTTTTTGCAAATTGAGCCAACTTTAGATTAATAAATTTTCGTAGAATGTTCAAGTTTCATTGATTGATTTTTATGATTTTCCTTTTAAAACGAAAATTTACTAATCTAAGGTTTGTCTCAAAGACACGCTTCACAAAAAAAGAAAGAATTTTAATAAAGTACATTTGACCACAAAAAACACCGCCACTGTCTCTCTATCTCGTCCAATGGATTTAACTTTTATAACCCATATAAGAGAAAAACGAACGCCAAAGTAACACAACAGACAAGAAGACAAATTGGATCATTAATTTATTCAGATTCAACAAAAATACAAATTAAACATTTAACATGCAAAGAATAAATACTCTATTTTTGGGAAAAGTCTATAAATATATTATAGAGAAGATAAAGGGAATTATATTAAAATTTTTGAATTTAATTTTTAATATTTTGAAAATATACCGAGAGGTGAAACGTACGTTACCACAAGTGAAAATAAAATAAAAAACAATTTCCTAAATTGCTTTCCTATATTTTCCGTAACATATAGTCAATAATATGACACCACCGTTAAGCTTGCAATATAATAAAGTGAAAAAAGTACTTAAACAAAAACGAAATACTCGCGCTAAAGTGTAATGGAGATATAAAAAGGATTTTTTTCTAATAGTTTCAAATCAATTATTATCTTTTCTTACAATATGCTTCTTTTGTAAGTAAGCAATGTGTGCAGTTACATAATTAGTTATTTAGTTTCACTGACTCATTACGACGAAAGTCTATTACGACGCACATAACTTCGACTATAACATCATCTTACTTTACACCATTCATAGAAAGACTTAGAAACTAGCTCAAATAGTTGTTGTTTTCCGAATTTTAAATGTTAAAACGTTTCATGTACAAAGAGAGAACACCGACTCCACGGATAGAAATAGCAAAAAGTGGATAGATCACATTAGACTTATATAGTAATAACCAGTTTATTAGACGACAAAGAAAAGAAGAAATTCTAAGCAATATAAAAAAGAGTAATAGTAGAGAGAAAAAAGGATAAATCCATGTGCCTAATGTTGATAGTTTTCAAATGGATGTTGCTCTATTTATTTTGTTGTAATTGTTTGTTAAAGATCCGCCCTAAATGGAAGAGAATCTATTGAATGTAATAAATGTAATTTTATTGTGAAATATTGTCTATGGATTTATGTACAAGAAATGAATTTTAGGTACGTCTCTGCAGGGACGTTTATAGGCTTTATTACAGTGCATTTGTCTCAAATTAAGCAAATTATACTAAAAATATTAATAATAAACCATTTGAGTATGCGTGATATAGCGGCGATTGAGCGAAGAGCCTGAACATAGTTAAATAGAATGGAACAACAACTTCCTGCACCAGAGGTTTATCTTACACAGGCCTGGAACTCCCAGGCTCCATTCAACTGGTGGAACTCCTGATATTATTTCTCAAATCCAAGCCAAACCAAAAAAACTAAACTAAGTCCTGATATTGGAACTACAATCCCTTGTGTATTGCGATGCAGTAGGCTATATGCTCAAAAGGTCCGCGAGACAAAAACCATACCCAACCCGGAAAATTCGTCTAGAACGGAACCGAGATTTTCTGCGTGAGGATAATGGTCGTTTGACTCAATACATCGCGGTCAATTCCAATGCCAGCAAGCGGTTAAAGAATAAAGGTAAATAAAGTTATTCGTAAGTGTTTCTCTACTTCCGGTATTCATTTGGTAGAAGTACTGGCCACAATAGAACTGAAGCTCGCGGTTGTAGTAAATCGTCTTCGACTATACACGCTGAGCTTCTTCAGACGTTTCCAGAATAACGCTTACGCCAAAAAACTTCTAGAAGATCAACTTCTAGAGATCAATTAACGACTAGCAACAAACCGGCCCTAAATTGAACTGATGTGAAACAGTACAGTGGGGTGGACCTTGTCAAATCTCAGCTCAGCACTCCTAAGAAGCCGATACAAAGCGACATGACAGCTTGTCTGGATAGCATTTCGCTCGATTTATACTTGTGATTTGGGTTTAGATCAAGAATTGCTGTTGTCAAGTGAAATATGCCGCGTGAACTTTTGAGTGAAATAAGGAACACGTCTTGTCTGATTGAAATATAGAATAAGAGAGAGAAAGTTTTCAATAGTACGTTGTGATAGAGTTGTCTCGTTCTTACAACAAAAATTGGAAAGGACCCGGATTTAACAAGGTACAGCATTTCTGGTATAAACGTTTCCCGAGTGTATGAGGTCCACTTGCATAACAAACCAATCGGCTAATCAGTCATCCTGACGACATTCCTCGTGGTCCTACTGGCGACCATTTCCGATGGCAGCCTCGCTGCCATACGGGAGTTTCAAGCCTCTTTGGAGCATTTCATCTCAGCGCGGTTGCTCTCAATTCTATTAATCCGCGCCGGCATCGAAACTAATCCAGGTCCTGAAATTTACATCTGTTGTGTATGCAACCGACGTATCTTCGGCAATGCCAAGTCTTTGAGATGTACCTGCTGTAGAGAATGGTGTCACTTTTATTGCTCCGGCTTAAAACAATGAGTGAGTATAACAAGTTGTCTTTTGTTGCTCCTGGGTGTCTGAATACGGATCGGTCCCCAGCCACCCCAGGCCCTAGTTCACAAGCTAATGGTTTACCACCATCTCCGGCCATTCCTGGCCCTAGCTCCCGAGCCAATTCTCCACCACCGCCACCCGTAGTCAACAATACAACAATTTGATTTTCCTCAGCTTAGAACGTTTGCCACGAAACTCAGTGAAGGAATGCCGACCAGCTAGATAGTTGGCAATCCAGCGGATCTCTTGAGCAGGAATATGCATATTCAGCAGGTTAGCGAGAAGCATCGTGTGATTGACATTGTCAAATGCACTTGTTAGGTCAATTGCCACAAGAATCGATCTATGGCAAGGACGTCGCTGGTTGAGACCATGCTGGTGAGGTTCTAGCTTAGCATGCTTAACAAGAGTGGGGTGAATAAGGGCCTCCAGCGTCTTTGCGACAGGAGACAGTATTGTTATGGGTCGGTAGGATTCACCGAGACCAGCACTCTTACCTGGCTTGAGACAGGGAACGATCCGTCCTGTTTTCCAGATTTCAGGGATGGCAAGCGTAGAGATCGACAAGTTAAAGGCTGCCGTGAGATACTCAATGGCTGGAAGGTCGAGATGTTTCAACATGGTCATCGAAATACCATCGGGTCCGAGGGCCTTTGAATTTTTAGCATTCTCAATGACTTTTTTAACCTGGTCCGCAGTATACGATGGTATAGTGTCAACATATCTACTGCGAATCCGCCTTCTAATTTTGCGCTTTAAGCCATCGGACTTGGGATGTTCAATAAATTGTTTATTGAACAGGCTTGCGCACTGAAGGGGATCGCTGGTGCTCTTATGGCCAAATTTGATGGCATTATTGCCCTTTCCTTTCCTAGGATTGGATAGGGCGCGGACAGTAGACCATAGTTTACTGACACCTTCGTTGAGGTTGCAGTCATTGAGGTGCTCGTTCCATTTCGCCTTCCGATAGTCTCTCACTTGTCGATTGATTTCGGAGTTGAGCTCCTGAATTCTGGGATCACCTGGGTGAGCGCGTCTGATGTTATCTCGTTCATCGGCTAATCTGGCAGCACTGGTAGGAAAATTAGGTCGAACTTTCGGGATACGTCCTGCAGGAATAAAACGTGCCACAGCTTTGGCAATGACGTTCCTAATATTTCGTTCGGCCTTATGAACGCTAGTTGGTGTGGGTAGCTCGATGAACTTCGCCGACGAGTATGCTTTGAAACCCTCCCAAGCCACAAGCCTTCTTGTGATTGACAAACGTTCGCTTCTCAGACTTAGTCAAGTTTGCTGGTTTATCAATTTTTATAATGATTGGGAGGTGATCGGACGAGAGAGCAGTATGTGTCTCCCATCGAGTAGCACTGATTAGGCTGGCACTTACTATAGTTAAGTCAGGAGAGCTACTGCAAGTGCCTGTGACTCGAGTCGGCGAATCTTCGTTGAGTGGACAGAAATCTGAGGCGTCTAGAGATTCGGCAATAGTTATACCCCTGGCATCGTTGTTGAGGTCAGAGTGCCAGAGCTCATGGTGCGCGTTAAAGTCGCCAAGAATGATCCTGTGCTCTCCGGATAGGAGAGGACCAATATCGAAACGATAGCCAGAAGGGCAACTAGAGTGTGGTGGTACATATACATTAAAAATTTCGATATTAGTACTCCCTGATGAAACTGAGATGGCTTGCATTTCCGCCGTACCGTCGACATCTACATCTAATACACAGTAATGTACGGACTTGTGTATTAGGAAGGCAAGTCCACCTCCAGGGTGAGAATCATTCCTGGCGGCTGGTCTATCTTTCCGCAGTATAACATAATTGCCATGGACGCTAAGAGACGAGTTCGAATGGAGCAATGTCTCCTGAATGGCGGAAATCAGAATTCTGTTTACACTCATGAAGTGAGTGATCTCGGTAATTTTTTGGTGAATGCCGTTGCAGTTAAACTGCAATAAGGACAGTGGAGTGAAAACCACTGGAGGAGGAGCAGGGGTTAAACTAGGTCTAGCATTCCTAATCATATTATTTGGGGGTGCTGGGGGCTGAGGAGGAGGTGGTGGGCTGGGAGCAGCCCGTGGTCGCCCTGCGTTTATACATCCCTGTGCAACATATGATCTGGAGTACTGACCAGCCCTTCTCTCTTCTCTCCCCCACTCTGTTCAACATCTACATGTCCGGCCTTCCTACACCACCGGAAGGTATTGAGGTGATTTCCTACGCAGACGATTGCACCGTGCTCGCCACAGGGGAGGATAAGGATGAAATGCGCCTCCAAATTAATCGCTATCTTGGGCGACTACAGGCTTTCTTCCAAAGCCGAAACCTCACCATCTCTGCGTCCAAATCTTCTGCGACATTTCTTACCACCTGGTCGGGGGATTGTCGGTGGGAGGTTGATGTACGTATTGGCAACAATCCTATTCCTACTGTTGCTAATCCAAAAATTCTCGGGCTCCACTTAGAGAGCATGATGACGTCAGCTCATCACGCGGCATCCGTATGCGAAAAGATGCGCAGTAGGAATAAAATCCTAAAAGCACTAGCTGGTAGCACCTGGGGCAAGGATAAAGAAACCATGCTAGTCACATACAAAGCGGTGGGTCGAGCAGCCGCTGATTATGCAGCCCCAGTTTGGTCACATAGTCTATGCGATACAAACTGGTCCAAAATTCGGGTCTGCCAAAATGCTGCTCTACGCACAGCCACAGGTTGCCTCTTGATGTCTGCCCAGGATCACTTACATCAAGAGTCAAAATTGATGCTAATACGTGACCACAATCTCCTACTGTCTAAACAGTATCTTGTTGGCTGCTACCGTGAGGATCATCCCAACCACAGTCTCATGGACCGAATTCCTCCACCACGACATGTCAGGCGTGGTTTACGAGACCTAGAGAGAGAGGTTCAGGGATACAAGAGGGACCCTTACGATGATGATACATACCGAGCTGCCATCGCTGAGCTGAGATTCACACTACAGAAGTGAGTCGGTCCATTGCGAGATTAGGTGCGAATACAGTCCTTTCAGTGCGCCCACCACCCATTTCGCCTGAGGAGATTAGGCTCCCGAGAGCCACCAGAGTGACTTTAGCTCAACTTAGGTCGGGCTTTTGTTCACGCCTCAACTCGTACCTTTCCCGCATAAACCCGGACATTCAAAACATCTGTCCAAACTGCGCTGGCGCTCCACATGATGTGGGCCACTTGTTTCAATGCCCAGCTGCGCCCACTGACTTAACCCCTATCTCAATGTGGGAAAACCCCATCGCGGCAGCTATGTTCTTGTCCCTTGATATAACGGACGAAAACATCGACGAACCATAACTTGAATCCACATAGATGCACAGTGGTTTCACACCTTTCTGCACCGCTAAAAGAAGAAGAAGAACAATACAACAAGGCATACTCGCTCAAGTTTAACACCTGCACCCCCGCAGCAGTGTACACCCCACTCACCATATTGCTGTTTAACTGCAATGGCATCCGCAAGAAGATCAGCGAGATCGTCCGTTTCATGAGTACACGCAGAATTCTGATAGCGGCATTTCAGGAGACAAAGCCCCAACCTTCAACTCCCGAATTTAATATCCGCGGCGATTACATACTTTTGAGACGCGATAGAGTCGGCAGGCAGGGTCCTAACCCAGGAGGAGGGCTTGCATTCCTAATACACAGAACCGTGCAATACAGTGTATTAGATCTTCGTTTCAACGACGGCACGGCGGAAATGCAAGCAATTGCCGTTGAATCCGGCAATACCAATATTGAACTTATAAATATGTATGTTCCACCAGCATCCAGCTGTGGATCTGGTTATAAGTTCGATATTGGTCCACTCCTCACAGGACAGCATAGGATCCTACTTGGCGACGCCCATCACGAACTCTGGCACTCTCTTCTCGGTAATGATGCCAGAGGTATAGATATCGCGACCAAATTAGACCCATCAGACTTCTGCGCACTAATGGAATTTCGTCTACACGCGTCGCTGGTGCCTGTCATAGTTCTCCTGACATAACTATTGTAAGCGCCAGTTTGATAAGTGAAACCCACTGGGAGACAACTATCTCCCTCCAATCCGATCACCTCCCCATACTTATTAAAATTGATAAACCAGCTGAACTGACGACGTCAGAACGGCGTACGTTTATCAACCACAAAAAGGCAAATTGGGAGGGTTTCACTACGTTCACTACGACGAAGGTCGCCACGCTACCTATTCCAACAAACACCAGGGAAGCCGAAAAGAATATAAGGAACGTCATTGTCAAAGCGTCGGCTCGCTTCATTCCGGCAGGACGTATCCCTAAAGTTCGGTCATATTTCCCAACCACTGCCGCAAGGTTAGCCGACGAACGGGACAACTTAAGACGCGCAAATCCGGCAGAGCCCAGAATTCAGGAGCTAAACTCCGAAATAAATCGACAAGTCAACACCTACAAGAAAGAAAAATGGAACTGATGCTCGTGCTGAAACCTGCGACCTCTCGAAAGGTGTCAACAAGCTTTGGGCTACAGTCCGCGCCCTGTCACATCCAACCAAAGACAAAGGTAGTGTAGCCATCAGATTTGGCAAGAAAACCACCGCAGATCCTAAACTTTGTGCGAGCTTTGTTTCGGGCCAGAAAATCTGCAATATACCTACGCCGAAGACATAAATCCACAAAAACTTAGTTTCGTGTTAACATTAGCAATAACTTTCCGTTTCCATGTTCTGCTCACATATAATATAGTTAGAAGTGAAAGTAATAGGGAGGGGAACATATTTAGCTTGGTTTTGGTGCTAGGACCATCTGCTTTACCAGATTTCGGACAGCGTACTATACGCGACTTTAGCCTGGTCGACGAGCGATGTCCTACCCCGTATCTATATTTTCCGCAACAATGCCTCCTAGGTATAGAAATTCAATCAACTGCTACATAGGCTGTCCATTCCATTTAAATGAATGGCAGCAGGTGGAGGTAAACCTATCAAGCTGGGCTAAGTAGGTTTAACCATCAGATGATTAGTAATCTTTCCTACGGTTAAGGCCCAACAAAGTCCCTAACTTGGATGTGATTTCTGTAAAGAGCTTTTTCGAAACTTATATGCCGTTTCGATCATACCACACAGGGATTCGCTGGAACAGGAATCCTACTCTTCTGAAAGGATACAATGCCTAGTGCTGAATGAAAAAAGTTCTGTTTGATTTCATCCTAAATCCAATATAGGAGACGTCCTACCAGATATTGGAAAATTGAAAGTCAAATAGTGAAGAGTTTCCTAGCCTTCTCGAATCATAATTGATTCAGTTTTTGATATTTATCTACCTTTTGGGAGATTTCACTATCTGCGACGTCAATTTTTATTTTCATGATGTAATATTATTAATTTTGGTCTGAACTAGAGAAATCTGCAATCTGCGAAAATAGTAGCCTTGATATTTAGCGTAAAAGTCTGACTTTTTTATGAGGCCAGTTCATTAGTTGATGTTAAAATTTCCGCTTAAAGGTATGTACTGAGTTCACCGAGCGAAAAACTTGCATATATGTCTCCCGTGAAAACGGCGCCGTGAAGACTTGCTTTTTATTCACTCAATGTAAGATAAATTATCACTCGCGTTTTGATTGATTGTCGATGACATCTTTTCACTGTGAAATAAAGTGCAACTGCATTATTTTCGCTGGTGAAATGTAAAAAACCGGTGTGGAGATTTGCATGTGAAGTGAGTACCACCAAGCGAATTCGATTTCACGATCATCAAAATTTTGATAGTATTTACATGGATTTCACGTGAACTGACGATGTTAGTACTTAAAGTAGGTACTAACATCGTTAGTTCACGTGGAATCCATGCAAGGAGATATGTAGGTCCAAACAATCAAGAGCTAAAAGTTGGTACATACTAACATCGTCAGTTCACGCGAAATCAATGCAAATACTGTCAAAATTTTGATGATCGTGAAATCAAATTCGCTTGGTAGTACTCACTTCACATGAAAGTCTCCACACTGGTTTTTGACATTTCGCCAGCGAAAATAATGCAGTTGCACTTTATTTCACAGTGAAAAGGTGATCATTTTAAATGGGCTAGGCAATGGCTAGCCACCGATTCGATACGGCCGCGTTTCTGAACTATGTGTCAGAGAACGGGTTTAAACAAAGCAACAAAAACATTGTTGTTGGACGGTGGATGTTGCATGCTCAAAAAATGATTTGAGTTATCCACCGTCCAGTTTGCCCATAGTGGGACAGCACAATAGTATGCATAATCCAGCGAGTTGCGGCACACATCGGTGGCTAGCCATTGCCTAGCCCATTTAAAATGATTCGATACCAGGGTGTATTTCGTGTCCTATATAAGAGGATTGTACACCTTTGCCTGGTTGAGTCCGGTAATGCCTCTCCTGGTATTACATGACGCGCTGCATACGTAGAGGCATCTGATGAGAATTGCAGCCATGTAATACTAGTTCGAAACCGGCTCGAAATGAACTCTGTGTGCCGCAACTCGCTGCACATTGTGCTGTCCCACTATGGGCAAACTGGACGGTGGATAACTCAAATCATTTTTTGAGCATGCAACATCCACCTCCGACAACAATGTTTTTGTTGCTTTGTTTATAGAGGTTCTGGCCTCTCCGAGTTCGGGATTTTCCTGCAAGTTGATTGTCTTTCTGTCGACCTGCCAATAGAATTATCTTCCGTGCAAAATCTGTTTGACACCATAGAGTGGTTGTTGCGGAGACCTTGGCTTTTTATGAATGTATAAACCAATTTTTTTTCTAAATTTTGAATTCAAAACAAATGAATAACACCTCCAATAAAGTCTTCTAAATTCCAAAGAAAAAATCAGACCATTTTTATAAAAACTCATAAAAAGGATCCTTTTTTGTGAATCTGGAAGTGATTTTTTTACGGATATCAAAAACGACATGACGTTCGATTTCGTCATTCAAAATTTTTACATTTAACTTTAGATAATATACCAAGTACCGCTAGCAAAGAATAACAAAAAATGTACTGGAAAAGGTACAATTTAAGGTGGTGGCAACTTGTCACTAGTATCTACAGGCAAGTTGTGGCGTCTTAAACTAAAAAATGTTGAATGACTAAATCGAACATCCCAAGTAACAATTTCATCCCTATAATATTTCATATAATATTTTCTTCTAACGATAATAGGGGCACTTTACACCCTAGACAGACGGCATCAGTTAAACATAATTAACTCTTGATTATGTTTAACTAATGCGTATGTCATGTGCGCATTCACTTGATGATACTCGAATAACTTAATTTAAACATCATTAACAAAACGTCATTAAAATTAAATGATGTTTACTCGTCATGTATTCCGGTCTCGACTACTATAAAAATATTGGAATTCTGGAAGGAACAGCTGATTTGGGCTGTCAAGTCATGTTAAATTTTAATCGAAAAATGGCATAATTCATCTTAAAAAGGTAATACAATTAATAAATAATTAATTTTAAGCATTTTGAATTGAACACAATTTATTTCAGCTCAATAACAAGCGAGCAGTTTGGCGGTAGGATGACATCTCTAGTTTGCAACTTAAGGAGCCGAATTTTTGTGCAACATCAACTGTGAACAAAATATAATAATGTCCATAAAGTGAAATGAAGTGAAAATTTAAATTAGAAGTGATTAGGTTCGTTGGTGTTCGTGTGGTGAGCAGGCAGGTGAAAGCTAAATTTTGTTCGTGTATAATCGTGCATAATCAAATGTATATGCAAATTAAGGTATCCTGTTCTATTCTGGAGAAAAAACAAAACCCCAACAAACGGGTCTAATCGCTTCCACTTATTTTTATTGAAAGTGCTATTATATAACTCGATAGTTCTAAGCTGGACAGTTATTGTAATATTAATATCAGTGCCTGTAATAAACAGCGAAGGAAATAAAGTTTGTGTGTTCTTTATTTATTGCGTCCGCACTGAGCTGGCTTACGAGCACCTCCGTTATTATTTGAGAGATATTTCCTCCTAATTGCTCACTCGTCCTGGATATGTCCTTGAATTCATATTTTAGTATCATGCTTGAAACAGATTATAGTACAAATAGAATAGAAAGCAGGAATAATAACAGCAGCGGCGTTCCGAATGCATTTTAAATTACGTCATCTATTTCAAATGCATTGTGCTGCTTTCTTCGGCAGCATTCAACGCTTCTAATATATTTCAAGCATCAGGCGCGTTGAATGCCGCCGAAGAAAGCACAATGCATTTTAAATGAGTGAGCGCATCACCCACCCATCCATTTCTACTATTATAGCCTATTAATGCTTTAAAAAGAGAGAAAAAAACAACAAACAGTATTTTATTATACTACTTATAAAATTTATTAATTCAAAACAATTTTATGAATATAAGAAAATATAAAAACAAATCAATTGCATGAGAATCCGGCCTCTAATTAGTAAAATATTTAATTTTGACAGTTCAAATGTAATTATGTATTTTAGCCGTGTGTCACTAGATGACTTTAAACATGCTTGAGTTCAAATATCATTAACTCAAGTATGTTTAACTCCAATCGTCTGTCTAGGGTGTAGCACTGAACTAAGCTTTGAAAAAGACATACATCAATGTGTTATGTCATCATTTTCTGTCATTTTCTCGTGAAAAAAAGAAAAAAAAATTCCCCCAGCCAGCGTCGAACCAGCGACTGTCGTACGCCAGTCCGACGCCCTAACCACACGGCCAACCTCACATATAGTTAACATTGCTCGTAAACACTACAAGTGCTCAACACTTCTTTATCGACTCTTCTCCATTGCAGCTCCTTCTTTATATGTCAGTCAATTGAAGTTGAATAAATCCACACATTCATCAATAAAATACATACATTTTCTGCGCTGAGATTATCTTAATTGATTCATAAGCTAACAAGGAGTGAGGAAATGTTGGTTTCAAGCAATATTTCAATGAATTCAATTCAAGAAACGTGGTATTCCAGAGCACTTCATAAGTGTCAATTCATTAAAAAATCACAAAGTCCATACTTCTATAAAACTACGGTGAACAATTTATTGGATGACCATACGAATGTCACACTATAAAAATGACACCGACTGTGCTATAGAAGAATATAATGCATGTGTGTGAGTTAACTTAGAGAGACCATTGCATGTGTGTGCTGTATCATCCAATAAACACAAGAGTGGAGTATTTAAAGGAGTACGTTTTTAGGTTAACGTTTAGAGACAGTTTTATCGAAGTTTTATACCACCATCTTTAAATTTATTCCATAATGATGATATAAGCTTTCCGGAAAATTCTTTAAGGCTGTTTTATCGGATCAAAATATTACTTTAAGCGATGTCACACGATAAATGAATTTCGTGGTACTATATGATTGCTACAGTATGGAGTGCTTCTTTAAAGCAAACGAATTGTTGCTTGGGATCATGTCTTACAGAAGACTCACAGAAGCTTCTGCCCCGGGATAGGGCGTCACTTTACTTTATGCGTAAGTGACTAATCAATCCAGTGGCGTAGATAAGGGGGGGGGGATCAAGGGGATCAATCCCCCCCTTCGGTCACATTTTTTTTATTATTAATTTAGATACGTAAAACAAAGCAAAAGTAAACTTTTATCTGGACTTATTCAACGTGAGTAGTGTTTCATAAAAACGTGAACTAATTTTCAGAACTGCAATAGAAAATTCAGCACTTCCTCAAATTTCAATTTTTTCAATTGTAAAACAGAAGCGTATCTAGAAGTGCTGGTAGAAAAATTTTATGTAAGTATTGATTGAAAATTTAATGTTCAGTTCAAAATTTTAAAAATAATCTGGAACACGGAGTGCTTTCCACAGAAGCGCAATTTCCATAGTACATAAGATTATAAAGGAGAGTGGAGAACTAATGCGAAAAAAGAAAACGCTGCAAAACTGCTTCCAATTTTTCGGCGTTCTATATTGTTTATCAATATTTTTTTTTCTTTTTTATAAGTTAAAATTTGTCGAAAGTTTTTATCGTATATAGCAGGGCAAAGAAACTCTTGACTTTCTCTAGTTGTTCGCAATTTTATTGAATGTAATACGAAAATTTTCCAAAATTGAAATATATATACATATTAGTCTTATGCAGGCAGTAATTCGAATACAAATTAGCAAACAAACGGAGTTCCGCGATACTCTTGGGTTCCGTGAAGATCTCTCAGCGGTTTCGAGAAGATATACAAAAATAGGAAAAATGTAGAAAGAGTTTTTGACAACAAAAAGTAAACATTCCATACGAAAAAATGTTTGCAAATTTTAAAATTCCGAAGCTTAGTCTGCTACACTGTACCAAAAATCAACACTGTAAAACATTTAAGCAGCATCAGAGACTCGACCGATTTTCTGTTACAACTTTCTACTTTATGAAATGGAAAAGGAAGTAGTACCAGAGAATGAAGTATGTCCACAGTGTTTGTTTTTTTTTAGGCTTTTGGCATTTAAATTAAGGCGCAAATAAATTAGAGGATTAAATTTGTGTTAATCGCAATTTTTCTACGATTTTCTAGCTTATGTTTAACGGTCCACATTATAAGTTATTCTCACATTTTTTGTATTCTTTTCAAACAATCAGTCAAAGCTAGGGCCTTTATCGAAGATAGCTGCTACAAGTTTGAAAACTTTAGAAATATCTACCCACGCATTTCTGAGTTATCGGAGAGTTCCGATTTAAAAACACAAAAGCTGTACTTTATCCACATATACTGGGCATTCCCAACGAGCTCTCGTCATCACAATTTCCCTTTTCTGGAGATATATTCTGCTCAACACAAAATGAGAGCCACTATTGTCCGTTGACTTTAACAACGTCTTTTGGCGAATGTTTAGTGTGATAATTAATTTCAAAAATGCCATTCTGTTCCTGAATGTGATATGAGTTATCACAGTATGATTTGTCAACATTAGCTTTAATGGAACGGGCTTAAACAGTTCTTTTGGGGTCACGAGTCATACATTGGGAAGTTTTGTTTATTTCTCATTTTGATTAAGAATTTGTTTTCGCCAAGTTCTTTAACTGTAACATTGGTTGTTGCACTTTTAAAAATAAGGAGAATCTGTAAAAAACAAAATTCCAGCAATTCGGCGCCATTTAAATTTAAATGCTTCGTCCAGAACCTTGGAAATGTTGGTGGAAGGTCTGTGGCTCCGCAATTAGGGTATTCGCGAAGAACCATTTAATATCTTTGGAACCGTTACCAGGAGACAAGAAGTGTCTCCCGTGGTCATGGTTCAGGCCGAGTTCGAATAACCGCAGAAGACCGATATGTGAGACTTTGTGCGCGACGGGATCGTACTCATCGTACCATTACATAGTGCTCGTGGACTACAAAGTAGGACCATGGTTAGCACCCAAACTTTCAGAAATCGTTTGCACGAAATTCAACAACGGTCAAGGAGACGTGCTACCAGAACACAACTGACCAGCACGCATCGTACGAATCGTTAAATATTTGCTCGTCGACATATCCAATGGGACATGAAACAATGGCGCAATGTGCTCTTCTCGGATGAGTGCAAAGTAAAAATTTTTAGTGACGACCGACGCATAAGAGTCTGGCGGAGAACCGGAGAAGCATTTTTGGATCCTTGCATTAATCAAATTCAGAGGCAAGGCGGTCCCAGTGTAATGGTCTGGGCCGGAATTGGCTAGCAAGGCAAAACTGACCTTGTTATCCTAAATAACAGGACAATTACGTCCGAAAATTATATTGAAAGGATTCTTAGGCCACATATCATTCCTTTTTCACAACAGGCGTTGGATGGCCACATACTGCCCGGGCAACAATGTCTCTTTTCAAGGAGGCCAATATTTAGGTCAAGGACTGGCCTGCCAGCAGTCCGGACCTAAATCCGATAGAACATCTTTGGGATCAATTAAAACGCCGGGTGCGGACATCTAAAGAGGACATACACAATCAGCAACAGCTGATTCAATTGCTAAAAATGTGTTGGGACGAGATATCAAAAGAAAGCGTCTTTATTTTGTTTTGAGCAGTATATATTTATTTTAATACCTGTTTTGAGATGTCCCGGGAAGAAAGGCGGCCATGCTAAGTGTTTCGTGACTCAAAAAAAATTTAGTGCTACTGATCTAACCCAATATAAAGCTCTAATACTCCAATCACAATAGCAAACATTTGTACGAAAATTGGAATACTATGGATTCACTCACTGTAGTAAGAAAGCCAAATTATCGATTCAGTGTCATAATTTTTACGGAAAATTCAATATTTTCAGGACGCTTTTTTTCGTATGCAAAAGTTGCTCTCTGTTTTGCAAATAAAAAAAATGCTGAAAACTACTGCATATTTGAAGTGTAATAAATGCAGAAATTGTTATTCTGAAATTCAAAATTTGTTAACCGTAAAAGTATACCTAAGCAATCTTGCAAAATGATCCCCTCCCTCTCTGAAAAGCTATCTACGCCACTGAATCAATTAATCGAGTGTAAACTCTAGCAGATCGATAATTCATTATATCCTTGAAAAAAATCACTTCCAGGTGCAGAAAAAGGATGCTTTTTTAAATTTTTATATAAATGGCCTGACGTTTTGAGTGGAAGTAAGAAGACTTCATTGGAGATGTTTTTCATTTGCTTTAAATTCACAGCTTTTTTGAAAACTCAGATATTTAATGAAGAGGATTTTTAATTCATTAATTGATTCGATGCATATTTAAGCCTCTAACCGGACAATTTTTTTTCTTGGCGGAAAAATTATGGTAGGTTAATATTAGCATAAAAACCAAAGAAAACGAACCAAAAAATGAATTTGGTAATTGGTTTAGTTTTTAGACACTAAAATGTGTAGCCCGCCAAAAGGCGGTCTATCCAGGGAACGGCAAAAAAAAAGAGACTGCGCCTGGCCCGCTTGGTAGATTTGCGTACTTTGCCGTGTGTTCTCAATTTTGTTATAAATACTCTTAAAAACCGGTGCTTGGTAGAAAAGAGATTTATTATGATTTTTGCGTATTTATATATGTGACCGGGAAAGTTAAAAGGGGGCTATCTGGTAAAAACAAACAAGCGAGTAAACGGCCGATAAAGATATCAAGTCGGTGCATTGCGTTTAATTGATTTGTCGTGATCTGATTTTTATGAAACTTGGTATCTATATACTTTCGATGAACAGTATCCATACTGTTACAGAAAATGTAATTAGCGGGTAATATAACAGTAAATCAAAATGTAAGTTACTTTTTCGACAAGTTCGAGCATATTTTCAGCACTTTCTTTGCTATATTTTATGATTGTTGATACACATGATCCATTGGTGGCCGCAAAAATGATTCAGAGATTGTATTGTTGACCACTTACTGGACTAACAGTAAACCATCAATCAATCAATATCTTTACATGATTGATAATGATGCAATTCCTTTCAATTGTTTGCTTTGATTCTCTTCGTGTGCTGATTTTAATAAAACACAAGTAGTAATTTATCAGCAGGACACTTAATATCTAAAAGTGCATACTAATCCCAGGGAATACCCGTAAGGACAAAAGGTCCTTTTTTGCTAAAGAAGTCCAATATGAGCAATATGGATATGAAAATACAAGACTTGGTGAGATAAGTGCCCCGAAATAAGAATTGTACATTTTTGAAATCTTCGGAAAGGATCTTCTATCCTGAAAAGGACATTTTTGGAAAATTTGTTGTGGATAGGTAACATGGGTTTCAAACGATAGGGACGGATTAGAATAAGTCATTGAAATGGTTTTGAATATTTTTTGTCATTTGGGGACACCAGAATATCGCTATATTCTAGCTCGAATCAAGAATATTTTATTCGCATTATGTACCTTTTGTTTTAGATTGCGATTTCGATGATATTTCCGTCAATAGTCTACTACCGGTACATCAAATATTGTCGGCTATGTCTAATTTTATTGCTAATTAACATAAGTCAGGGTCTTCTTTTTCCCAACTGTGAAAAGACCTTTATCACGAGGGTATAATATACTCAGAAAAATATGCATGAATTATATTTTATTAAATAAAAGTATACAATTATAATTCTGTCTGATTGTGACTCGAGGCAATAGCCTTTTTAAGACGATGATGAAAATGTCTTTGGTATTGTGAATTGAATAGATATTTAATTATAGTCGTTTCTTTCTTGGCCAGATAAGATCATTTTCCAAGTAAAACGCAAACGGATCAAAATTTCCCCCTTCAGTAACAGCTGACTATTGTGTCATCAGTTCCAAATGCGATATTCTGAATTGGAACTTGCATTTGATATTATGTGCCGTGCGAGATTTAATTTAAAGGAAAATGTCTTAGGAAATTTTAAATGTTTGACTCTAATAATGATTATAAGCCAAATATATGTATAAACTGAAAAACAAAATGACATACAGGAAATTGTTTGCAGATGATCAATTTTCAAAATTGTCGTTTTGTATGGGATTTTCAGTAAATATGGAAATGATCTACAAAGTCTACAAAGTCGAAACGCACTTATGACCATAAGCGCGTTTTTTTTTTGTCATCGCGGTTAACACGTGACTCAAAAGAAAAAAAAAAGATCGTGGGTAACTTTTCTCATTTATTATATTTTTCAACGAACCCACGTTGAAAATTTTTAGTCAAAAAACATTTTTACGGGATGTAAACTTATACTTCCACGTTATGTGTGACTTTCAAACTAACGGTTGCCCTTAAAACATCTACAGTACAGCAAAGTTCTGGCGGCACAGAACTCGAAAAAATTACCTCCAGTCCTAAACTGGGATAATTTTTCTATAAGGATGCCTTTTAGCATTTCTTCTTACTATTAAGAAAAAATTCGAGGAGTGTGGTGGAGATTTTTTTTTGTTTCTTATGATTTTTGGGGTGCTGAGCTCGAATCCAGAGCTTCCCACCAAAATTTCATTGCGGAACAGGGTCAAAACCGCGAAAAAATAGTTTTTTCGTTCTTTGTTTATAACTCCGAAAGTGTACATTTCTCTGAAAACCTGTCCATGAAAATATTACAGAAAACATACGCACCATATTAATCATTAAAATGTGTTTAGCGGTATTGCTACAATTGATAGTCATTTTTTTGGCGATTTTTTTGCTATGTTGACCCTGTTTTGCAACGAAATTTTGGTGGGAAGTTACGGATTCAGGTTCTGTACACCAAAATATATAATGTACAAGAAAAATGCAACTTTTCCAACGAAAAATGAAAAACCGTTCAATCTCAAAACTTTATTCATAATAACGAACTATGTTAAAAATAGCAAATTTAAATTGTCAATTGTAGTAATACCCCTCAATGGATTTATAATATGTATGTCTCATTGGACGCGCAATTATGAGCCCTCTAAATATTTATGGAGAGTTTTTGTAAAAAATAAATAATTTCAGAGTTAGAGGCCAAATAACGAAAAAACAGCAAACATTTTAAGGTTTTTACCGGTATTGCCACCGTGACTGGCATTCGAAAATCAGAGACGTAAACGCTGGGGAACGCTGTGGACACATGTGACTCATAGACAGTGAAGGAGAGGCACCCTGGATGGCTTACATTGTGCATAAAGAAATTACTGTATTGTATACTTCAAATGCCATTTAAGCCGGTTTCGATCATTGAGATAGAAGCAGATATCGAGAATGAAATAAATTAGACGTGGTCTTTGATATTAATTTTTATATCCTACAAAAAATTAAGGTAAATAGGACATCTTGCTTTTACTTTTGAGGACATTTTAACTCAATATTTTTCAAAACGCAAAATCGGTGATAGAAGACTTAGTTATTTTACATTCTAAAAAGTTAAGAAATGCGTTTCAGATTAGTATTTTTGTCAAATTATGGTTTTGCAAATACAAACATGGTTATTATGAGGACTCTGAAATAAATCTTTTATACGCGTAAGAATGAGATGTATAAACGAACTCGAATGTCCTCGACATTTCCTTTGATATAATATCGCATATGCCCGTTCTGTTTTAACGAATTTTTTGTGACCTTTTTGGTCCTTTTTCAAATCAAAATTAATTGTTTACCTAGGTTGATATCTAGCACCCAAAAGATTATAAAACAAAAAAATGCCTTTGATAATTTTTTCCATTGAAAATTCTACTATTTAAAATTCTGTATAAAAGTCTTATTTCTATAATTTGATAATAAATAATAACGGTAAAATATTGAGGTTATACAATTACTTACATTATATACATCAATGCCTACATCTCATAAAATTTCGAAACTTATAAATCTTAAATTCACTAAAAACTTTGTATTCGATACTACATTTTTTGCTTTCATACCGCTCCCTACCTCAACTCATGCAGATCTATATGATTTGCGGTATTGATTTGTACTTCTAACATAGCGAGTGAGACGTGTTGAAAATTTGGGTAAATTTGCTTTAGCCGTTGAAAAGATATTCATAAATACACAAAATTTCAATTTCACATTGGATTTTGATGATTTGAGGGCGAACTTCAGAATCGATTTTCAGACCCATTTTTGAAGTTTTGGCAACTGCGGTTTTCACCATCGGAAAAAGCACATTGTTTCCTGTGTAAATCACTAAAAAAGTGAAAATCGAAATTTTTACACGATAGCCCCTTTTTAACTTTCCCGGTCACATATATATATATTGAAGGGTTTCTATGGCGACCATAACTCTATATTCTTACTGACTAGCAGTGCGTCTTTAGTCAAAGCTCTATCCCCCAGAAATTAATCTAAAATGGTTTGAGGGTGCTTTAACAATACTCGACATTGGTTTGGTTTGAGTACATACCTAACAATTATGTTTCCATTTATGTATTGGGGATTACACAGGTAGAAATAAGGAGCTTGCAAGATTGGGCCATCTTGTTTAGTCCTTAGCCCTTATTAGTTCTTTTATAAAGGATTTTCTAGATGGTGGATCGTGACAAAAATACATACATCTGTGCCCACTTTTGGGTAAGTTCCAACCAGTACTATTACTATTAAGTTTTTTTTATTGTGAATTTAGAAACATTTTTGGGTGTTTCAAATACATATGCCAATTTAGGAGAAGAGGAGCATAACAGCATGATTATGGACAGTCATCGTGATGTAGGTTGTCGTCTGTATAGCTACTAAATTGTCGGTTAAAGCAAATACCACCGCTAGCACTACCAGCTGCATCACAATACACAGCACCAGTTTGGGTATGTGAAAAATGGGACCCTGGTTTTGTCGACCACTCACGAAACTGATATAGCGCCTAGAATTCCTGAGTCCTCTTTTGCAAAGTTGGATCTCACACATTCAATGCAGACTAGTATTGATTAGACTCTCCCTAGGAAGCATTTAATCAAATTCTCCTTCTCTGACATCAATCACTTGTTCCTAGCTTCTTGAGTCTTCTTGGGATTGTGGATAACCGTTGTTCCCAAATCTTTACAGCACGATATGACCCCATTTCATCTTGTAATTGATCCTGAGTTTAAATTAGTTATAACAGTTACTTCCGGTTCATATTCCTGTTTTGTACAAATGTCGCCTTTTCCCGTTTGTTGGTCATGTGTAGAGTATCGGCCCCATAATTCCAAGCGGCTCCATAGTCCCAATCGGCTTTAAATTTATCAGCTGATTCTTCAGAGCTCAATCGGATTTTTTAGCTGATCGATTGCTCTGGAAAGACGCTACAGCATAAAAAGATTCAAATAATATCGATTCACATCCTAGCTGTTTGTTGAAAATTCAATGAAAATTATTTCGAAAAAAATACATGAGTATATACGATAAATGTAGAAAAAAGTTTGGGTTACCTGGATAGACCGCCTTTTGACGGGCTTAACTTATCGGACCTAAAATGCATATTACTTTTCAAAAAATCAAAATTCACTTATATTGTTATGAAATAAACAATATTTCTCATCTACAATAATTTTTCTGTAGAGCAAAGCTAATAACAAAGAGGTGTTTTTGTATTGCGAAATGCGCACTGTTTGCGTCAATAATTTATTTGGTCCATTTTCGCACCAACTCTCATTCAACTGGCAATAGAATAGGATAACGGTATTTGCCCGGGTTTCTGGAATATTAAGGCGCTTGTACAGTACCAAACACAACTTCTTATAGCATTAGTTGCCAAAAAAAGTCATCACATTAGGTGTTAGGTGGATAAATTCAGAGCCCGCCAAAAGGCGGTCTGTCCTGCTAGAGGGTTAAGGTTTTACGCTAACAATTAGTGTACGAAGACATTATTGGATGACTGTACATAAATTTAAATGACATATCCGGTGTAGCAAAATTAGGCTAGGGTAACAATTGTTTTATATTTCATAAATGATATGCGCGAGATATGTAAATTATGTATTCATGTATGTACATAATATTGAGTATCAACATATAATCCAAATGTTAATGATGTATAAGTTATCTGTGTACATAACTGCAATATAACATACACTTCCGACCAGTATACCTGTATACCTAAAAATGTGATTATCTCTTATTATTCGTTTAATGCACCTGTCCAATTATTAAACAATAACCGCCGCTGCATACTCGTAATACGTCATTTGTTAGAGATAGTGAAGGACACAATCTGTTTTACCCAGTCCCGAAGTTCCCAATTAATAGGCACAATGACAGCAGCATAGTCGACAGAGAAGTTACACACGATGACTATGGAAATATTACGGAATCACATTTTATGTTTTTTATTTTCAGGTGAATATTGCTTATCTGCGCCATTGCCATAATTCAAGTATCTAAGTAACTCATGTGTGTTATCCATGTGGGCTTTCTCGCTTTATCATTTGACTGCACGCCCAACAAAAGTGTCGGAACACTTGTCAGAACTGCTATTCCTACGCTAGCTCTACTAATATAAAAACATAGGCCGTTTCAAACAGATAGTTGAGTTACAATTCAAACGGCTTTCGGTAAATTCGGCCGTAAAAATTCATACCCCCGTAGTCGACATAGGTACAACACGGATATGTACCTGCCTTACCTGTGCTTAGTTTCTGTGATATCGTGTTCCTGCCTAATAGTGATCCCCAGTGCTTATTGTGATGATTCGGATGAAAAGAAAGTACTAGGACACTTTGAAAAAATTTCGCCAATGTTTATGGTGAAAACACCATTGTATCGACTATATTTGGAATGGTTAGCGGAAAATTTGAACAATCCAGACGTTAATTCAAATGAAATTGATATTTTTAATGTAATGCAGAGTAATGGTGTAATGGAGAAACGGGATAGACCAAGTCGACGACGTAAGTGAATCATTTCTAGAGAAGCACAAAGGTGGCTTTGGTGTGAAGATTGAGGATTGTTGGCTAGTTTAACCCTCCAATTTTTAATGTTCCGCGACGATTTTTTTCCAGTTCCGGCGGCTGTCCGGCATCCGCACGTACTTAGCATCCCCAACAAGCAACAATCTCTCAGTCATCATCGCAGTCTCGCTCGCAGGAGTCGGCAAACTCCAACCCGCCAAGGGTTTCCATACCGCTGCGAGCTCATTTTGGCATATTCTAAGGTTACTCTTTAAATCCCTTTTATTAATCACGATTAGCCCTATTAACTTTCTTGCGAAAAATTCCCGATTGCTACGATAAAATGCGGACTGAAAAAAGCCCATAATAAACATAATTGTTGCTTAATTACTGCTTTGTCAAAAAATAAAACAGCCCCAACCGGCTATATTTTATCAAAACTGCTAACAGTCCGCGTGAATACATTGCCCCCTGAAAAAAGGCCAAAAATCGACTTAAAACATACAAAACTACGACATTGCGAAATAATATAATAAAAAGCTGATAAATTTTTATCTTCTTTGGAGTACCTAGTACCACTACCCGTAAACTACGGCATACCAATGCAGAAAAACTCAAAATTTTTACACCTATTACATATTCTATAATTTCTGCCGTAACTATCAACATTTTCTTCGTTAGATGCTTAGATCTTCGTTAGATGCTTAGGTACTAGTTGAGATTCGTTAAATTTTTGATGATTTGTTGCTATACGATCTCGACAGCAAAATGTCATAACATACGAAATTTATATTAGGGGGATTCATGCTCGCGTTCGTATATTGAAATACGATGTTATATCGCATTTCAGTTGTCATTAAATTCAAAAGTCTGTTATTTCTCTCCGAATACGATACCTGAAATAACATTTTGTGCTGGGGTGTTATTTGAATATCGTATTTGGCATAGTATGATATGAGTAAAAACTATAATTGCCTATTTGTGTTTTTGTGGAAACAAAATTTATCCTTTTCGACCTGTTTTATTTATGGTGTAGGTGTTTTATAAATTATTGAGTTGTTTAGTATTGACGGATTGGGAATTTAAGTTTCAAATGAACTACCGTATGGTATCGGTGGAGGAGTGAAAGAAGTAACATTTGTGGAAACATGCATTCCATTCAACTCGTTTGTGAGACATGGAAAAAATGAGTTGTGGCATTTGAAAGAATGTATCGATGGATGGAGGAAACAGGTAGAGCTTGTGGAATATGCATGCATGAAGCGGTGTACCGCTGTAGGACGAGCAAAACAGACAAATTTTTTTACTTAAAATTTGGAATCAGCTGCCCAAAATTGCGTTAGTGATTCCGCGGTTGACGGTTATTTCCAGAGAAAACTGGGTTACTTTTGGGCCAGCAATCCAAATTACTTTCTTGTCATACTCTTCGCTCATTGAGTGGAAAGGTATATTAACTTTGTCATGAAGTTTGAAACGCATTGAAGGAAGCATCTCCGACCATATAAAAAGTATACATATATATATACATACACATATATGTATACAGCATGACTTGGGGAGTCGATTGGCCGATGTCAGTCTGTCCGTCTGTCTGTCTGTCCGTCTGTCTGTCTGTTGCGACGCGTTTCACTCGGCCAATTTAAAAGCTATGATGCTGAAATTTTGTACAAATGCTTCTTTTTGCTGCAGGTAGTTTGTATGTTTGAATCGGCAAAATCGGACAATGGGGTCATGGGGCTGCCATACAAACCTAAACCCCCATATTAGGTTCTTCTAAGAAACATTTTTAGCGTCACAAATTTCCCAAACCTTTGATTAAATTATTCCAAGTAAACCTCACTCAAATACTGTTTTATCGGAGCCATGGAACTTATGGAGAAAACGGAGAAAACTAGGTTACCACTCTTGGGCTAGCAATTCAAATTTCTTTCTTGTTTTTGACCCCAAATTTGGAACCTGTGACCAAATATTACCTTAAAGTTTTTGCCGTACCGATTCGACGTGTATTTCTCGAGAAAAGGGGATAATTATGGGGCAGGCACAAAATGTTTTCAGCATTGGTCTCACGATTCAGTGACCAAAAATTACTTTAGTGCTTCTATTACGCCAATTGGAGTACTTTCAAAAAAAAAATCCGGGAACCATTCTTGGGCGGGCTACTTTCAAGCTTTACTTCTCTCTAGTACTAACCTTTTTGCGAAGTTCGAGTATGAGTATTATGCTGGAAACAGACTGGGTGCAGCAACAGCAGCAGAAACGTCCAATGCATTTTAAATGGGAGACGTCATGTTGGCAGCAAAATCTTTTTATAGCTGTTGCAACATGACGTCACTCATTTAAATTGCATTGGACTGCATTATCATTGCTGCTGCTGTTACTGTTTCTGCATCCATCTTATTTCCGGCATTCGTATTCATACGGCCTATGCAGAATGTAGGCAAACATATACTTTTCCTGCTCTCGTGTGCAGTCGTCACGAGAGCAGAAGTATATTTTTGCCTTTTTTGTATACTTTCACTCATTAATTTATACTCACAACTAATGTCAAATACACGGCAATTATACGTTGTATTGAATGTTTGTTTACTTTCCATAGTTACGCCATATTTTGCTTGGTTACGCCATCATATGAAAATGCGTAATGATTTTTTCTAGTTTGCATATACAGTAGAATCATTACGTAATTTCACACGATGGCATAACCAAGCAAAATATGGCGTAACTATGGAAAGTAAACAAACATTCAATTTGATACAATACACATTGGCTGAATTCAAATTGTAAGAAAACGACCGGACGGGTAAACTTGCACGACAAGAACCATCGTATGATCATTTCACACTATCCGATCAAAACACGGACCGGCGAACAATAATCACACAGCAAGTATGTATAAATGTTGCCATGCACGCTCCAAAGTTAGTGTACAATGAAGTGACGAGTCGACAAAATTAAAATGCAAGTAAAACACGCGCTAATTGTCTTTGCAGAACGCCTGAACTATTGGTAGATGCAATCGTCTTATCGATCGTACGATTCCTACGAAAGAAAAACAATCGTGTCACGATTTTTTTCTTTCGTAAGACTCGTTCTTACAATTTGAAATGAACAATGCTTGTCTGCTGGCCACTACAAAAGCTCTCTTGTCTTGCAAGTTTACCCGTCCGGTTCCGTCTTACAATCTGAAATCAGCCATTGGCCGGGTTTCTGATAGCTCTTATTGGCTGAATTCAAATTGTAAGAAAACGACCGGACGGGTTAACTTGCACGACAAGAACCATCGTATGATCATTTCACACTATCCGATCAAAACACGGACCGGCGAACAATAATCACACAGCAAGTATGTATAAATGTTGCCAATGTTGCACGCTCCAAAGTTAGTGTACAATGAAGTGACGAGTCGACAAGATTAAAATGCAAGTAAAACACGCGCTAATTGTCTTTGCAGAACGCCTGAACTATTGGTAGATGCAATCGTCTTATCGATCGTACGATTCCTACGAAAGAAAAACAATCGTGTCACGATTTTTTTCTTTCGTAAGACTCGTTCTTACAATTTGAAATGAACAATGCTTGTCTGCTGGCCACTACAAAAGCTCTCTTGTCTTGCAAGTTTACCCGTCCGGTTTCGTCTTATAATCTGAAATCAGCCATTCAGTACCTGTCGGCTGGTTAGTCTTATCGCGTAGAGAAGACACACAATATTCAGAAAGCTTTTCCATTATATTGAATGGCATTCTATAAGAGTTTTGAGAGAATGGCTGAATTCAAATTGTAAGACGAAACCGGATGGGTAAACTTGCAAGACAAGAACCATCGTCCTTACAATCTGAAATGCATAATGCTTGTCTGCTGGCCACTACAAAAGCTCTCGCCGTCCGTTTATAAGCACAAATTCCGCTTTGGATTTATGCTGAAGTCCTGGTCATGGCAGCATTCATTTTGAGCCCATAGCATTAGAGGGATAAATCTGTTTGAGCATCTACCTTTTTCATTGACGAAAAACTATGCTGTAGATAAGCATAGTGTCAACCGGTAATCAAGCATCAAGCCTGTTATTTGACCAAAAATAACATACCTAATAAAAACACGGGCTCGGGCTTGTTATCGAATACGAGAACTAATATAGGCAGAATAGGGACAGAAAATACGAAAATCGTATTAAATTTACTTTTTTCCTAGTAACCAGGTTGTTTTTAATTGAGCGGAAAGAGAGACTTTCTTGCAATTCTCATTTAAAATTATAATTATGACACATAAAACGAAAATTTGTGATTTTTTTTGTCAAAAAATCAGCTGTTCATTGTTGTTGTTGCATAGTATAACATAGTATTTCATATACGACTAGGATTTTTGGGGCGTTCATTCAAATTTTGTTGTGTTATAATACTCAAATACGCAATAACAAGGATTTCTGATATACGAAGCGTGATTCGTCTAATCCTAATCGTACTTGAAAAAATGCTTCAACTGTAAATCCTTGGAATTTGGGACGATCCACTGCACTGTAGAAACTATTCTACCGTGTGTTACTGAAAAAATTTTGCTCAAGTTTTGACCGTAATCGAGTTTCCATTAGCATTTTTGTGGGTCTGTTCAAAGTCCAAACAAACGTTACTTTTGTAGCTTCTGACTTACTAAAACCAAAAACTTTATTATATTTTAACTACATAAAAATTGCGAATAAAATGGAAACATCGAAAGTTTCCAAGCTCTTCGTGTCTTTTGAAGTACGAGTATAACCGCTTGAATTTTGCAAAAACATCAAAATCAACTTTTAATGCCAAAATCAAACCCATATTTTGCAACGGTACAAAGCAAAGCAGATTGACCAACTTCCAGGATTAATAATAATTACTATTCTTCTCAGTACCGTATAGACCCATGTGGGGCATGGTGCGTTAACTCAGCCGTTTATAGGCAATTCTGAGTCAACGTTACATTGCATATCATTTCGGAGTGTATATAATAGGTGTGTTTTTTTTTTGTTATCCCGTGTAGGGTTGGGTAACGAAACTTCATACAAAAAAAATGACAGGTGGATCAGCTAGCATTTTTTTATATGGAGTTTCGTTATCCAAACCTTCACGGGATAACCAAAAAACACACCTAATGTTGCAAGCAGTATATATTTCCTATCCGCACATGTACGGAAATTTTGGACCACGCCTAGATTCGATCTCCGGACCTCTAGATTACTAGCATGAGCCACAGAGCGTGGTACCGAATGCTTATTATGTAAAAGAGAAAAAAATTGAGTTTTGGAAATGGAAAAAAGTGTTTTCAATTTGTACTTTTCTATCAAATGGACTTGATAATCACACGCATACTTGAAGTGATTTTATGTGCATCATCATCAGACGTCACTGCAATAAAAAATAATCGACCCACGTCGACCCGGTGGCATATGACCCGACGAGGTCAACGGATGGTGGTGGTAGGGATGCCGAAAACGACAACCGTTTTTCGGGTTTTCAGGTTACTTTTCAAGACGATTAGACCGTCCGGTTTAAACCCGTATAGAAAATAGCGGTTTCGCGGTCAACCAAGTAATTTTTTTCCAATAGTAGTTAAGGCTGATCAAATACTATGAAATTACATTATGTATGATCCTGGTTGTTTATTTCTCGGTATTGCTTTGTTAATGAGCCCTAAAGTATCGGCAAATTAAAATACTTATTTTTTATAAATTTTAAAATACAATTTGATCCTGTTCTGTCCAATGACGGAATCACTGAAATCCCAAGTAACAATTTCATCCCTATAATACTTCGTAAAATATTCTCTTCTAACAATAATAGGCGTACTTTACAGAGTATAACCACTGAATAATAGTCCAATAATGGCATTTGGCGCCGTTTTTTAATCCAATAGAACCTTATTGTGGCACTAAATTATGCTTCAAAAGAGGTGTACGTCATTTATTTTATATCATCTTTTTCTGTCATTGAACGAATTTGCAAAAAAAAAAATAGAAAAACAAAATTAACGCAGCTAGCATCGAACCCGTGTCTGTTGATTCCACTCAGCCAACCTCACATAAACATAAACACTACAAATTACTAGTTCCTTCTATAGAAATGCTTGACAATTCTTTATCGAATCTTCTGCAATGCACCCTTAATCTATACATTTATCAATAAAATAAATTCAATTTCTGCGCAGAGATCACCTTAATTGGTGAGTAAGTGTGGGTTTCATGCAAGATTTGAAGGATTTCTATTGAAGAAATTATGTATTTAAGAGCACTTCATAAGTGTCAATTCATTAAAATCACAAAGTCCATCCTAAACTACGGCGAGCAATTTATTGGATGACCATACGAATGTCACACTATAAAAATGACATCGACTGTGCTATAGAGGAATATATACATGTGTGTGTGCTGTATCATCCAATAAACACCAGAGTGGAGTATTTAAAGTAGTAGGGGGAGTCCGGGAGAGTTGAGCCACTTTTAGCTTCATCGCGGATAAAAAGTCATCCAATGGATAAATTGATGCCATTTATTTTTTATTACATAGTGCGTGATGTTACCTTTAAAATTTGATTGGTATTTATTGATAAAAGTCCATAGTGTATGGCACAGATCTCATTATTCAAAATCCTCAAAATGTCTCAAGTCTCCCCAACTGGCGGAAGAGTTGGGCCATCATAGAGGGAGACATGACCATACATTTGAAATTGCCAAAAAAAGTAATATTTTTGACGGGCATGTTCAAATGTCGTTTTCATCATATATTACGAAAAAAACGTAATAGTGTTATTTTTGGCTTGTGACTGGACTAAGAACGTTCAATTGAATCCTAGTATAAATTAGGTGATTTTTTTATGTTAATTTATGTCCACCCGGACGTCATTTCCACAAGGGTAAGAAAGGTTTTTAAGTTAAAGGGGTTCCGCACCTGAATGTATACTCCTAAATAGATTTTCGAAACATTTTCCAAAAATTAGCTGAAATTACATATAATTTATGGGCGGGAGACTTGAACCATATATCTGTCAGTTTCTATATGGTTCAAGTCTCCCGGTTGGCGCTTTTTGGGTAAAAATTCTCTGAGCTGGACCACGACTCACCAAAGTAGGAAAACTCGTTATATTCTGATTAAATACTTAATTAAGAAGATGTCTGCACTAAAACAAATGTATTGACTTTTTATCGATTAAAAAAATTAGAATTATTTGAAAAATTAATTTTTTACTTTTTGTCATGAAAAATATATTTTTCCGTTTATTTTCCGAAACAGACAAGTGTCCGACATTTGGATATGGTATTCAGATGTGGCCTAGAATAGGTCACCTTCTGACAAAAAATCAATCTCTAGTCGTTAGATTCCCGCAGTTGTGAAATATTCGGCCATCACTGCTGCTTAGTTTTTGAAGCCTATATCCTGATTTATGCCATTAATCATTATTATATTTTTAGGAAGAATAAGATAATTTAAAGCTTAAATTAATGGGCTGAGAGCACCTCTTCAAATGCACATTCTGCACATATAGTAGAGCCGGCTCTGGATTTCATTACCAACATTACAAAACCTTTTTTATCTAAAGCCCTGAAGTAGACAATCTCCATTATTACTCGGTCGCCAGCGATATTACGAATTTAATTGATTCGAATAAAATAGCAAATTTATGGTACTCTTCCCACTAGTACTAAGCGCCATACCCCTGGCGGCCCGCAATGCAGATTTTCTACTTCATGGCGTTGTATGTAGATGGTTTTGCAAATTTGAAAAAATCGGCGCCAAACGCCCTTATTGGATAATTATCATTTCGCTTTTATAGCAAGGAGTGTATTGGAGGACACTCCTTGCTATTGAGGAGAATATTCTATGAAGTCTTAAAGTATTAAAATTGGTAGTGTGGTCTTCTTATGTCTCTCTTTCTTAGGATTTTCGCAACTTTCTTTTTTAAATGAAACATTGTAGCGCAATAATTGTTTTAGTATATTGCATGTTTTTTTTCAATCTAGTACTTACTTTCATACCTTTCTACTTTTCCGAAAAAAAAAACTACTTACTCATCGAATAAATGAGTTGGCAACAAAACACGACGAATCGTGTAGAATAAAACGTGTAGTTTCAGTAACAAGAATAAGCTGCATTAGACAAATAGAACTAGAAATCGTCGTCCATTCGTCTATGCAACAATACTTCCGCTTATTCCAAAACGCTTTACAAAATAAGATTGATAATATTCTATGACAAAAGTTGTTAGGTAAAATATACGAATTTGTTTCTTCTTCTGTTGCCCTGCTTTATACCGCTCCATGGCGACGCGTTGCTCGGCCTGCGGTGTAAGCACGTCGCCCATTCTGGCGGTAATGTCTCAGCATACTTCTACAGGCAGCGCTATTTTGGATCGTGTCATAACCGAGACCAATGACCAGGTGTTTTTCGGTCTTCTTCTGGCCTTCAGTCCATCAAGTGGAACTTGCTTTGATATCGCCTTCTTTGCGGGGTTCTCCGGCAATACCAATACATTTGTCGATCTTCGAGCGTTTCGATGATGTGTTGGTCTATGAAAAAGCTGCCTCCGATGTAGCTACTATTGATGTGGTCCCATTTGGGTACACCAACTGACATGCGTAACATATTAATTTCGGACGCCATCATTTCTTTTGCGTAACCTTAATACATGGTCCAGCATTCAAATTCATACATGAGCGCGGAAAGTAGAACCGTTTTGAACAACTTGCCCTTTAGCTTTAGTTGCATTTTCTTATTGCAGGAAACTCCAGAATTTTCTCGTCACTTCATCCATCCAACCTTTGTGCGATGTTTGATGTCATCATCGCATGTAGCTCCTTTGTTTACCATCGAGCCAGAATACTTAAGACTTAGACTTAAGCTGCTCTCCTTCGATGTACGGGTTTGAGAACGGGCAGCATAAGAACTCAGTCTTTGTTATACTTACCCTCACCTCAGCCCATGCTCCTCCAGAATGTCACACCATTTTGTAAGTGCAGCTTGCAAGGCAACGATGTTTGGGCTAATATGAGGACTATATCATCGCGGCAAAAAAAAGAGTTATTTCGAGGCCGTCAGAGATATGTACGTGTTAATAGTAGCACATGATAATGTTGAAGAGCAACGGACTCAATACTCTGCCCTGGTGTGCTCCAACATTCAACGGAAATTCTTCAGATTAACCGTGCATCTAACCTTTGTCGTAGCTCGATCATACATGTCTTGTATCATCCTGATGAATGTATCCTCAGGAACACTAAGTGCTCTCGAGGCCAACTAAATCAGATCACGAGGTACTCTATCGAATGCCTTTTCCAAATCGATGAATACAAAGTGCAAGCCCTTTCGTGTTGCTCTATATTTGTCCGTCGCAATACGAATGCTCTGAATCGCATCGACTGTAGATCAACCTTCGACAAAGTCGCATTGATTGTCATTCAACCGCACAATCTTTCTCAATGGGTGATGCGACACGGTGAGTAAAAAGTAGCCGGGCAACACGTATGGTAATGCCGCTTACCGAAACATGGAGTAATGGGGATGAGCTTCGGATCCTATGATCACCATGTGCGAAAACGAGATGAGAAGATACAAGTTGTCTGTGTTACATCCTACTTCGCACACGAAAAGATACGATTTCTTTTTCGTGCATTTGTCGTTCTTTTGGAATAATCCCCTTGGTCATGGCTAAAGATGTTTCGCGCATGTATGCATGTATCTGAACGTGATGTACGCGCTTGCAATTCGGATATGTGTTGTAGGTTTCGTATAAATTGTTGAATCGGGGTCGTGGCTTGCACCACAGTGCATAAAGTGGACTATGGGTAGCTGTGGATGCATGGTGCGGAAGAGAACTTGAGAAAAAGTGTTTTGCGCATGATGTGATGCGTGCTTCAGAGTTGGTTGTGTGTGGATTGTTGTTGGTAGGTTTCCTGAGATGATTGTTGAAGTATTTGGAACCGGGTTGCCAGATATGGACAACGGACGATGTAAACGCGATGATGGCGGTATAGCAACTGGTTTATTAAATTCATCTCTTAACCTATACAATAGTGAATTATATGTATGTGTATGTATGTATTATCATAAACTTGTATTGAAATTGAGTTTCTATGTTCGTACATACATTACATTTCTCTCCTCCAAATTTAAGAAATTCAAAATTAAAATAAAATTCAAATTAATGGTAATTATTTTCTAAAATCTATTGGCTCATAACGGTTTACTGGAAAACGAGTTCTTTGTGTTCTGCGTACCGGATGCATTGATTGTTCTGGTGAACGGCGATCTTCTGATGAGCCTTGAGACGATAAACGATTTGATTGCGATTCTCTTGACGAAGTTGACGGCTGAACTGTTGAAGGGTTTATTGAAGATGATGAATCATTTAGATCGTCTGGATTTAACAAGATGCAATGTGGGTTTGCATTTGATACTACTGAAGACTCTTCATTGATGGTAATACCTGGTTTTAATTGATTTTGATGCCGTTTGTAAATACCAGAATTCGTCTGCACAACATAAGTCATGTTACCCAAAACTTTAGTTACACAACCAGGAATCCATTTTTCACCTTGAGCGTAGTTACGTGCATATATCTGTTCCCCCTTTTTAAATTTACTTGTATTCTCAGCAATACTACTTGTCGTTTTACCTTCTAACATCTGTGATAGAATTGTCCTTCCTGGACGGCCATGTAAAATTTCAGCGGGAGTTTTCCCTTCGGCATTCGGCGAAAAACGGTATGACGATAAAAACTTTAGCACGCTTTCATTAAGATTCATATTTGCGCTTAAATTCTTAGAAACAGCAGTCTTGAAAGTTCGAACAAATCGTTCTGCAAGTCCATTGGACGCTGGATGGAATGGGGCAGACGTTAGATGCGTTATACCATTTTGAATGCAAAACACCTTGAAAGAATCGGCTGTAAGCTGAGGACCATTGTCGCTGACTATAGTTTTTGGCAATCCTTCTATTGCGAAAACCGATGACAAGGCTGCTACTGTGTCACAGGATGTCGTCCCTTTCAGCTGGACAACATAAGGATATTGAGAACAAGCGTCGACTATGATAAGCCACATGTAACCGAATTTTGGCCCTGCAAAATCGATATGTATCCTTTCCCACGGGTGTAAAGATTCTGGCCATGATGAAAATGTACGTGGTGGACTAGCATTGAATATTTTGCATGTGTCACATTTTGCAGAAATCTCCTCGATATCCTTGTCGATATTTTTCCACCAGCAAATTTGACGTGCCATCTGTTTCATTTTTACGATGCCCCAGTGTCTATCATGTAGAAGCTGGAGCACTTTCTTTTGGAGTGATTGAGGTATAATGGCACGGTTTACTCCAGTTTGCAAACAGAGGACTTCATTGTGTAAAGTTATTGCATGTCTGTGCTGGAAAAAAGGTAAGAGCTGTGCATCATTCTGCTTACTTAGTTTCTGTGGCCATCCATTCATTACAAACGAGCGTACTCTCTGCAAAATCGAATCCATCTCAGTATGTTTCCGTAATACTTGAAGGTTAATAGGCGAGTCAATGGTTTCGATATTAAAACAAGCTTCATTTTTGTCGAAATCGCTGTCTGTTCCAACCGGCAGTCGGGAAAGTGAATCGGCATTTGCATGTTGAGCTGTGGAACGATACTTGATGTCAAATTGATACGCCATGAGCGTAATAGCCCAACGTTGAATACGATGTACTGATGTAGTTGGAAGCTGCTTGTTTGGGTGAAAAATACTAACAAGCGGCTTGTGGTCCGTTAAAAGGATGAACTTGCGGCCGTACAAGTATTGATGAAACTTATTCACCCCGAATATAATAGAGAGCGCCTCCTTCTCTATCTGGCTATAATTGCGCTGATGATGATCTAACGTTTTTGATGCGAAAGCAATTGGTCTCTCCGAATTATCAGGATACTGATGAGACAAAACAGCCCCAATGCCATATGCGGATGCATCGGTAGCTAAAATCAAAGGTAGATCCTCTTTGTAATGCGCGAGCTGTGTTGCTGTTATGATGTGCTGCTTGATTGAATTAAAAGCTTCCTCCTGCTCTGCTCCCCAGCAAAATCGAACATCTTTTCGACGTAAACGGTTAATAGGCTCAATGAACGCCTCGACTTGCTTAAGATTTTCTGGAGGTTTCATGTGTTTAACGGCTTCAACTCCCGATTCGTCTGGTGAAATTCCGTTCGCACTAATACGACGACCCAAATATTCGATTTCGTCTTTAAGGAAAAAACATTTCTCCAACTTGACTCTGATACCATTTGTGCTGAGGATTTCGAGGACCTTATGCAGACGGTCTAAGTGCTCTTCTGTTGTGGGCGCAGTGATGATGATATCATCAAGGTAATTACCGCATCCTTCTACAGCGGACAACAACTGTTCGATGTGGCGCTGAAAAATAGCTGGCGCGCTGGAGATACCATATGGTAACCGTTGATATTGGAATAACCCAAGCGGAGTGTACACGACCATTATCTTTTTGGAATCTTCGTCTAATTCCATTTGTAAATACGCATCACGTAGATCAATTTTCGAAAAGAGTGTGCCATTACGTAATTTGTAGAAAAGATTTTCACCTGTTGGTAAGGGGTACTGTTCAATATCAATTTGTGCATTTACCGTAACTTTAAAATCGCCACAAATACGTAAAGAATTGTCCGGTTTTGTTACGATTACAATGGGGGAGGCCCATTCACTAAACTTAATCGGTGTTCATATTCCCTCGCGAACTAGTCTATCTGCTTCAACTTTAAATTTCGGCATTTGAGAAAAAGGAATTTGCCGACTTCTACAAAATTTAGGAGTAGCACTTGATTTTAAGAAAATTTTGGCTTTCATGTCTTTTATAGTCCCGAGTTCGGATGAAAAAACGTTTTTAAATTTTGAACAAATGGCACTAACTTTGTCTTTTGCAATGGAATCAACTGTAGCAACTTGTTGAATTTTGAAATTAAATTTTGCGAATAAATTAGCTCCGAACAAATTGTTGCCTTTAGAGACATCACATACGATAAGAGGAACTTCATGGGAGAGTGTTCCGCACTTTACGTTTGTTTTGAATTCCCCGAGCACTGAAATTGGTTTATGTCCGAACCCGAATATAACATCTTTGCACTTTTGCAATTGGGGGCTGCCCAATTTTCGGTAAGTATCTACGGTAATAATGGAAACAGACGCACCCGAGTCCATTTGAAACTCGACACTTTGATTACACATTTGAACAACGATGAATGTTTTGTTATCGCGGTATTGTATTTTGGAAAGTGAATATACTGTCTCGACACTTTTCACTTGTTTGCGGTTTGTTTTCTTTTTTGACAAGCACACTGGCGCGATGTGTCCCGCCTTTCCGCACTTGTTACAGACTGCCTTTCGAAATTTACACTGTTCTCTAGTGTGAGACGTAAAACATTTCGAACATGATTTAAATTTAATTTTGTTAACGTTCTTTCCGCGAACTTCATTTACGGATAAAGGAGCCTGAACATTGTTTGGTTTTATGATCGCGACCGATTTGGCGGTCGCTTCGTAAGACTCAGCGATTACTAAAACATCATTTAAGCTGGGTTGCACTTTTTGGAGAGCCGCTGTTCGAACACTGTCATGTGGGGTACGTAGTATGAGTTGGTCCCGAATCATCTCATCCACATAATTTTGAGTGCAGTTTGTACCACTACAACTAAACTTGCATTCCCTTGCCATTCCCCGCAGCTCAGCTACCCACTCCTTGTAGGATTGGTTGGGTTTCATCTCTGATTTAAAAAAATCAAATCGGGCGGCAACAACATGACGCGTTGAACTGAAATGCTCTGAGAGCTTTTCCGTTAGCTCTTTGTAGGTATGATCCGTTAGAGTTGTCGCTCCAAAAAGATTCTTTTGAAGATCGAAAATTTCGATACCGCACCAGGACAGGAAAAAGGCTTTTTTCTTCTCGTCGTCCGTTACACAATATGCACCGAAATGTTGGTTGAGTTGCTGAAGATATGACTCCCACGACTGGAGCTCCTTGTTAAAATTGTGGAAAGCTGGAACTAACGGTGATTTCCCGTTTCTTTCGGAAGAGCGGTCCAAAAGCGCTTTCATCCACGATTGCTGCTGCAAAAGTACCGATCGCGTAAACTCTTGCTGCTGCGCTAAGAGAGCTTGAAACTTTTCGTCCGAATCGTCCGGCATTTTTCTATGTAAAAAACGAAAACACGCGCTGCGATTTTTCACTCGTCGCCAATGATCCCAATTGTAGCTCGTACCTACAATAGACGGCAATTTGCTTCGTCTTGACTTGCGCAACAGCAGTGGACTATGCGTATAGACCGAGAGCCAGCGACAACTTCAAAGTCGTTAATAGTTGCAAATATTTATATTTCCTAGCATTTGACTCATATACCATTTCAGAGAGGAAGTGTCTCGAAAATATTTTGGCTCTTACTGTACCTATATGGTTTAGCATGATGGAGTTAGCGCTATTTTTGTAGAAGCACTTCCCATTGTTCATACAAATTTTAAATTTTGGAGCGTGTCTGCCACCATGTTAGCCCCCCAATATTTGTCTGCCTTTTGGAGTATATATGCGGGGACTCGTCCTCTATTAAATGGTATATGAGTCAAATGCGAGGAAATAGTTGCAAATATTTGCAACTCTTAACGACTTTGAAGTTGTGTGCCACCCCTTAAGCCCCACTGTCCAGGAGGCAGACTACCGTTTTGGGGCATCTCCAATCGTGTAATTTGCGATAATGTGTAACAGAATGCATAGGAAATAGTTGCATTTGAAGTGTCGCTGGCTCTCGGTCTATACGCATAGTCCACTGCTGTTGCGCAAGTCACGACGAAGCAAATTGCCGTCGATTGTACGAGCTACAATCATCTCAGGAAACCTACCAATAACAATCCACACACAACCAACTCTGAAGCACGCATCACATCATGCGCAAAACACTTTTTCTCAAGTTCTCTTCCGCACCATGCATCCACAGCTACCCATAGTCCACTTTATGCACTGTGGTGCAAGCCACGACCCCGATTCAACAATTTATACGAAACCTACAACACATATCCGAATTGCAAGCGTACATCACGTTCAGATACATGCATACATGCGCGAAACACCTTGAACACACATTTAACCATGACCAAGGGGATATTCCAAAAGAACGACAAATGCACGAAAAAGAAATCGTATCTTTTCGTGTGCGAAGTAGGATGTAACACAGACAGCTGGTATCTTCTCATCTCGTTTTCGCACATGGTGAACATAGGATCCGAAGCTCATCCCCATTACTCCATGTTTCGGTAAGCGGCATTACCATACGTGTTGCCCGGCTACTTTTTACCCACCGTGTCGCATCACCCAATCGGTTGCAGACAACTCGCTTGTAGATTTTCAGTGTATGAGATGTTAACTTTATAGCCCTATAGGTGTTAAGTGTGCGTGAGTCTCTCTTTCCTTGAAAGCGTCAGGCATCGGTTGCCCACCTTTGGATTTTGTTGAAGAGAACTGTGAGCCAACTAAGCTCGTCACTTTCCATTTTTAACCGAAAATTCCGCGGGAATTTTGACCGGTCCGACTACCTTTCTGCGTTTCATCTGATGCGTTGGCTCCATCACCTCTCCCTCTGAGAATTTTTCGATATTTGTTGTATTTGGCCTAAGATTGTGAAAAGCTGCTATAGGAAATTCTTCATTTAGAAGTTTGTCAAAAAAAACTCTCTCTTCCTGCTACAGATTGCCGTATTCACCAAAATGTAATTTAATCATAATGCATAAGTTTCGGACTAAAAGGGGGTAATTTTGGACCAAACCTGGAACAGTGGTCTCAGAGTTAAAAAGCAGAGCATGGACCCCTAAGGGCCTCTAAAAGTACATCTGCAAATAGATAATGGGTTAACAATAAATTGCCGAAGTCACCACTGTAAATTCATGCCGAGAGTAAAATTTCTTAAAATGTTCCTTTAACTGTGATTACTGCGTACCCTTGTCTTGCCTTTACAATGGTGGTCAAAATATTTCATGGTGGAAGCATTTGCCACATCACTACTTACACTGAAAAAAATGGTTTAGACTTTTTATCTAAAGTGAAGTAGTTGACTTAAATTTAGATAGTTTTTCCAAAGAAATAGCTGATTTCTCTAATCTTCGTAGCTGTAAATACTATTAATTTCGTTCATTTAACCACGCAAGATTAGAAGAAAAAGTTTAGTCAATTCTTCCACCTAAGTTGTTGATTGTACTATTCAAATATAAAATTTAACTACAAACAATCGTTCTTTTTTCTTCAACACAATTTAGCTATCCAACATTTAACAATTTATAGATAATGAACAGCTGTCTTTACAAATGAATTAATTGAATTTGCAAATATAGTAGATGTTTCAACTAATGACGAATAGAAAAATTATCCATATCTTCGTAACTGTTTCAACTACATAGAATCATAAGCTGAAAATCAACGCGAACTTTAGATGAATTCGACTATTTCTTTAGATAACCATTCTAATTTTTTTTCTCTGTGTATGGGCCTTTAATGCCGTCGCAATGGATTAAAAGGAAAAAAACGTTGAGACTTTGATTTTGTTGTAGACTTTCCGTGTCCTTAGAAAGGAGACCTTATGTCCATGATCTTTCCCATTGTTTTGAACAATAAAGATATGATGCAACTTGTACGGTACTATTTGTGTGTCGATCTTTTACCCTATTGAGAATGTAAGCTGCTCATACATCTCCAGACTGTTGGGATATACATATGTATGTACCTCAAAACAAAGATATGTATACTTCTATGAATGCTAACCATAATGATAACAATGGGTGAGGTTATAAAACACAACGTTCGCGTAACGTTGCGCGTTTTCCGAAACGTTTCCTATTGTGTTCTGTAAACGCATAGATCCGGATCAGACTTGGTGTTACCATCGCCATCTCTCGGAAAGTGACAAATGTGACAATTGACACATCACAGCTGATAGGTTTTGCTCGAAAATTAAAATTTCCAGTTTTAAACGAGATGCAGATACATTTTACATTGATTATAAATAGTTTAATAAATAAATGAGGGCGGAAATGCACGGTTCGACGGCAGATTGTAAATTTCTGTCAATCAATCAAGCTATGCCTCGCAAGGGGGCGCTTAGGGGATCTGTTTGTAGGGAGAAGTTTCTGATCCGTAACGGCCGGTTGATTTGAAACGTTGCGCGAAACGTTGTGTTTTATAACCTCACCCAATAATAACCGCTTTTGTAGTAAGATTAATGCATCTAGTCTGGTTGAGCCTTTCGGCGTCCCTGATCCTCCAGCAATATAAATATTATCCAAATATTATCCGTGAGTGTTTAGCGATATAAGTCCTACTCTCTGTCCCGCCCGCTAAGTAACTGCCTGACTGCTCATTTCCTGAGCCGAATAAGTTTCTTGTTCCACCAAGGAACACATTTGTTGTCCTTTATTGACTTGAAACACAATTTTTATCGTAGAAAGACACAATTTTCCTAATAGTTCCATACTGGCAAGTTTTCCAAGATTAAGCCACTGCCTTTTGATTCAGCATTAAGACGAATTTAATGTTAATTTCGAAATAAAAAAGAAACTAAGCAATCGCTTTTTCTATTTTCAGATCCTGCGTTGAAAGCTCTCTTTATCTACAAAATAAATCGTGATAAGTGTGTTAACTTAGGCGACGAAGGATGCATAAATGGCTCACTTCCTGGATCCGGGTCGGACAGTGGATTTTTGAATGGTGGAAATAATCCGGGAAAATAAAGTTATTTGTAGCTACATGCACTTATTCTTAATAACATGACATTTTATTTATTTTGAAAAAATATAGAGATAAATATAAAACATGTGCATTTCTATTTAATCTTATATGTTATAAAGAACAATGTAAATTAAGCCCATTTTGAAATTTATAGTTACGATTTTATACCCTATTTTAGTCATATTATAAGTACAAATTAATTTATGTGATTGAAATCAGTGGAAAATGTAACAAGGGTTTCCCTTTTTTAATGGATTACTCAAGTGTAAAACAGAACGCTTACGTTGCGTTACGTTCCGAAGAGCTGTAATACATTTTTGGTGCCGTGCCGTGCTATCCGTGCAGTTACATACAACTCCATTGGGTGAGGTTATAAAGCGCTTAGGGAATCTGTTTGTAGGGAGAAGTTTCTGATCCGTAACGGCCGGTTGATTTAAAATAAAGGTAACGTTGCGCGAACGTTGTGTTTTATAACCTCACCCATTGTACCAACTTTGATAGGTATTCGGCACATAACGAAACGGAAGCCCTCTAGCCACTCATCCAGACCGAGATGTAACGTAACGCGAGGTAACGTAAGCTATCTGGTTCGCCCTTAACACCTTCACAACCTCCCTATCCATTAGAAACTGCCTCCTTTACAATACAGATTTCTAGAATCCTGGCAATTACAATTGATTTGTATTGAAATCCAACGAAGGAAAACACTTCTGGATGAAGTGTATGACAGCCCTTAGATTTTATATGACGTCACCATCTCGCCCGCAAAAAACTAGAATATGCAAAAATATACACTGGAAATGGATATCATATGTATACGTAACTACTAGTGAAATTTATAAGTTGCAACCCCGAAACAAAACGGAAAAAGGGTGGAAGACTTCCTTCCATTCCTTAATGTATTGTAACTCCCTACACAATTTATTCTTTCTTATACAGTTAACAGCCGGCTTATACATGTTCTAGCCTTCGGTCACTACAGCTTTGGCTTGTATATTTATCCATACTGTCCAGCACTTTTAGGGTTGCATACAAATTTATGCATACAACACTCGCGCGCACGAATTGCACAGTGCTATATGAATAGAAGGCTTTAGTTGCACCACGGAAATAGTGCTGAACGGTCTAGTGAAAATTTCAAATAAAATTGAAGAATTAACACGGAGCTAACACACAGAAGTGCAAAGAATTAAGTGTTAATCTATACGAGTAAATTCAAATCTGCATCTTTTTTCTACCAGCTTCCACATATCCTTCTCCAAAACCCTCCTTCACTTGTGAATACTTCCGGCTGCTTTTCTGCACTTCATCAGAAGTAGAGGGACAATGTTATCATCATTGCAAGACATGCGCACTTCTGGATAGTCTGACTCCATCATACGATTTCATCTCGACAATTGTGTGCCTGTGCTGTAGCATCATCCTTGGACCCGAATCAATTGTTGAAGGCGCAGTCAAGAAGTTGACATACATGAATATCCATTAAGGTCATGTCACGAGTTTCCTCCTCATGAACTGTCACCTAAATATCCGAAAAGATTTTGGACCATTTTTGAATTTTAAACTCAAGAGATGCCGCAGTGTTTGTGTTATGTGATAAAACTGTGTCAATCGTATTGAAGACATACAAGAGTGCGAATATTTTCGGCGGAAAGTGCGGTAGTTTTCCCTTATTCATAGTCCCACAAAGCGAAGATAAGTGCGCTGGATTGATTGCAGAAAATATCGATACGTATATTTGGTGCTCCGTAAATTAAAGATGAGCAAGTTACGTGGTGAGGAAACCTTTCGTCGGGTTACGCGCGAAAAACTAGTTGTTCGAGGAAATACGGCCATTCGAACTTTGGATACAACAACTTCATTTTTACCAATTCTGGAAAGGTAAATTACTATTGCAGTATGCATATTGAACAATCGCCGTATGAGCTGATTTATCAGTCCTAATTTTACCCAGAAATTTATAATCAGTAGAGCATGGACATCGACTAGCTGAACATTCTGTTAACCGAACCAGAGACTCAGCTTCTTGCTGAAATGCACCGATTTACAGTCGAACCTGAATAATTCGAAATCGAAGGGACCGGCGAAAAATTTTAAATTATCCAAAATTCAAATTAGAAAAATGGAATTTTGTGACATATAAAGAACATACTTGAAGGAAAAAAACTTGATTGTTAAAAATTTAAAATAAAAATATTACACGTTACTCGATATATTCGCAAATAGCCTTAGAACTGGTACCACTCGATTTTTCGGACTTTTAAGGCCCGCTCTGATACAAACTTTTGGATATACATATACATTCACAACACTACAACTAACTGTTATAATGAAAACGTTTTAACAGACAAATCGTTGTTTTCCATTTTAGATTGAATTTAGAAGTGAAAAAATGTGCAATTTGTTAGAATTTTGGTACCCTTAATTTTTATTGGATCATTTTTGTTGTGGAGTAGATTGGGGCTTAGACTAGGCACTCCATCAAATTTGATCTGCCTGGCCCAATTTGAAAAGGAGCTACAGGCATTTCGTTTGAAAAATGTTATGAGGAGGGCGGCGTCAATGGTCGGAGAACTTCAATTTTTGGAACAAGTCAAATAAATTTAAATTTAGCAATATATGGACAAGATCTCATGACCCCAGTTCTATTTTATCAAGAGTTACAGTGCTAAATGTAAGACTAAAAAAAAATGGAAATTTTCTGAGAAAATGTCTAGAGTGTTATACAGAGTGCGGCAGAGAGGACGGACGTTTTTGAGATGGGTAGTACTTTCTCCCTCTTAGGACGAGAGAGGTGGGGAGGGTGCCGTTTGACTCGTGAGTTCCTACCATTTTTTACCAGTTGGCGTCATGGGGCCGTGGACGGTGGAGCACCGCGTTTTCGCGTATGATAGTTTCGTAGGAAATAGTGAGTCAGTGACGGTCGTACAGCGTGAGTTTCGTCGCCACTTCAACATTCCTCGGAATAGAGCTGTTCCCTCTCGAAACACCAACCTTCGTCGGGTTGAATCACTTCGCAGTCGTTGTGAACTGATCAACAGAAGACCAAGAAGAGCTCCGCGAACAGTTAGCAGGGCCGGATTTTCCATATGGGCAACCTGGGCAACTGCCCGGGGCGACAGATTTTGAGGGGCGGCAATTTTTCAAAATATCCCTTTGTTTTAAATTCTGTGAAAGATGCATTTTGGAAACTCGAAGAGCAGTTTCATCTTTAGGCAAGTTAGGTATATTCCAGGGTACCCAATCACACATTCAACTGAAATTGAAATGTGAATCTCCAACTTCAAACGTTGGGACTTATCTTTCACGCAAAATTCTTTTAGCATTCATTCCGAGTAGCATACTGGTGACGGGTAGCTCAGTGAGTCTAGAAGTAGGAAGTATTTTCGTAAGACATTGGCTGCAACTTAAACAAGGGAGGGGATCAAGCATATACTTCAGTGTCCATTGTAGGAAGCCTTGTGGAGCTTTTAGGTGCAATAATCAGGGATCCGGAGCGGCCCAATTTTATCGCTCCGCTACGTCTCCAATAAATTAAATTTCCATTTGTCTCTCTTTTCCTTTTGTAAGATATGAATAAATTTTAAGGCTAACGGTTCGAAATTTAGCACAAACCTTTGAATTGTACAAATCGTACATATAATTAAACGTAAAATAAATCCGGCCAAAATATTAATGTCAATTCAATACTTCTAATTTGAAAAATCTCGGAGAGGACCGGTTTTTACCGCTTCATCGTGCAAAAAACCGCTCCTCACTCCGCTCTTTCGCTCCGAGAATTTGATTCGCTTCAACACTTTTCGCTGCGGATCCCTATAATCACCAAGCAATTCCTGAACCTACAAATGGAAGTATTTGCCGTCATCGTCTTGACACTTGCCAAAGTATACTTTTATAAAAAGTTTAATTTTTTGGAATACTTCAACTGTCTCCGGGATAGAGTGGTCTAAGAATTGGCAACCCTAGGCTGCCCACAAATAGAGAATGCATGGATTCTGTCTGGATGGTCCTATTGTCCCTTGTTAGTAAAAGCTAGCACACATTTCCGAGTTTTCTATTACTATTTTATTTTCTTCCTACTTTAAATTAGCCTCGAAGCAACTGGAGTGTAGCCAGAATTTGGTTTCAGGAGGTGTCCAGCTTGGGATATTAGAAATGATGCATAAGCTATAAAATTTGCAGTAACATGTTTCTCTGGTGTGAATAGGCGTTAACGTTTTTTTTTACAATTTGTTCGTTAAACTTTTCAAAATATAATTCTCCTTCAGAAAAAAAAAACAAAACCTGCACTCCTAAAAAAATCATACCACATGAGGCTAATAAAAAACGTCAGTTGTCAGGTTATAATCGTCCACGACTTCTAAAACGATAAAAAAAAAAAGAAAAAAACCTCCGAAAATGAACAGGTATTTAGAAAATATTTTGAAGGAAATGTACCGTCGATGTAATGGATGTGCATCATTCCAGTTTTAATGTTGTCGTCATTGGAATTTCAATGCTTTTTTTAATAATCTATGGGAGAGGTCCGCACCCCATCGAACCCCTGGCCCCATTTCTCGGAAGCACCATATTCTCAAGCAAACAAAATTACATTGGTCAATCGCGTAAAAATATGAAATTTTCTTCTCATATACTACATGTGTAGACTACTAGTTTCAAATTTAACCAGTGGCGGAAGGCGGCTATTTGGATACTGCCCAGGGGCGTCATAGAGTCTAAATCCGGCCCTGACAGTTAGAACTCCTGAAAATGTTGAAAGCGTTCGACAAGCCTTTCTTCGCAGTCCGACTCGATCTGCACGGAAACATGCTGTTGCACTTCGCCTCAGTGATCGTTCGGTAAGGCGAATTTTGCGTACGGATCTCCGCTTTCACCCCTACAAATTGGCCATTGTGCAACAGTTGCAGCCCGCAGATTATGGACAACGAATGAACTTCGCACGTGAGATGGAAGCACTGATCGATCAAAATGAGAACCTCATTTTGTTCATGAGTGACGAAGCTCACTTTCACCTTAACGGCATGGTTAACCTGCAAAATTGCCGTTATTGGGCTAATGAAAATCCGCGACAGTTATACGAAAGACCGCTACACAGCCCAAAAGTTACGGTTTGGTGTGCTGTATCACAAACTCGCATCATTGGCCCTTACTTTTTCGAAGACGGTAATGGTCGTCCTGTTACTGTGAACTCAGAGCGCTACTTCGAAATGATCACCAACTCCTTTTTGCCTGAATTTCGACGGCAACGTGTTCCAATCCGACGTGTGTGGTTCCAACAGGATGGGGCGACCGCACACACAGCCAGAGCATCAATGGACGTTATTCGCCCTTTCTTCCCTGGTCGCCTTATTTCCAGGTTTGGCGAAATTCATTGGCCTCCTCGGTCCCCAGATTTATTCATATGCGATTTTATCTTATGGGGACACGTCAAGGCTAGAGTATACGAGAAGAAGCCCCGAACTCTGGACGAATTGAAGGAGGTAATTCGCGAGGAAGTCGCCAAAGTTGAGACAGCGACGTTGGAGACAATCTACGCGAACTTCCAACAACGCCTCCAGCACTGCATCACCAATTTCAGCCACCACATGACTGATGTGATTTTCCACACTTGACTGTCTCAAATGGTATTTCCTTGTGAACCTGATTCTATCAATAAATTTGTTGGAGTAAAAATTAACGATTTTATGATTTTTCTAAAACCGTTCGTCCTCTCTGCCGCACCCTGTACATATATCATTTAAAAAGGAAATTTTGTGTAGTTTGTTTCGTCCTCAGGACATTTTGCGGTCAGACTCAAAGTTTCCAGATATCTATTTGCAAAAAACTGAACTTTCACCCCTTTGCCACTCCCTCCCCCCTTAACCCATGGCGGAAATTAGTGTGACTTTTTACTGCGTATATTGGGTAGTGTATTCAACAATTTGCCATCAAAAATTTCTTTTTTTTTTATGTTTGCGTTTTAAGCTATCTGGATGATATGTATTGAAAATACTATAGTAAGTTACTTGTATGTATTAGTAGAACTAGTTCCCGCTCTCTGCCCATTAGAAGTAAGTTAGTTTTAGTAGAATCTTAGCCGAGTATAGAGCTCATAATAAAATGGATTACGTTTAACAGAAAACCGCGTGTTTTAGTAAATCTCCACTAAATTTGGATCATTTCATTTGGCGACGAGGTAAAACAATCAAGGATTAAACGCGAAAACGATGGATAGATAAATTAAACAAATTCAGTCGAAAAGTGTGTTAAAGTTTGGAAATTCAAATCGAGAATTTTTGGCGGTGGGCTGAGCAAAATGGCGTTCATTGGCAGTATTGAATTTTTCACTCCAGGTGAGGATTTTGAGGAATATAAAGAAAGGCTAGATCATTTATTGGCTATAAATAAAGTGACAAAGGATGAAGATAAAGTGTCCTATCTGATAACATTAATTGGGCCAGAATCCTACAAAATTCTAAAATCTTTAACTGCGCCAGATAAGCCTGATAAAAAGACGTACAAGGAGTTAATTGCCACGTTTGAAAAATATTTTGCTCCCCAAACAAATATAATTGCCGAAAGATTCAATTTTCATAAAAGAAACCAAAAGCCACATGAGCCAGTTTCGGACTATATTGTCGATTTGAAAACCATGTCGAAATCGTGCAACTTTGGTAATTTCCTTGATGAGGCTCTTCGAGACAAGTTGGTTTGTGGATTATTCAGTGAGAACCTACAACAAAAGCTATTAAATGAGCCTAACTTAACGTTTGAAAAGGCATGTGATATTGCGAAGAATATGGAATTCACACAAACTCAGTTGAGAATCATGAGGCCAGAGACAACAAATTCAATACGAAATCAGTCAAAAAGTAAAGAGCGTTCTAAGGAGTATACCTGCTACAATTGTGGGATGAGAGGGCACATCGCAAAAAATTGCTACAGAGCAATACGCAAGCAAGCTAATCAAAATCAACACCATCATCATCAACATCAGTCGAAGCGAGAGCAGCAGCGTCGAAACATTTCAGGTGGAAGCAATTCATCAAGATCGTATTCGGGAAATAAACGAACGAATCAAGTAGGATCCTTAAACAATAGTCATAATATAAGTGTTGGGTACCTTAATAATATTTTACATTTTAGTGAAAAACCACCTTTAAATATTTCATTATTGGTAAATAACATTCAAATAATCATGGAAATTGATAGCGGCGCCTGTTCGACGGTGATTGATTTAGATACATTCAAAACGAGTTTCGCGAATATCGAAATACAGCAAATGGAAAAGTGTTTACAAGTAGTGACAGGTGAGCAGGTTGATGTTGTTGGGTATGCAAATGTTAACGTGAAGCGAGAAATTTCCGATATTAACGTTTTTAACTTAAAACTTGTTGTGATTAAAGCTAAAAAACCTTTTGTGCCGCTTCTGGGTAGATCTTGGCTGGATATACTATTCCCTAATTGGAGGAAGTCAATTTTCATTAACGAAATAAGTGTAAGTGAGCAACGAATAGATACATATCGCGCAAAATTTCCTAAAGTTTTTGAACAAAATTTTGAAGAACCAATTAAAAATTATTCTGTATATATTCAATTAAAACCAGGTGCTGTTCCTATTTTTTCCAAACCCTACACGGTTCCATTTGGTATACGAGAGAAAGTCGAGAAGGAGTTGGATCGACTCGTATCACAAAATATTTTAGTTCCTGTAAAATACAGTGAGTGGGCATCTCCTTTAGTAGTTGTACCAAAAAATAATGGTGATTTACGTTTATGTGTTAATTGCAAGGTGACAATTAATCGATCTATTGTGGAACAAGTTTACCCTTTACCGCGCATCGACGATCTTTTTGCTAGTTTTGCGGGTTGTAAAGTGTTTTGTATTGTTGATTTGGCAGGAGCATATCAGCAATTAGCTGTTGATGAGCATTCTCAAGCGCTTTTAACAGTCAATACGCATAAAGGCTTATTTAGATATACTAGAATGCCTTTTGGTGTCTCAATTGCACCAGCCGAATTTCAGAGGGTAATGGATGAAATCCTTAAAGGAATAGAGCATGTCGGTTGTTATCTGGATGATGTTATAATAGGCGGAAAGAATAAGGAAGATTGCGAGAATCAGTTATGTAAAGTTTTAGGAAGATTGGATGAACATAACGTGAAATTAAATGAAAACAAATGTCGTTTCTTCAAAGACAATGTAGAGTATTTAGGACATATTATAAGTGGACAGGGAATCGCTCCAAACCCTAAGAAAATTCAAGCCATTTTAGATGCTCCAAGTCCCAAGAATGTAACTCAATTGAAAAGTTTTTTTGGTTTATTGAATTTTTATAACAAATTTATTCCAAATTTATCGTCGGAGTTGATAGTTTTATATAAGCTTTTAAAGAAGAATTCTACATTTGTATGGGGACCCGAAGAAGAAAGTGTGTTTCAAAAGGCAAGGAAGTTACTTCTTCATAATAAACTATTAGAACATTATGACCCTAACAAAGAAATCGTTGTAACATGTGATGCAAGCCCATATGGAGTGGGTGCTGTTTTATCTCATGTAGTGAACGGTGTTGAAAAACCAGTACTATTCGTTTCGAGTACGCTTAAAGAAGCAGAGAAAAACTATTCTCAAACCCATCGTGAAGCTTTAGCTATAATATTTGCCGTAAAAAAATTTCATAAGTACCTTTACGGGAAAAAGTTCACGATTTTCACAGACCACCAGCCTTTGAAAGAAATTTTCAATGAAAAATCAGGGAAGCTTTCAGTAGCTGCCGCTAGATTGCAGAGGTGGGCGATACATTTGTCTATGTATAATTACGAGATCAAATATAGACGAGCATCTTTAGTAAGTCAAGCTGATGCCTTATCTAGGTTACCATTACAAGAAGTCACAGATGTTCCTGATTATTCCGGAAACCTGTGCTCGATAGCCGCTGAAAACCAATTGCCGAATTTAGATCAAGTGAGAAATGAAACAAAGAAAGACAGAATTTTGAGTAAAGTTATGCGAGCTTTGATAAATGGGGAAAAATATACAGACAATTCAGAAGTTATGTATTTTATAAAACGTCAAGAGATCTTTAGCTGTGAAGATGGTCTTTTATTTTACGGTACAAGATTGGTAATACCAGAAAGCTTAAGACATTCAGTTTTGACACTTCTCCATAATCCTCATATTGGCATTGTTCGGATGAAGAGATTATGCCGATCTTATGTCTGGTGGAGGGGTATAGATAGTGAAATCGAAGAATTTATTGGAAATTGTAAGGTATGCACCCAAGCACAAAATCACAATCACAAAACCACAACACATTGGAAACCTTCATCGTACCCGTTTGAACGAGTACACATAGATTTTTTCTATTTTGAAGGAAAAAATTTTCTTTTGTTAGTAGATAGTTATTCTAAGTGGATAGAAGTCGTTGAACTAAAAAACACTAATGCCAAAAATGTAATTGATAAATTACGTAATTGGTTTTCAAATTGGGGTATTCCCTCAATATTAGTGTCAGATAATGGACCCCCTTTTGGGTCATATGAATTTTTAGAATTTTGTGAATCGAATAAAATCCAAGTGTTGAAGTCCCCTCCTTATCATCCTCAATCAAATGGAATCGCAGAAAGGGCAGTACAGACCATTAAAAGAGAACTAAAAAAATATTTGATCGAAACAAAAGGTAGTTTAAAGGATTTGAGTTTGAAATTAAATAATTTTTTGCTTCACTATAGAAATATAGAATATAGAATACTCCCACATCAATAACTGATAAGTCACCTGCTGAAACAATATTTAAATTTAAGCCTATAACTATAATCGATAAACTTTTGACATTAAAATCTGAGAGAAACAACGCTAGAATAAACGAACAAGTGCCGCATCAATACAATAGGAAAAACTATGTTAATTTTGAGGAAGCAAAGCAGACATCCGTCCCAGGTGAAGATGTCTTCTATAGAAATAATTTTAAATCGTATATTAAATGGATTCCAGCAAAAATTATCAAAAGATTGTCTACGTATATCTATGATATTTGCGTGAATGGAGTAAACCGAACAGCCCATATGAATCAATTAAAAAAGGGAGGGAAAACCGTTCGATTTAGTTCATTTACAAAATGTTTCAGGAATAATTTAGAAAATAGAAATAATGATGAAGATAGTAGTTTTAATTTAGAATTAATTCCCGAAAATAAATTGGAAGAAAATGAAATTAAAGAACAAGATTATAACCCAGAGAATCAAGATAACTTTAAACTGTTAAGAAGATCAAAACGGTTGATAGAAAAAAATAAAAAAAGAAATTATGGTTTAAATAAAAAGATGTAAATTAATTATTATTTTTTGCCAATTTTATTAAATGAAATAATTCAGAAATGTTTGAACTAATTCCAAAAGAATATGTATTTTTTAAAGTTATTTAAGTTTAAGTTGAGGGGGAATGATATGTATTGAAAATACTATAGTAAGTTACTTGTATGTATTAGTAGAACTAGTTCCCGCTCTCTGCCCATTAGAAGTAAGTTAGTTTTAGTAGAATCTTAGCCGAGTAATTATGTGTCAGCAATTTTTGGCTGAATTATGTTGAAAAGGGCTGAAAGGACTTATTTTCTAACCGGGAAAATATCCGATTGCTCAGCACTGGCGGAACAACTGGACTCGGGAATTTCATGCCAAATTCATGATTAATTTTCTTAGGGGCATTCGGTAGCTTAAATGGTAGAGAAGACAACTCTACCTATGAATTGCCTGAGCGTGGGTGCGAATGCCACTGTCGCAGTGTCACCAACACAACAATCGTCTAGCGAAAAACCTTAACATATTTCTGTTCATTTTCTTGGAAAACATATTCCAGAAAAAAGTATATACAGTCGACTCTCGATAATTTGAAACTCAAGGGACAGCTATTTTTATTCAATTTATCGAGAGTTTTAATTATCGAAAGTTTTGTAGAAATATGTTGAGAACGGTGTAGCAAAATAAGATCATAATATACCTGAGTACCAGGGTCCATCCAATGTCTCAGCATGCGAGGGAATACCAAAAACATCAACTTGATCATCAAACTCTTTAAATCTTAGACCGATTTGATCCGGAAGAAGATTCCATCCTGAGAAAATTGCATTTCTGTCAGTACATTGAATTTGCTCATTTAGCTGTGGTTACTTTTTGCCAAGCTTTATCGATCATGGTAAGAGCTGTTAAAACCGTTATATTTTTGGATATGTATTCAATAAATTTGATTTCCGAGAAGAAACGGTACTTTACCACATCAGGCACCGGTAAAAATTTTAGTGCTCTCCCTCTGAATTTAGACTGGAGTTTTTTACATTTTTTTTTTTCAATTTAACGAGAATTCTGGGTGAAAACTTCTAATTATCGAGCCATTGAATTTATCGAATTTGTAATTATCGCGAGTCGACTGTATTCACTCAAAATAAAAATTTTACCGATAAAGTAAACACATTCCAAAATAAACTAACTTTTAGGCGATGACATCGGTGAAGTCACCCTTGTTTCCGGATCACCAAATTTTATATGCTTCTAACATAACTCTAAACAAGAAGAAGAATCACAGGGCTATCTGGGTAAGCTATGTCCGCATGTTTCTATGCAAACTAGTCCCTCAGTTTTGAAGCTATCGGGCTGACATTTTTTATACAAGTTTCTTTTTAATGTACGCTGTATACAGGGTGTCCGGAAACTGCCGCATAAACGCACCGGATTATGATTCCCCAGTTGCTTTCCAGCAAAAAAGTTGTACGAAACATACCTCCTCAGCTTAACCTTTTAGCTGCCACAGGCATTTGAAGATTTTTGAAAAAATCATTTACTTGTATGACTAAAACTTCAATATCTCAAAATAGCTAGAATAGCAAAATAAAATGATTATTACAGCCATCAAATTTACCTAAAAAACAAATCTAACAGCACTAAATCGGATAAGAGGTTTAGTTTTTACAGAAATTCAAAACAAATTTTTATGAATTGACCCAAAAACAATATGTTTTTCCATCTCAATTTTCTCCAACTTCTGCCAAGGAGAGGTGCTTGTACGATTCTTTTAAAAATTGGCGCATAGTCTAACGATCATTTGTTTCTTACATCATTTTATTCTAGCTTCGTTATTTCTAACAGTTTTAATGCCTTAAGTGCAGAAAACTTGGGTTAATTTTAGCTCGATTTCAATTCAATTCAATTCAAACTGCTCCTAAAGATCTGCAATTTGGTAAAATTTATTCAAATTATATCAAAATCGATCCACAACATATTTCTTTTGTGTCACTTCATAAAAATTTGTCTTTGAAGCTCTGTAAAAACCAAACCTCTTGTCCGATTTTAGTGCTGTTAATTTTATTTTTTAGGTAAATTTGTTGGCTGTAATAATCATCTTATTTTGCTATTCTAGCTAGTCTAGCTATTGAGATTTTGAAGTTTTCGTCGTACCTGTGGCAGCTAAAGGGTTAAGCTAAGGGGGTATGTTCGTACAACTTTTTTCCTGGAAATCACATGAGGAAGCACAATCCGGTGCGTTTATGCGGCACTTTCCGGACACCCTGTATACACTGCCATGAATAGGGACAAGTGAAACATTCAATTTTTTTATTTAATCGTTTGTTAACGAATTCTATTTCAAAATAATATCATAATCTCTTATTACTATAATACAAAAAAAAATCAAGCTTCTAGTCTAGCCTCATTGGTTTTTTAGACATAATGGCCCCATAGTACGATTCCATTTGTTTTGACCTTTTCTGTTGTTTTGATAAAGACAGATTAATTCAAGGTTTTGCGAAATTGGTGTAAAAAATTTTTTCTCAGACAGTTTGTATGTTTGAATCGGTTAACTCGGACAATGGGGTCATGGGGCTGCCATACAAACCTATAACCCCCCGAATTAGGTTCTTCTAAGAAAAACTTTTTTATTTCGCACAAATGTATTTCTATTGATGACAGAAAATATATGCAAGAACGGATCAAATCGGACCATGGGGTCATGGGGCTGCCATACAAAGCTATTCCCACAAATTAGGTTTTTCTAAGTAAAATTTTTTATTTGTGTACCAATTTCAACCAAATTTCACACAAATGTGTTTCTATTGATGACACAGAAAATATGTAAGAATATATCGAAACGGACCATGGGGTCATTGGGTTCCCATACAAACTCCCCATTTTGGTTCTTCTAAGAAAAAATGTGTACACCAATTTCACAAAACCTTGAATTAATGTGTCTTTATCAAAGCAACAAAAAAGCTCAAAACAAATGGTATCGTACTATAGGGCTATGCTCTCGCATCCCCCATAAAATTTTCCGAGTAAATATTTTTATTTGCCCACTTATTTCAATTAAACACAGGAATATTGTTTTGTCGATGCAATTTTGTGAAGAAAAGAATGGGGGGGGGGGCGAAAAAACTTTTAGCCCGAGGAGAGCGAAGGAAATCACATACAGAATCAATTTCTGTGCTTTATTCTTATATGCCGTTCGAAAGCGGTATACGGTACGCCAAATTTGTAAACTTTGCAGATTTGCCACTACAATGTACCGTTACGAAATTCGGGTTTAATTTGATATTAAAAGTTGAAATTGTATCTCGGAAGATACCAAACCGCTCGAAACGTTCGAAATTTTGTGTACTTTTAGAAGAATATGAAAAACATCGATTTGGCTAAAGTGGGAGCTAGAAAATAGTGTTTTTTACAAGAATCACAAAAAAGGCAATTACTCCTTAACGGTAAAAGCTAGAGAAATAATTTTGACGACATTTTTCCTAAAACATCCTGTAGAGACTACCATTGGTTTATGGCTAACCAGTTGCGGGAAACCCTGTATAATATATGATATTTCAGCTATAATTTATATAGCAAATATTAGCTATGAATAGCCTTAAATAGCATTGAATATCTTTGAATGGTTATCGATAGCTAAACGCTGCTTTGAGTAATTTTAGTGACGATTAATAGTTTTGAATGGCTGTGAATAGTTATTATAGTCTTGCTGTGAATACCACTTAATAATATTTAAAAGCAGTGAATAATTTTAATAGTTATAAATGGCTTTGATTAGTTTTCAAATGCTATGAATAGCTTTTAATGGCATTGATTAGCTTTGAATAGTTTTGAATAGCTAAATAGTTTTGATTGATTTGAATGATTTCTAATGAAGTAAATGGCTATAAATGGTTTTTAATAACAGTAATGGTTAAAATACATTTCCCGCGTCAGCATCAGCATCGGCAGAGGCATCGGCATCAGCAGAAAAATTTCAATTTAGAACACACGCATTTGCCTTTGATGACCCACAATGCCAGCAGCGGCAGAAGCAGAAAAATGCTTCTGCCGATGCTTCTGCCGCTGCTGTCAATGTGGGTCATCAAAGGCAAATGCGTGTGTTCTAAATTGAAATTTTTCTGCTGATGCCGATGCCTCTGCCGATGCTGATGCTGACGCGGGAAATGTATTTTAACCATAACACTTATACCGACATCCGACAATAATTTACATGTTTGAAGTTAATCGCATTCGACATGGTTTGTACGGACCGTACCGAGTAAAGCCTCAATCGCAATACTCCGTTCCGTTCCGTTCCGTTCAGCTGTCAAAAGTAGACCTTACGGGCTGGGCATGTAAACGCACACAATGGTTGTAACGAAACGGAACGGATCGGAAGAGTTGACCAAAATTCAACTTTTACGGATCACATAACCTCACTTTATGGAAAATGACAGTTCAGGAGCATAACAAACGGATATGAATATGGATGACTAGTAGTACATCGAAGCCGTACATTAGGTACAGTAAGTATAAATGAAAAAACAATTCTAACATTTCAAGAAACTCCGACAAAACGTATGACAACTGCCAGAACGGAACGGAGCATTGTGCTTCGCACTAATATTTGGACAAAATGGAACGGATTGGATGGTTGACGGAATGGAACGGAACGGAGTATTGCGATCATGGGCGTAGCCAGGATTTCGGTCAGGGGGGGGCAAGCCCGAAATTTTTTCAATATCAAGATTTTCTTATGATTTGAAATCGTTGGTCGCGAAAATATTGTTAGGCAAAATTTAGAGTATTTTAGCTGGTGTAATGGTTAGTGGCCGCACCTTCTTTGCACAAGGGTTCGAGACTCACCGTGAACGAATTCAGTTAATTTGTTTTTCGAACTCACGCCCCTTGTGACGAACTATGAACTCACTCAAGATGTTAAACGAGTACCCATTCATGATTGTTTTTTTTTTTTTTTTTAATTTTAGGAAAGGACAGTCGAGAATGATTTTGAAGACCATTTAAAGAAAAATTGTCCCTGTTTAGTGTTAAGACTTTTACTGGTTATTCTGATTACATTCAACTGGCCTCCGTTTCTGCTTTTTAAAACGTAACTCGTTTATATTCAGTGCTATTTTCGGCTTTTGGGCAGCATATTCCACTTGCGACATCAATGTCCGTTTTGAAATCTGGCTTTGCTTGGTTCTACAGGATCGCATCTCCTGCTGAAACATACCGAGAAGCCTCTTATCTCACATCCACAGCATCCATAGAAAAAAACATTATGCGACAGTCGGCTGGAGACATTAAGGGGTACATGCTTTTCCACTTCCTTAAAATAGGAGCCCAATGGAGCTCTTAAGCTGTTTTTCCTTTTCCAAATAGGAGCCCAAGCGCTCAGTTATTCCACTGAGAGCCCTCTTTAGCTGCTCAACTCAGCTGCTCCTCTACACTTCTACAATAACATCGGGAGTCCTAGCTAACCCTCCCCAGAACGGAATCCCACAGTAAAGTTTAAACCGAAGTTGAGTCCAGCTTACGTACGTTGTCCTCGACGCGGCCGCACGACAGCGATTCGCTCATTCCATAAAAACTCGTTTCTCTCTCATTTTAAAAACGAGTTTTCATATGGAATGGGCGAGTCGCTGTCGTGCGGCCGCGTCGAGGACAACGTACCTTTAGTCTGAAAGAGAATTTAATTTTAATTCATCTATTTAGACAATATCGTTGCCGCGGATGGTGGTATCAAGAGCATTCCACAGTGAAGTTCTTGTCCAAAATTTTGCAAACCACATTGTAAAAACCAAAGCTGTTGAAAGGGAGCAGTACTTGGAGAGCGTACCTAAATTACTGGTCGATGCAAATAGGCCGACAAAATTTCACGCTAGTTCTCTGAATGCATAGAGTTCGACTGAAAAACAGTGGTCAAATTAGGAGGCATTGCGAGAAACCGTATACGTTATGGGACGTAAGTGCAGTCGATTCTCTATTTTCCACAAGTGGTTTACAGCCCTTATACACCTGCAACTTGGTTGCCAACCTAAGTTGGTAACACGCAAAAAAAAAACGGAAAATAAGTGATTTGTAGGCATGGTGCAGGTTGCAGTACCAGGTTGCAAGAACGTGAATGGCGTGGTTGCCGGAATGTTGCAAGTGTGTAGTTAGGTACCTGCAACCTAGGTTGGCAACGAAGTTGCGGATGTAGAAGGCCTGTAAGGCACAAGAAAGTTGTCCACTGCACTTTAAAAGATAACAAAATTTTCTTTAGTTTGAGTTCAACGCCAGCTTTGTAGGTACAAAGGATCCCAAGATACAGCATTTCGAACTTTTTTACAAAAAAAAAAACCAATGTTTAAAGTGCTGTACGAGTATTTTGAGATCCTTTGCACCTACAAAGCTGGACTCAAATTAAAGAAGGTTTTATTAGGTTTGAGAATCAAGCAGACGACTTTTGGAAACCACAAACCAAAATATGAAAAACCTTCGAAAATTTTTAGGTTTTTTATTATTATTATTATTATTATTTTATTGAATGAGGTAATGCATTTAAAAGTGACGTTTTGTCTCAATAAGCATTCCTTTATAATTATTCCTTAAGGGAATCCGTATTCCTTAAGTGAGGACTATGAATTCCTCCCTTAATGTTCGTGTTTTAGGGCTTTCAAGACTTGTTCACGTTTCAGAGTAGTAGCTCACATAAAATAGTTCACCTTCACGTTTGGCGAAGTACACGTTTACCCGAGTCTACTGTATAGACATGAAAAGAGCTATCCATAGCGCTCAGGATTGCTGTAAATCTGGACGAAATAGAATAGAATTAGGTATGTCCATATGTATCTATGTAGATGACTATGTCAGGAAGAAGAACGGCTTGTAATAAATTGATATGGAAATGTTTGTGTGGTTTTCGGAACATGGAAACTGCAAACGAAAATGCGAAAAAGTGAATCTGAAAAAAATTATCCCTGAAATATTTTTTTTTCTTTCAGTATTATTAATATTCAATTCAATAAAAAAAGTTTCACCGGCCAGGGAGGGGCGGTCGCCCCCCCCCTGCCCCCCCCCCCTGGCTACGCCTATGATTGCGATTGAGGCTTTACGCAACTTATTCTTATGGGGTTCTGCACACACAAAACGAGTACTATGTACATTTAATAAGACTGTCCCGAAAAAAATATTTGTTCTTCTGACTGACATAACTTTTGTTAATAGCTCAAAAGAGCATCGCTGATTCAGGATGCTCTTAAGGGCGCCACAAACCTGAAGATTTCTCGGCCGATCGATTAGGCAATCGATACATTAGGCAAATTATCGGGCAATCTAAAATTGACAATCCCACGGTGCACAAGACGCAACACAAAATAGCGGAAATTAGACCATTTTTGGCGATAGAAGATGAACATCTATTGCTACTTTGATGAAGAATGACCGCCACAACCACAGCATGAAGAACGACCACAGGTTTATGTCAAAAATTAATAAGCAACTGAGAACACATGATTGTCATGACAGCTTGTATGGAAAATTGCATTGGCAATACGTTCCACTGGTCAAATCAAAAAATGGAATCCGATGGTCCCATACACCTTCCGATTTATCTCGCAATCAAAAAATCTGGCCGATCGATCGGAGGGTCTACGGCGCCTCTTATAGGGTTGCCAACCCTCCGGGTTTCACCCGGAGACTCCGGGTTTCGAAGGGTGTCTCCGGGTCTCCGGGTCAAAAATAAAATCCCCGGGTTTGGCGTATAAACCTTTCATTTGTACCTACAAATTATTAAAAATAAAAAAAAATAAAATTAAATAACGATCACAAGTTGAAGTTCGAATATGAACATAAAAGTACTGTACCACTGCACCATAATGCCTATATTCTAAGATGCATTATAGCTTCGCATATAGCACTCACTTTCCATGCATCATAGTTGCTACAACTTTCCATGTTATCTTCTCTGTGGAAATCATTCAGAGAACATAATAGAGAAGGAAATGAAACGTACGAAATTTTTGACTAGATTTTTAACAGATACTGGCAACTCACACCATCGACATAAAGGTAACGAGAGAGACATACAAAGAGGCAATGTAATGGAAGCCCTCTCATATTCTAGTTACACAGGTACGCTCTTGTGCTTTGATGTTTCAGCTCCTTTAAATTAAATTCCAAATTTGTAAGTAAGCTTCACTCTGATATATTTTGATATTGCGTTTATTTACACAAATTTACACTCCGAATTCAGTTGGCTTTGTAACGTTGGTGACTACACACGGTAGTCATCATCGCACCACGCTCCACTAGGAGTTACGGTAATAAAGAGAGACTACAACAGCTATCCCTGTTAAATTTATTGATATAACTAAAAACTCTAAACTAAACTCGACAGTATTTTCAAAATAAGAACAAGTATTTGAATGTCTATACAGTGCCGGATTAACCACGTGGCAGAAGGTGGCAAATGCCACGGGCCCCGCGCTTTAAGGGGCCCCGCGTTTTTTTTTTTCAAACAAAAATAAGATGTTTTAAATTCATTTAAAATTTATAAAAAAAATTATAACAACCAAGATTCCAACGAAATTCTAAAAAGCAGTTCCTCTTAAATTGTTATAACTTAAAACACTTTATCGTTGAACAATTTAGGCGAGGGTGTTCCAAAATTATAGCAAGGTTTATATTGCATGAAAATTGAAAAATTGTTAAAAGGCGGAAATGAATAACGGGAAATTTTTTTTTTTAAATTGACTGATAAATTATTTTGCTTATTCCTCAATAAATAATTATAACTTTTTTTTTGTGTTTTTTTGCTTATAAACCTCCCAGTTTCAATAAACGTTTTTTATTGCATAAAAACTCTATGAAATTGTATCTTTTATGAATTTTCGTAATAATGTTTCTTAAAAGTTTTGTGTCTACTTTTGATGAAAGAGGGGCCACCTCCGTAACATCTGCTACATTTGAACCTTCTTGAAGTGTAATAACTGGTGAGAGATGATGCAATCTCTTGTTACGAAATCCGTTATGTGTCGAAGACATGACACATGTCTTCTGTATTCAAACGAAAACAGTTTTTAGTCAGGATATTCCTGGTAAATTTGTACTATATTAGAGGTGGTTACATCAAATTTTAAATACATACACAAACAACCCTGGTTAACACTGTTAAGTAACTCTGTCCAAAATTTGTATTGAGATCTATGAAAACCCGAGAAGTGCTCATTAAAAGTATTGGCCAGGTTAGTTTACTTATGACACAGTTGATTTCGTCACTTCCAGAATAGGAACAATTTCATTTTGCTTCCATTTTATACAGAAGATAGGATACATAACGGATTTTGATGCAAGAGATTGCATTAGCTCTCACCAGTCGTAATACTTTAAGTTGGTTCCAATGTTACAAATGTTAGGGAGGGAGTCTTCCATTGATTCAAATTAGGCAGGAGATTTTTGAGAAACATTATTATACGTAAAACTTATAAAGAAAAGCTCGAATTCAAAGAGTTTTCTATGTAAAAGCAGCGGTTATCGATGCTAAGAGGTTAATAAGCAAAAAACTCCAAAAAACTGGTAAACTTATTTCGTGAAAAATAGACAAAACAATCCCTCAGGGTCTATTTAAAACGAAAAGGGTCTCCAACGTTATTAGTATCCACAATCTCGGCTTTTTAATCTGTTTTTGCCAAAATAGTTCCAAGTGCGGCTATAGTTATGACGGACCGAAAATTCAGTTTTTCCATTATAGAAAAATAACGGTTTGAAATAAAAGGAAACTTTTTTAAAAATTATTTGTCTTTTTAATGTCCCTTTTGTTTATAGTATGTGGAATAACTCTGCTCTCTCTGCTGAAATTTCCAAGGATCAGTCTGTCTTATGGTGCGGCTATAATTATGACAGGCAGTGTATATTTGCACACTTCCATAGAATTGAAAAATTACAATTATATCTGTCACTCACAGTTAAACGTTATGAAAATGGGGGCATAATTACCTGTTGATTCAAAATTGTTTCACAAAAATTTTGTTTTTCATTTAAGTGTGTAAGTTTCCAATTATTGTTTTATTTCAATTAGTAAAACCGAATAAATATAAAGGGTGTTTACGCAAATTTGGCATTCCAGTATGCCCTACATGAGTATTTTTATTATGGGCCTTTTTCGGAATATGTCGAAATTTTACATTTTTCGATGTTGTTCAAAAAGGGACTTCTAAAATAAATTCTTCTTTGTCAAATAAATATAATTTGTCTACAGAAATTCGGTTTGACTAATTCATATAAACATTTTTGACAAACTTACCTTCTTGGAATATTGAAAAAAAAATTTGTGAAAGAATTTTGAATCATTTTCAAAACAGATAATCTTGGCCCCTTTTTTCGTAATGCTTTGAGAGCTACGCCACTGTGCATATAGGATATAATTGTTATTTCTTTATTCTATTGATATGTGAAAATGTATTGCCTATCAAAATCTTCAGTAATCGCTTACTTACTCCTTTGATTTTTGTCCCGCTGGAATGTGAATCTGAACCACTGTTCGTGGTGAATCTGTCTCAGTGCGTCTTGGCAATATGTATTTGGCTTTCAGTAGTAACGATCGGCGTTCCTAACGCATTGTCATTAGAGGTACGAACATTTCATATTATGAATTTCAGCGAAAGTTGATCGTTTTTGCGAATAGATAGGAAATGTTTTAACTGGTTCCATGGGCCCCGCATTCAACATTTGCCACGGGCCCCGCGTTCGCTTAATCCGGCACTGTGTCTATACATAGTGAAGTTAAAACGAAACTTTATAGGAAATTTAGGATTTTCAATTTTTTCAAATAATGTAACTAAAAAAACATTATTCATTCATTACTCGCTCAGAAATTAGAACTTGAGTTCTAATTTTAGAGCTTACAATTTTAACAACGCAACTACACGCTCTAAAATTAGATCCTCAAGTTCTAATTTCAGTGCGTGTAATGAATGAATAATGTTTTTTTAGTTACATTAATTGAAAAAACTGAAAATCCTAAATTTCCTATAAAGTTTGCGTTTAAAATTCACTATGTATAGACATTCAAATTCAGTACTTGTGTGAAGCTAAATTTTCTCTTGGATAAAAAGCTATAGTGTCGACTGAAATGTTGTCAAGAAAAGCGTTGTTTTTTTCTTACGGATAGACTGCAAATATAAAAATGTAAATAAATTTATTTATTATTTACAATAAGTATGCAAACTGAAACTTTTGTGTTATGTAAATACGAGTATGTAATTGCAATAGCAACCAATATAGGCAAAAACCAAAATATACAAAAACTACTGTACAACCGCCCCCCCCCCCCTATCCTTTCACTAAATCTCCGGTTTTGGGTTGACTGGGAGTTGGCATCCCTAGCCTCTTATGTATATTGCATTTTCCTTCCTTGATCCACAATGAGCGGAATCACATCAGAACGGCCTGTAAGACTGAAATGAAGATGACGGGGTAACGGTTCCAAGAACAGAAGTTCTCCGGTCAATCAATCAAAATATTAGCATTTTTTTTGTTAATAGTGTGAATGAAAATCATAACGAGAACAGCAAATTCAACCCAAATACATACTCGTCCATGTTTACACGACACATATACATATACATAGACACAACGACAAATGCCCCACTTTGCCTTTCTTAAACCGTTTCAAGTTTTCCATTTTTCCTCCGTATAGGTACTGGACTTGGCCCCTCTATTGGTCATTTGATTGCCACTCTTATTGCGTTGTAGGGATACTAAATTTTCCTAGCACTACCGACAAATTTTAATACTTTGACCTAATATCATACGGCAACTATGCAAATGTCTTGAGATACAGACGTGAAATATGCAAAAGGTAATATTATTGTCGCTTAGGTAAAGCCTCAGTGCGGCGAGTCGCGCGCCTTTAACGGAAATCAAATATGTTCATACTTCTACATAAAAACAGCGTGATTTGTTGCTGACCAAAAACGAAAAAAGCATAAAAAGTATAGTGGGTCAGCCCAGAAACCTACCATTGTCCATTGCTAATGCTAATTTTCCAGGGGTGCTTACAATAATAGCGAGCTATATTAAAAGAAAAAGTCAGTGTGTATGTACTGATTCGGGTGTTTGAGCAATGTACACTCGGGTGCAAAACTGTCGACTCGACTAAAAGCGCGTGTATTTGTACGTGTTTTTCGAAAAGTATAGCAGTTATCCATAAAAATCGTATGTCATTGAAAAGCTTAAAGCCTCAGCTTTACGTTGGCACCATTTTAACCAATATTCGATGAGCACTTTTAACGTGAACGGCTAAGTCAAATCATCTGATGCGACATTTGGAAGAAGCACCGCTGCGCCTGAGTGCTGTATTTACATCTACAGCGTCTCAGGTTACTTAACGTGATAGGTGACAGAAAACGTCTAACTCAACCACTAAAGCAGCATCTTCGAGGCATGCCCATGATGGCCTTTACTAAACGATTAAACCCTATCATGGTTTAGCGATGTGCCGACAACTCATCCTAAGAAAAACTTCAAGTCAAGAAACCTGAAACAAATGCCTTGGATTGGACGGATACAAAACAACGACGACCCCGCAAACGAACAACTGATTACTCTTTCGGATCCTGGAATGTACGCTCCCTGAATAGACCGAGGGCCCTCCTGGACCAGGTAGAACAATACAAGCTGAGCATAGTTGCAATCCAGGAAACTAAATGGCTCAAAAGCGAGATTAACGACCTCAATTCGCACACTATTTTTACGAGCGGTAAAGAGGAGGGCAACAAGGAGTTTGGAGTAGCTTTCATCGTGAATAAGCAGCTCAAGGACCACGTTATCGGCTTCAAACCCATCAACGAGCGGCTATGTGCGATCCGCATTAAGACCCGTTTCGCTAATCTCTGGCTCATTAATGCGCATGCCCCTACAGAAGTAAAAGAAGACACGATTAAGGACGAGTTCTACAACAACCTAGAAACACTCTTCGACTCACTTCCATCAAACGACGTCAAGCTGCTGCTAGGAGACTAACGCTAAAGTCGGAAACGAAAGCTGGCATAGGGGAACCACTGGTGGTCATAGCCTCCACGACGAAAACAACAACGGTCAGCGACTTATCGACTTCGCGAGCGGCAGAAACTTGGTCATAAGCTCTACATGCTTTCCTCATCGACGAATCCATAAGCAGACCTGGAAGTCTCCAGATGAATACACCGTGAACCAAATCGACCACGTACTGATCAGCAAGAGATGGGCTTCTAATGTCCTAGATGTTCGATCCTATCGAGGAGCCAACTGCGACACCGATCACTATTTGGTGAAGACGGCCTACAGGTGCAGAATCTCTTCGGTGCACCTAACGAGAATCAACCCTGCCAAGATCTTCGAGGTTGACAATTTGATTGATGATGCCACGGCGGCTGCGTATACTACAGCCCTTGAGGAAAAACTGTCGCCCATGCTTGATAACATCAATAATCTAGGCATCCATGAGTTCTGGGAGGAGCTCAAAGACAGCATCAAGGAGGTCGCAGAAGAGGTCGTGGGCTATAAAGGCCGGCGCAGACGAGCAGACTGGTTCGACGACGAATGCAGGGCCTCGATTGAGGCGAAAAATGAAGCCTATCGCCAATACACACAACGCGCATCCCGAGCCAAGAAAGAAAGATATAACGAGCTTCGGTGAGTATCTAATAAGTTAATTAGACGTAAGAAACGCAAACATTTTGACGAGCAGTTACAGCAAATAAACCAAAGATTAGCCAGTAAGAACACTAGACAGGCGTACAAACTTATAAATAATATCAAGAACGGATATCAACCCAGGACAAGCCTATGTAAGGACAAGGATGGTAACATCATCAGCGACATCGAAAGCGTCAACAAACGATGGGCCTCGCACGCTGTACATGTGCTACTGCTGAAAATATGGAACGACGAGGTAATCCCCGAAGATTGGCGCAAAAGCATAATCTGCCCAATCCACAAAAAGGGTGACAAGCTGAAGTGTGAGAATTACAGGGGCATATCATTAGTTTGTACGGCCTTTAAGATTTTATCAAAAATTCTTGAAAAGAGAATCAATCCGTACGCAGAACAAGTCATTGGCGAGTATCAAGGCGGCTTCAGACCTGGTCGTTCAACGACCGATCAGCTTTACACAGTAAAGCTACTACTCCAAAAGTGCTGGGAATACAACATCGACGTATACCAAATCTTTGTCGACTTCAAGCAGGCATACGACAGTATCGATCGAAGTGTACTGTACAACATTATGCTGAATTTTGGTATACCGGCAAAGTTAGTGCGACTCACAAGGATGACGATGACTAATACCGTCTCGCAGGTCAGAGTGCAGAACCGACTCACTGACCTATTTGAAACTCGTACTGGACTCAATCTCAAGCAGGGCGACGGGCTGGCGCCGACGCTCTTCAACCTGGCTTTGGAGTATGTAATTCGAGCCATGAATATGGACAGCAGCGGAACGCTACTCATCAAGTCGACTCAATTAGTAGCGTACGCCGACGATATCAACATCATGTCTCGAAGGTTGGGTGATGCAGAAAGCCTCCTGCATAACCTCAATAACGCCGCAAAGGAAGTTGGACTACATATCAACGAAAGCAAAACAAAGGCCATGATGCAATCGAAAACAAGGACGCCAGCAAATTCAAGCATCACAGTGGGGGACCTTAATATCGAGTATGTAGACAACTTCAACTATCTGGGTTGTAACTTATCAAAGGACGCCAACGAAACCGACGAAATTAAGCGACGGATACAACTAGCCAATAAGACATTTTTCTCGGTCCTCCCTTTAATTAATTCGAAACTTGCGCACAGGAACACGAAGCTCCGCGTGTACAAAACGATCATCCGACCCGTGCTATGTTATGGCTGTGAAACATGGACCCTTACCCAAGCCTCCGAAATTTTGCTAGACCGATTCGAACGAAAGGTCCTTCGCCGAATTTTCGGGGCCGTTCGCGAGCGAGACCAATGGCGTATCCGATACAACCATGAGTTGTATCAATTGTACGATGAGCTGGAAGTATCGAAAATCGTGAAGCTTCAACGTCTGCAATGGGCGGGGCACGTGCAACGGATGGACGACAATCGCATGCCAAAGAAAGTTATGAACGCACAACGAATTGACGGAGCGAGATTGCGTGGACGACCGAGAGCTCGCTGGGAGAACTCCGTAGGTGAAGACGCCCACCAGCTGCTGGGCTTCCGAAACTGGAGGACAAGGTCACGTAACCGCGACAATTGGAGGTCAACGATTCAGGCGGCCAAGGCCCGACGTCGGGCTATCGTGCCACATTGATGATGACTTTTAAAATTGATGTTCTTTGAACGAAATCGTAGCGAAAATGAGCAAATATGAAAATGGTTTTTAGTTAGGTTTTTTGCAAATAAAATAAAAACTGTTTTATCTTAAGGAATACCACGTTCCACTCCTCTAATAGGGTTGCCATCAATTCTTAAGTGGACGAAGGGACTGGATTTCTGGCTCGGACTCTTCTCTTGAGTTAGTCCCATAAGTGTTCAATGGGATTGATGTCGGAACTGTGTGCAGGTCAGTTGAGTGACGACATATTGGCTTCATTCAAGAAGTGCCGAGTGAGGCGCGATGCATGACACCGGGCATTGTCGTGCATCAAAGTGAAGTTCTCGCCAATATATACATATTGCATAGGGCACAACGTGGACACGGAGAATATCGGTAACGTATCGCTCAGCTGTCAGCCCTCCTCCTTGGCCTCCTGCGGGCACGAATGCGAGATCCGTTTTTCCCTCCAATGAAATGCCAGCCCACATCATACAGGAACCGCCGCCGTATGCAACATTTCCAGTGAAACAGCACTGCGCAAATCGCTCAGTTGGACGCCTATAGACTCGATATCTTCTGTCACTGCCATGCAGACACATTCTCGACTCGTCAGTGAACAATACTGAGCTTCATTGCGTATCGCTCCAAGTAAGATGATCTCGAGCAAATAAGAGGCGCGCTTGTCGGTGTCGTGCAGTCAATTTGGGGTCCCTGGCAGGCCGTCTTGGAGTGATATTCGCTTCATTTAATCGTCTCCTTACTGTCCAGACACTGACACCTACTCCGCGAACACGTCTCGGGTTCCGCTGCGCAGCAAGACCCGTGAGGAACCGATTTCGTAACGTACTTGTAACAATGAAAGCTAAGGTTTCAAACTTTTAAACGACATACGACTTTTATGGATAACTATCATACTTTCCATAAAACACGTACAAATACACGCGCTTTTAGGTTGAGTCGATAGTTTTGCACCCGAGTGTATTTATATACATAAGTTAGCAAGAGTAAAACGGATTTGTCGTGCCGGATATATTCCTATATTACGGATACAATTAGGAAATTAAAAGCTGGCATGCATTTGCAACATTTTTTCTTGTTGCTTTAATCCAAGCGCTAATTCATAGCCAAATTTGCAGGACTTCTTCCATAACGAATAGGACATCTTCCATGACAATAGGTTAAACAAAAAGCCCTATTTCAATTATTTCGAGATTCAAAATAGTAAATTTGGATCGAGCTATTTTCGTTTGAAATTTTATATTGTTACTCTAGGTTCAAAATTAGTTCGTCTAATTTCATTGCACTACTGCCTTCGTGAGTCCAGCAACTAAATTGTCAGATTATTTTGTTTACTACCTATTTCTATTTCGTCAAAGTTTATTTTATAATTTCTTCAAACATGTGAACTACTTACTAAATTCGACCGAACATACACCAAAGTTCATTATCGGTAGTACAATGTCCTGACTCGCGTCAACTTGCTCCCCTTTGTGTAATGTAATCGATTGCGTTTTCATCGTAACCCGTTGTGGGTTCCTTCCACCGTGGTCAGCGACAACAATCAACGGTCATAGCACCAAAAAATCCTTACAAAAACTCCCAAGCTATGGGAATAAGAAAGTAAATAGCCCCGCGACTTATTGCTGCTACACAGTTACAATGTCCTGTACGTCTGGGAGTTGTTGCGGTCAGTTGACAAAGAATCGCTATAGAGAAAGGACGTGTTTCCTATGAACTCGCGCGAAGCTGTGGATTGAGTGTAATATGGTGTATGGGTGTATAGTTAAGCGTTCAATTTGTGTTCATCCTTTTTACGAAAAATGAAGATGTTCAATTCAAACCAGCAACAGTTTCATAATAACAGTGGCATCAATGCAAGTGTGGGTTACAATAACAATAATGGTTCTCATATAAACAGTGTTGACTATTTCCGAGGCGATCGAAGTGTGTCCTGCTCAAATCCAGCTTTAGACAAGCCGTCTGACTATCACGTGGAGTATGAAGTAGCCGTTCCTATCATACCATCCTTCCGACATACACCTTATCATTCACTATGGAATTTGCATCAATGGTGAGAGTATTTTGTTTTTATCCTGTTCGTGTACTCTTTTGTCTCGAAGTTTAGTTGTTGGATGACCTGATAGAAAAAAGCTTATGTACATATTTCAATACAAGCTTCAAGAAGAACATTTCAAAAGATTCTCCGTTTGAAGATGATGCATTCTCTTTGCAAATAAAAACCTTTTCGAGACAAGGACTTAGGCACGAGCGTGCTGTGTGGAGGGAAAACTGGATCGCTATAGATGTTTTGTTAGTATGAAACCAGATAGTCAAAGCTACCATTATTTGCGTTACGGGTTTTTTTTTTCTGGAATAAGCTAAAAGCATCTACAAATGACAGCTAAAACCATAATAGAAAATTCTGATAATAATCGCTATGACACATATCCAAATCATTATGACGATAATCCATCATGATGATGCAAGTTCGAAATTGAGGTGACACATATGTTTTCGTCATTAGAATTCGTCATTTACTTTTGACTTTTGGGTAAATGATGAAAATGTCCCTAACAACAGCGATATTTTGATGAATATTCTGTTCAATAATTTAAAGACACACTTTTCTTAAAGAATTTGAATAGAAATGTATAAAGATTAGTAACAAATTTAATATTTTTGCAAAAATTCTTGTTCTTCAATTCTGCAAACGATGACGTCCCCTGTCATTATTGAGCAAATGATGGTCCAAATGTGTAATTTGTAATTCGTGCTAATGATGGTAAATTTTCGTCATAATGACGTATTTGCGTCATTTGAAGATATATATGTGTCTGTCAAGCACATAATTCAGTTTATTTTAGAGTTTCATATTTCTCTTTGTCATGTATTTCCGACAGAGCATTGATTGACGTCTGTTTGCCCATTATTCAAAGTACATATGTAGTACAAAAATAAGTATATGTATAACCTTTATAGAAAGAACGATATTCGCGCAAATTCCGATAATATTATTTCAATAAATGAAAACCACCGAGTATTAAATTTGCTTTACAAACACAGTTTTTAATTTTGAATGCATTTCGTAAGTATATGTATGTATGTATCTTAGAGAAAGCATAGCAGCCCAGACATGCCATGCGTTAGTCCAGAGTGGTTCTGTGATCACACAACCCATATTTGTTTGACTCCAAATTTATTACGCTACACTCCACGAAATAATTCAAACGTCAAAATATTGTCGATGCAATTATTAACCTTTCTGCCGCCGCCTACAAGCTATTATGCCTGAGGTGTAGCTGAATCTTCTGTGAAATCAATCTTAGTTTTTGAAGAAGGCGAACCGAAGGGTTAATTATCACGTTGCCATTTTGAGAGAGTAATAAATTTTACTCGAATATTCTCAATTGTAAACAAAAATTTGACAGTTAATTAAATTTTTGTTTAGATGTGTGAACTGCGATAGTGTGAAAACGGTGCCATTTTTATTTTCTGATACCCACTCTGGACTAACGCATGCAATGGGTTGCTATGGTTTCTCTAAGGTATGTATTTTAGATGTTTAACAGGACGAAGAGCTTTTATTTGTGGAGGAAGTATAAGGCCGCTCAGACTGAGTATTATAATAAACTCATTAGATACTCGTATTAGAAACGAGAGTCCTCGAAACAAAAATGCGAGAGCATCAATTCTGTTCTTGAAATGGCTCACCTTTACAAAGTTACAGTTAATCTCGAATTTGGAGGAAAGTTAAGTGGGTTTTATACCCAGGCAGAATTAAAAACCCGAAGATTTACCCAAAATCTTACAGATTGATCAGCTTGACTTCATTCCTGATTTGGAGAAACTTCTTGACTTTCATTTCAGATGCTTGATCGAAGATTGAACTCCTCTCCATCGTACGCAATTTGCCTACTTCAAAGGGAAGTCAACATAATCTTGTAGGCGCAGTTGAAAAATCCATTGATGATAAGGAAATTGCTCTGTATGCTTTTCTTCATATTGAGGGAGCTTTTGATAACACTGGATATGAATGTATATTCCAATAGTCCAGTCATATGTATTAACATTTTATTTTATTTTATTCATTCACCAAAACAAGGCATTTAACAATAAGTACTTAATACTAACTTAATTCGCTATAAATAATAGGGTATGGGATAGGAGGTTGGATCCTAGGATGATTGGAGAGCATTAGTCAAGGTTAATTTGAAGACAGATTTAGACATTTCAGGACAATAATGAATACTGAGTGAATTGAAAGTGCGGGAGCATCTATTAATAGGTTCATTGAAACCGTATACGGTATAGTGTTGGTATTCTTTAAGAAGGGTTGTGTGCCTAGTGCGCCTCGTTTGATCGTTGAAGACGATTTTTCTACGGATAAAATCAACATTTACTGTGCCGCTAATGACATCAAAAGTGAAACAGGCACAAAGGAGTGTTCTTCTTGCAGAAAGAGTCATTAAATTTAAGAGACTTAGCCTGTAATTGTACGAAGGGAGATTTAGATAGTCGGCTGGATTATAAAGGTCTCTTAGGGCAAAAAGTAAGAATTGCTTTTGAACAGATTCGAGTCTATCGGAGTGTATACCGAAGACAGGGTTCCAGATTATGCAGGCGTATTCCAAAAGGGGACGGACCAGAGTGACGTATAAGGATTTAGTAACCCAAATATTTTTGAATTCCTTGGAACGTCTTTTAATAAAACCGAACTGCTTGGTGGCCAAGGATAATACCCTATCATATTGAAGGTTGAAGCGCATTTTTCTGTCCAAAATAACACCGAGATCAGTGATATGATCAACCCTGCACAATTCAACGTTGTTGAGAAGGTATGGACTAGTAATAATTTCATTTTTCCGAGAAAAGCTAATCACTTTGCATTTACTAACGTTGAGATGTAGATTATTACGATGACACCACTGTTCAAGGGACTTTAATTTAGATTGAAGGAATGCAGAGTCATAATGGGTAAGGATGGAGTGGTATATCTTTAAGTCATCAGCATAGAATAGATGAGGAATATCATGTAATATAAATGATAGGTCGGATATAAAAATGTTAAAAAGAAGTGGTCCAAGATGACTTCCTTGGGGCACTCCAGAGGATGCAAACACGCTTTTGGATGTGAGACCCTTGTATTTGACGAACTGTATACGTTCATGGAGGTAGGAACAGATCCAATTCAATAACGACCCCGTAATTCCAAAACTGTAGAGCTTATCAATTAAAAGTAAATGATCAACCCTATCAAAAGCTTTGCTAAAGTCTGTATAGATAGCATCTACTTGGACACTCTTTTCCATTTTGCAGAGGACATCTGAAACTAGTATCATGAGGTTAGTTGTAGTCGATCTGCCTTTTCGGAAACCATGTTGTTGCTCATTGAGAAGTGGATCAATAAATGGGAGTGAGTTTATCACAAACTATTTTCTCGAAAAGTTTGGGGATTATTGATAAGATAGCTATACCTCGGTAGTTTTCAACTGATCGCTTATCACCGCTTTTGTGAATGGGTTTTAGATGTGAAAGTTTCCATGAAGATGGGAAGATACCAGAACCAAGGGATTTGTTGAAAATCATGTGTAGAGGAGTAATTAGTTGGTCTACACATTGCGTTAGGAAACATGGGGGAATTAAGTCGGGACCAGGACCTTTATTTAAGCTTAGCTGCTGAATAGCTATTAATATCTCATCCTGAGTGATAATCATACTGTCGATAATAGATATCGGGGTGGCATCATCAAATGGGGTTGCATTGGAGTGTGTAGGGGGTGTGCAGAAACTGTTTTGAAAGTGGTCAGCGAAGAGGTTGCATATATCTAGTGGGTTCGAAGAGCTAATGTTACCGCTTCGCATTGAAACTGGGTAACCTGTGTTTTTGCGTTTGGTGTTAACAAAATCGTAAAACTTCTTCGGATCGTCTATAATTTTTTCACCCATCAAATTAACGTAATTATTATATGCTTCATGGGACTTAGTCCGGAATTCATACGCGAGATCATCGTACTTTTTCTTGAGGGTATCACTGATACTAGGATCTTCTTTAATAGCCTTATATAGTTTATTCCTTTGGTTTCGTAAATGTCTAAGCTTGTTGCGCTTTTTGATTTTAGGTACAAAGTTGTCAAAGGCGTAAAGGATAATGCTATAGAAGGAGGAAACAATCTCATCAAGTATTGATGAAGAGAGATAGACTGGCCAGTCCACAGAATGAAGATAATTTTTGATGCCTTCATAGTCAGCATTTAGAAAATCATAGATAATTTCAGAATTTGTTTCCTGACTAAAAGATATCGACAAAAATTCTACAGTTATGGCAGAGTGATGGCAAGAGTTATTAAAAAGATTCTCCGCTTCCGACGATGGAGCAACAATTACTTCCTCATAACAGTTAGTAAAGATCATATCTAACCATTTACCATATTGGTTGGGGGTCGATAAAACTTGCTGCAAGTCATTACCGTAGAACGTACTGATGATGTTAAAGTCAGAATTATCAAGAAGATTTACAGGCAGAAGCCGTTTATCATTCTCATCGAGAAAGAACCTAATATTTGGACGATTGAAGTCCCCGAAAACTATAATTCTGTCATCCTCATTCATGTTACCCAAGACAAAGGAGATGATATCACACAAATCATTATAATATTCTTCAGCGGAACAGGGAGGTATATAAACAACACCAACATAGAGGCAATGTTTCTCAAAGGGGATTTTGATAAAAGTGTGCTGAAATAATGGGTTGTGCTCGGTTCGAACAAGTTCACTAGGAATGGAGTTGTGCACAGCAATAAGAACACCCCCGCCCCTAGACAGACCAGTGAATTGATAGCTGCGGTCAGCTCTATGAATGGTCCAGTTCGAATCAAGAATTTCCTCGTTTTTAAAAGTTTCATTCAGCCAGGTTTCGGTTAGGGCAAGTACATTAAATTGGCAGGATTTTGCATCAAGGAACAATTTATTTGTTTTACCACGCATGCCGCTGCAATTGTGGTAGAGGAATCTAGGCGTGTACGGGTTTGATTTATCATTAGGAATAATATTTTTTCATGTCCTCACGAGATCTTTGCATTCGGGAAATATATTTCGCACTAACGAAGGAGCGATAGGTTTCTAGATCGCGTTTAACCTGCTCTAGGGGCATACCAAGTTCTTCGTGATATTGGTTGAAGAACTTGCGTAAGGAGTTCACCTCAATAGGTAGACCCTCTTGCTGTATCAAGACCTTAAGATTCGTTTTAGTTTTACCGTCAACGCATGTAGTATCTGGTGCATCGTGCAAATATGAAAGAAATAAGCGGACACTGTCGTAGATCTTATGGTCCCTAAATCTTGAAAGCAAATATCTACATTCAAGGTCGTCATTGGAGTTTTTAGTAAGCCTAACAGCAGGAGGAACAAGTGGATCCAGAAAATTACTAGAAGTAGTGGGCACATTGGTTGGAGTGTTCGGCACATGAATTGACCCAGAGGATGATGGAATTTGGGGAGCACCTGGAATGAAATTAGCGTATTTTGTGGGTGCCATGGGTCCATTTAACGTCAATTGCGAAGGCGGAATAGTCGTTTTCATATTGACAACATTAGTGGAAGGAGTCTTATCGTTATTAGTGTTACTAGAGGAAGGAACGATATTTAATTTAGAAGGGGACGTAATCGCGCGGGTGTCTTTTATCTTCAACTGAGTAGGCAGAATAGTCGACGTAGTGTTGAGAATGTTAGTAGATCGCGTTTTATTATTATTGTTACGAGAATTAGAAATCATTTTAGACGGAGGAATAACAGTATGAAAAATAATAAAATAAAAATAAAAAAAAAAATAAATAGAAAAAATAGAGTAAGGCTAATTTTTGTTGTTTTTAAATCAGTGGGGTCGCAAAAGTCTAAAACTAATTTTGCTAAAAAAAAAATTGATCGAAAAAGTCCCAAAAAAGACACAATTTAATCCTTGACCGAAGGTCGGCATGCGGGGTAACATATCCAAGGGGAAGTTGAGTGCATTACATATCCTGTGTTTGTTTCCTGTTTCAAGGACCCTCAACGGAATAAATCGCGTTTGAATGGAAAATTTTCGTGTTTCCCATAACTTATCATCTGGTATCTTTCAAAAGCTATAACTTTAATTTTTTAGAATCTATAGTAGCTGAAGATTAAATTAAATTAAATTAAATTTTCTAAGAAAAAATATATACTTTTTTAAAGATCTATGGAAGAAAACTAATTAATCCTTAATCGAACGTGGACATGCGGGGTGTCATTTCAAAGGGAACGTCGAGTACATGCCATATTCGGTGTTTTTTACTTGTTCCAAGGGCCCTCTAAGGAGAAAATTGCACTCAACGGACGTAATCGTGAGGGGTGTCCTCTTTGATCTAATACTCCGCATGCCCAAGTTCGTTCAAGGTTTAATTCGTGTCCTTTTATGTCCTGTTTTCAGAGCTTTGCGATCAAATATTTTCTTAGAAAAATTAATGGTAGAATCTTCAGTTATTATTGATTCTAAATTGGTTGGCAACTTGAAATATTCTCGTAGTTATGGCTTTGGAAATATACAGATGATAAGTTACGGGAAACGCGAAAAATTTTCATTTGAGCACGATTTTCTCCTTTGAGGGTCCTTAAAACAAATAACAAACGCCGGATATGAAATGTTAATTGACCCGCTCTGTGGCTCACTTTGGTTGAGTCGCACTCTACGATGCTAAAGGTCCGTAGATCGAATCTCGGCGAAGCGGCAAATCTCGATCAAGCATTAATTAGTGTCAATTTTGTCCTTTTTGGGACCTTTCTGATCAAAATCTTTCTAAGCAAAATTAGTTTTAGACTCCTGGCACTTAGACTAAATCGAAAACTACCAAAATTAGCCTTACTCCATTTTTTTCTATTTGGAGGCCTGAATTGGGTTTGACTGGACTAGGCTTGATGTCGAGGGACATCTATAGCATTGATAGACGCCATCCTACGTCGAAGCAAGATCTTCGCCTCGTTAGGGTCAGTGTCCAAGCTTAGAAACAGGAATGTCCACAAACGCGGGCTGCATGCGGCTCTCTGCGGCCCGGTAAGATATGTATTAGCATTGTATAAACGACATTTATGATCTATCCACAGCAACAGAGAAGAACATTTTCGATATACAAGTTGAAACTTTTTTATCTTTCGCTCGTAGAGGTAAGGGCAGTGGCGCAACCACGGGAGGGGCTATGGGGGCTAAAGCACCTCCCAGACCCAGAAATTGGGAAATGACGAATTACAAAATGAAATATGTATGAAACAATTAAATTTCGTTCAAGATCCTATAAAAATATGAAGTCTATAGTTGCGGGACCATTTTTCACGCACCTCAATCGTAAAACGTTGTAGGAACGTTTAATAATAGAGTCACTGGTGGCCAGTGTTGCCAATTTAGCCGTTTTCCGGCCAAATTTAGCCGGAAACCGTGCTGTTTAGCCGGAAACCGTGCTGTTTAGCCGGAAGAAATTTATAATTCCGGCCGGCCGGATTTTTAGCCGGAATTGATTTTCTTCGGCCGTTTTTCCGACTAAAATTATTTTATGAACTTTTTTTTTTACTTTGAAACTAGAATCAATTTTTCAATATTCACAAACAAAATAACTAAGCGCTGTGGAATTATTTCTACATACACTTATTATCGTGTATTAGGATAAGTAGCTACTATGTCCACCTAGAGGAAAACTTTGCCGCGGAGACTTGCCTTTTTTCAATAAATTTAGAGTAATGGGTTTCACGTAAACTGACGATATGTATTAGTATCCAGTCTAAGCATGTAATTTACTAACCACCAATATGCTGAATAATTTGCAAAATGGAAGACGTTTCTTAGATAAAATTCTTTGTTGAGCAATTTTCGAAGCATGTACCTGAACATTTTTCCATTTTTCAAAGTGTCAGTTCTTTACCACAGATAACGTAATCATGCCGGATTAAGAACAAGGGTGAAAACCTTTAGCGCAATTCATAGATATTGATAATATCGCCGGAACTTTGTAGTGCTCAACACTAACGGTGTTCAAGTAGCTTGCCCAGTAAATTACAAAAATTAAATTTAAGTGTGTATATATTTCGGGGGCAACTTACCTCCTTCCTCAGCACAAAAGCTAAGTGCTGAAGAAGGGGGTAAGTTGCCCCGAAATATATACTCATTTAAATCTAATTTTTGTAGTTTACTGGGCAAGCTACTTGAACAACGTCTGACGATTCATAGAAACTACACATTTTCGTAGATGCATTACATTTAGTTGTTGGTTTTGTAGCATCAAATTTATCAAAAATCTATACCATTTTCCGGCCAAGCTCATAATTTTGGAACATCAATATCGTATCTTTGGAAAATAAAATTAAATTTGGAGGACTCAATTTCGAAAATGAATAACAAGCTTGACACTTAGGTATATTTTCGAATGACGCAAATTTATCATCATTGAAACGAGTTCCAAATCACGCATTTGGACCATCATTTGCTCAATAATGACTGGGGACGCCATCTGTTGTAAAATTTAAGAACAAGGATGTTTACAAAAATATTAAATTTGTTATCAATCTATAATCCATCATGATGATTTGGATATGTGTCTTGGGCCTAAAATGGTTAACATTTAATCAAAATATAAGATATTTCAGGTACGATGATGGTAAGATATCCATACATAAATGCACTGCCATCTAGATAGACAGGCCGAACTGCAGAAATTTGTTCGTCTACAAGTGGACAAAGTGCGTTCCTGACCAGTGACAGTTGACATTTGTAAAGCCCACAACCTCCAGTGCTTCTGAACCCAAAAGTTTAAATGTGCCGAGCGTTTATTGCGAAACAAAGGTTATGGTTTGCTTTCGTGTGTTTTTGATGTGCAAGTGGTAAAATAGTATACATCAACATCGTACTTACCATATTTATCTCAAAAATCAACGCACTGGCATGTGTATATCATAGCAAGTCACACGAAATGACAGGCTGACAGCCACTGATATTTGGATTGTGGACAATTTGTGGATTGTACCGAGCGGTACTTTGGCAGTACTAAGCGCGGACCATGACTCACCATGGCAGTACTTGTGTTGCATGACGACTGACAGATCAGCTGATAATCCGGCCTGTCTATCTAGATGGCAGTGATAAATGCGGTTCCGGTACGCATTGGACATTCCTTTTTCGAATTTTCACAATTTCGAACCTAATGCGGTTATGGACTTGACCGAGAAATTGTACCTGTATACAACAATTTTGACTAGTTGAGCTACCTAACTCCGAACAAATTAAATTTTGACTTTAATGTCAGCGATTGGAGCGTAATGCAAACTAAGAACTCTGCCTAAAGCATAGTTTACGGGTAGTACTCCAGAAAAGAAATAAAATTATTAAAATCAGTTTTTTAATATTTTTTTTTTCGTAATGTTACTCTTTTGTATGATTTAGCCGGTTTTGTGGCCGTTTTTCTCGCTGAAATATATTTAGCCGGACTTTTAGCCGTTTTTGAAAAAACTATAGCCGGTTTTCTGGCTAAATTTAGCCGTTTTCTAAATTTCCAGTTGGCAACATACATGGCTGGTGGCATACTTCCTATCCGTATCCGAACTCTTTTCTTTTGACATTTTCTTGGTCCTAAATCACGAACATGAAAAAGTCTAGTATTATTTTTATCATTATTGAAAAGTTATATTTTATCAAATGTAATGTCCATATGCTTGTATCACAATAGATTAACGCTAGGTGCTTTACTCCTGGCTAGGGATGTTGCGGATATCCGCATCCGCACCGCAACTGCGGATAATCCGCATCAAATTCTACATCCTCATCCGCATCCGCATCCTCATGTTGACATCCTCATCCGCATCCGCAATCCGCATTTTTGTATGCGGATATGATGCGGATATCAATACAAATTTCTCATCTAATCATCTACAGTCTAAACCACTCATAGAAGAGAGAATTGATAGAGATTGCAAGAAACCAAATCTAATGCATGGAGATATTAGTCTAAGAAAATTGGGCCAAAATATGGCCATCGAACGGCAAAAATCCTACATCAGAAATTTCTTTTTGATTATGGTTGGGGATGGTCCCCAGATTATGGCATTAAAAATCCCAACCGCTTGGGGTCCGTACCGTAACCTTAAAAGGGGTGAAAGGGGGGCATTTTTTCGGTTTTTTTTGCGATTATTTCAAAAACGGCAAGAGATACAGAAAAATGGTCCGAGGACGAAAAACACTACATCAAATTATTAGTGACGCAAGACAACTTTGTCTACAGATTATAAAATGAGTAGTACGTAGAACAAACTGCTGATGGGTCACTTTATATGGAAGATACCCTCAGTTTTTATCCGATTTTTGGTGGGTGGGGTGACTATGACCACCAATCGCAACAAACCAAAAGTTAGCACTCTGCTCCAATTTTGGGGGGGGAGTTATGGACATGCCGTTTTGACAAATACAAATGGGGGGATAATGGGTGTACTTGACCGGAGCGACTCAATGTTTACCTTAAAATGATCTTGAACTTATTGTGAATACGTATACAAAATTTTACGGCTGAAATAGCATTCTTTAAAAAGTTATCGAGCTTATTTAAAAAAGGTCCAAAATGAAAAAAATTAATGGAAAAGAAAGGCTTTCGACTATGACACTACATTTTAATGAAGCTAATGACTTTGTCCAGCACTCAAAAGGATTACACATTTTGCTAAGCTGGCTCTTTTACTTCTAACATGTCGAATATTCCTGAAAACTGAATAGTATCTGATTTTCGGTATTAGTAAAATTCATTTCATATATTTTTTTAACTAATCCGCATCCGCATCCGCATTTGCAAATTTTATGACATCCGCATCCGCATTCGCATCCGCATCCGCAAATTTACATTTTCATTGATCCGCATCCGCATCCGCTAAACCACATCCGTTACATCCCTACTCCTGGCGGCTCCTATACCTAATCTAATGTCCATGTGCTTCCGTTTACTAGTCTAAGAAAAATGGCATATTTGGTCGGCAAAAATCCTACATCGGAAATTTTTTTGGATTATGGTTGGGAATGGTCCCCAGATTATGGCATTAAAAGTCCCAACCAATCGGGGGTCCGCAACCTTAAAAAAAGGGGGGCCTTTTTTCGGTTTTTTGCGATTATTTTAAAAACGGTAAGAGATACAGAAAAATGGTCTGAGGACGAAAAAAAACTACATAAAATTATCTTTGCAATGATATATAACACATTAGAGTTTAATTGACTATCTCGGCGTTAGACTGAAAATAAATTAAATTATTTTGATTTTAGACCGTTTTTAAAAGCTCCAGCTTTTTAAATAATGCTAGTTCATCCGAAAAGTATTCACAATAATCTCCCCATTTTTTAAAGTTGCGGACCCCCAATCGGTTGGGACTTTTCAAGCCATCAACTCGGGACCATCCCCAACCATAATCAAAAAAAAATTCCGATGTAGGATTTTTGCCGTTCGATGGCCATATTTTGCTCCAATTTTCTTAGACTATACGATATGTTTCTGTTTTGTATAATAACAAGAGCTCAAACTATCACCGTATAGCGTCTTCTTTCTTGCCTCCCTAGGACGCTCACACACGGTCAATCCGAATCCATTTTTTTTTTTTTATTTGCGTTCTGTTAAAATCGAAGAAAATGTATTTAAATCCGAAGAAGCCTTATACCGCGCCATGTCGTCGCGTCGCTCGGCCTGCGGTGTAGGCACATGGCCCGTTTTGGCGGTATTGTTTCAGCCTACCGTATAGCAAATCCATCGTTAGCCCCCTCCAGGACAAGATCTTGGTTGCGCCACTGGGTTAGGATATATTAACTTTGTCATGAAGTTTGTATGTTTAAATCACCGAAATTGGATCACTAGGTCCCATGGCCTAGCCCCCAAATTGAGTTCTTCTAAGAAAAACTTTTTTGTTTATGAACCCATCTTAAGCAAACTTCATATAAATGGATCCCTATTGAGGTCACAAAAGATATGTAAAAATGGATGGAATCAAACGATGGGATCATCCGGCTGCCATACAAACCCAACCCCTCAAATTAGGTTCTTGTAAGAATAACTTTTTTATTTGGAGACCGATTTCAAACAAAAATCATGAAAATGTAATTCTATTGATGTCACAAAACATTATGCAAAATGAATGAAATCGGACCATGGGGTCATAGGGCTACCCAAATTAGGTTCTTCTAAGAAAAATTGTTTTATTTGCCAAGCAATTTCAACCAAACCTTATACAAATGAGTTTCTATTGATGCCACAAAACATACGTAAAAATGGATGGAAATGGGGTCATGGGACTGTCGGACAATAGTGCTTTATCGACGCCACGGAACTTATATGAAAACGGAGGGAAAAGAATGGGGGGAGGATTAAACCCAAGTCATAGGTACGCCCGAAAAAACTTTTCGCCCGAGGAGAGTGAAGGGTATACAAATTTCGGCTGCGCCCGAAATTAGCCGCGGTCTCGTTTTTAGTAGGTTCAGGTCAGCCACAGAATCTGTGTAAATAAATAGATCAGATTTTTATCCCATAGTTTCAACAGTTTTTAACTTTGAGTCTTATGAGGAATACATATTAGAGAAGAACATGTCTGACATAAGCATTTATGATATGCAATCCGCCACGTTCGGATGGCGAAAAACATCTTGATAGCTTATCTCAATGTTACAATGGGGTAATGATTTTTCCATGTTTCTCTATTTTTGCGGAAGACCCCATTACGGATGGATATGGAGTCCTTCTGTTTTACTCTATCGGTCTTTGGTGACAGCCAGGCGGTCAAAAAAAAAATCATCCAGCAAATCGAATCGTTAATTTTTCTTGCGTAAATTTTATTAGCGAAATCAATTTGACTTGTTAAATCGTTAATTTCGTTTGCGAAATCGTTAATTTCATATGATGTGCGTAGTTAATTTGTGTTGAGAAAAAGGTCAATTTGTCATGAAAATGATATAAATTGGCGGCACAGCATTTTATGGTAAATTTACGTATACATGTTGCAGACTTCCGGAGTGATTCGTGGTATTCTCGTTGGTGTAGTGTTTAGCGCGCTGCTCTCCGGTCGTGGCCGTGGGTTCGAAAAACATTGTAATATGAGGGTTTTATGGGGGTTTCCAAATTCGGTACCCCTGTGACGGACTATCATCCCCCATTTATGAAGATAAATAGCTCTGCAGAGCGTGCTGTTGATCTCAACAAACAAATGGGATGTCGCTCATAAAAGTTATATTTATCTGTTGAACCTTTCAATGTTCTTTGTTGAACAAACTATGCCGTGTTTACCACTAACAACTCTGTTTTCCCGACACTAGATTGAGTAAGTACCCGCAAGCGCATTTTATATTGATTAGCTTTGCAACTCTCAACAAAATCCTATTCTTTTACAAGAAATAGTTGCGAAAGAATTTCAGATTTCGTTTAACAACCACGTACTAGCCGTTAGCTTTTGTATAGTAGTTGTGTGCTATTAAGTCAGTCACGTAAGATTCTAATTCAAAATGTCGGCAAAGTGAAAGAGTCGCCACGCCGAGTATGTTTTTTAGCACATAACCCGATAAAATCGCGACTTTCTTCATTACATTCTACAAAGCTTTATTGCGTCCAGCGGATGTAAATAATTTTTCGTGTAATGTGGTATGGTTAGAAAAAAGTGTGTAGTACATTTGAATACACTGTATGGCGATCGATTTCATTTCCGCAATTTCGATTTGCAGGAGTCATCTTTTAAGTTTTGCACATCGTTGTTATTTGTTATTTGTTTTTCAAAGTATTTTCCGCGAAGATCAATGCACTTTTTCATTTGCTCGAACCAATTTTGGAAGCAGTTGTTCCAATTGTTTGTTGGTAGATACTGTCATAATTGTAGGTCAGGGCTATTGCTATACGGAGGATGGTCTAAGGGCGGCGGTTTTTCGACGTTCCGTGATAACTTCCGGTAATCCAATCGGCAGTGACCGTTCTTTAATCTTGCAGAGGAATTGCTGCTACATGACCTACTTTTGATACAAATGTCGCAACCATCTTTTGGAGACTCCTTGAGAACGAATAACTTTTGACTTTTCATCATTTTCATTCTAGCCGAGCGGCTTTCTATTCATCAATCAAGAGATGTGGTATCTAAAGCGAAACAAGCCTTTTTTACGCACAATTATGCATGCATCCCCAATGATGCCCCTTTTGTATATCTCACGATACATGACTGTTTTTTTGAAGCACCATGAGGGATAATCAATTTCCTGTCATCTTAACTGTTATTGTGGAGTGATCAACAGCACGCTCTGTCGTAATTTTTCTTCATAAATTGGTACTCGTTTAACATCTCCGTTAAGTAATAGTCAGTCACCACATGGGTCGTGAATTTGAATCATAAACTCAATTTGCTCCTAGTGGGATACGAATCTACGATAATGTGCTTCGAAGGCGACAGCACTAACAACTACTTAAGAGACTACAGACTCAAATATGTAGATGTTTTAAAGATTGAATTTAGCTTAAACTAATAAATAACAAAATGTAGGTAGCATATTCAATTTGCCATGCACAACCTAATTTTGCTTCAAATATATGCGTAAAGTGAATGCAATCAAATATTCGTCAATATAATATGTATTCAAGTACTAATTAGAGTCACGTAGGACATTATATGAAGAAAGAGGACGCACACGAAAGGAATTCCACATCATAAGTCGATTACAAGACGGAAAAAAAGTAAATAAATGAGCGTACGTAAAAAAAGCTCGCGACGTCTTATCGCCGGCCTACATCTTTTAGATATTCCCTGACTTGACGTCATCACCTACTTTCCAACAATATTCTACTCACAATATCGTAATAGCATAGCAATCCTTATGTATAACTTTTTGTAATCAAGCCGGCCGTTGCGTCCACTCTTGCAGGTCACTGACCACCTTGGTTTTGCCCCAGTTTCAAGAAGAATGGTCGGACACCATCCCTTTCAAATATACATGTACCCAACCAACCACCCATACTGCATAATTAACACCCCCAGAAACGAAAACACACTAGGGGGGCATAAGCACAAAAGTAATCATCAGGTGAACAGACAAATTTAGCATTTTACCGGTTGCCGGTAGTTCTGGTGTGAGAAGACTAATATTTTTCCTTGACCGTTGTCCAGCTCATACAATTCACCATTATCAATATCGATTGATTTTTACTTTAAGTGGGCTATCGATTTGTATGGACAATTATATCTGTCGGACATTACCCTTAACTTTGAGCGGCAGGATAATTAAGTACGGAATCCACCCAGTCAGAAGTATGGTCACCTTTGTGGTGCGCTTGTGGCGTGATGGACATGGTGCAACATTTTATGACAAATGCATATTAGCATACACTTGCTTCCCCTTTTTTGTCGGGTTTCTTTTTTGTCGGACAATTGAAATAGCGGACAGTTTTATTCTCATATGCGCCTATACATATGCTAGGACAGACGAGGAGCAATGACCTTTGGAGCGAAAAAATTAATCACGCAACCTTTTGATTTGCTGAAGTATTTTGTTAAAACGTTGCAACGGTAATTATAAGCAATTTTAAATGTCTGCACGGAATAAGGGCGTAAGTTATATTACTAGGATTAAAAACAAAATAATTGTGGCGATTAGAAGAAAAGAAAACGGACCATTTAATATAAAAGTAATGTAAATTCAGTAACTCGAAGCAAAATTTTATCAGTCGTGTAAACTGTAACTGAGCCTATTATAGGTACTGAGCCTATTATAGGTATGAACAGTGAGTCACAAAGTGAACCACGTGTGCAATTGGCTTGATCTGTGTCTAAAAGAAACTCATAGGCCCATTCTCTCGTACATCTTATAGAATGGTTAGTCTTATCGCCTAGAGAAGACACACACAATATTCAAAAAGCTTCTCCATTATATTGAATTGATTTTTTGTTAATTTTGCATAGTTATGTTATCTTTTGCTTATTTACGCTGTTGGATGAAAGTGCGCAATGATTTTCTCAATCTAAGATGATGGCTTAACCAAGCAAAATATGGCGTAGCTAGGCAAAATAAACGAAAATTCCATTCAATAAAATGGAAAAGCTTTCTGAATATGGTTTGTGTCTTCTCTACGCGAGAAGACTAATCAGCCGACAGGTTCTGAATAAGAGCTATCAGAAACCCGGCCATAGAGTTTCTTTGGCTTATTGGCAATCATTCTTTCTCCGACAATACCCACAGGCAGATCGGTGTTGATGTGCCTCCAAATAGAATCTGTTATCAAATTTCTCAGATTTCCCTGTAAAAGTTTCCAAAGTCTATTCATTTCAGGTCAGGTCCCTACAACACCAATAAGAAGGTATTCGTATGTTTCTGACACTATTTTATTTAAAAAAAAACTCCCAAGAATTCTTCTACTTTTTTATAAAAAAGTTATAAGTGGAAAACAAGCGCAAGGCATCCACAATATTGAAGCTCAAGACACCACCATGGCCAATGCGACCCTTAAGGGTGAACCAGATAGCTTATGCCAATTTAATCAAAAATTTTATAAAATAGACAGAGGAACATGTATGGGAAATGCACTTTCTCCATTTTTAGCTAAATTCACGATAGAAACCGAGTCGAACTCATCGCTATCTTTTCTCGACATACGAATAAATCGCAAGTAAAATGGAAAGGTTATTTTTTCGGTATATAGAAAACCATCGAGTACACCGAATTACATTCCAAGCGACTCACACTGCCCAATGACACACAAAAAAGCGGCTTTCCATAGTATGGTTTTTAGACTACATTTATGTAGATTGCCCCTCAACATTAATGATTTTATGGCTGAATTTAAGCACATTAAATGCATCGCTATACTGAATAGATACAGTGAAAAAAATAATTGAAGACTTGGTTTCCCTTCACTCTAAGAAGACCTAAGAAAACCAAACTAGTTACAGAAAAACGTCAAGAAGAAAGAGTTGCACTTACATACGTCCCTGAAGTGACAAACAAATAGAAAAATGTCTTCAAAAACACCATCTCAAGATAGTCCATAATAGTACAAGGACAGAACTGAAACAATTGAGAAATCGGGAATATATGAAATTTCATGTAATGACTGTGAGTTTACCTACATTGGACAAACAAAAAGGACAATTCGAACACCTTTCAAAGAACATTTAAATGCGATCAACAAGAACATGGTCCAAAAATCAGCAGTTGCTCTTCATGCCGCGGAAATCGAACACAATCACTAGAGCCTCGATAATGTAAAGCTAAAAAACAGGTGAACCAGCAAGCGAAGCTAGATGCATACGAAAGTATATACATGCATATCTAAACAGGAGAGCACTAATGAATAGCATCGATGCACCGATACGATCGCCACTTTTCAATTGCATTAAATAATAATTTTTTCATTTCAATTTATTATAATGTTTGCATAGAATACAGTAAGGGGGAAGATAAAGGTTGAAAGGTTCCGGCTAATTCCTATATCTTCTATACCTAACCTAGCTATGCAGGAGGAGTTTCATAGGGTGATCGGCCTCGGCTTCCTATGTCTCTCTACGGGGCGTTACTTTCCCGCATTATCCGAGTAACCGCTGCGCCTGAGTGCTGTGTTAAAATATGCAGCGTCTCAGGTTACTTAACATGATACGTGACAGAAAACATTTAATTCAACCACTAAAGCAGCATCTTCGAGGCATGTCCATGATGGCCTTTACTCAACGATTAAACCCTATCATGGTTTAGCGATGTGCCGACAAACTCATCCTAAGAAAAACTTCAAGTCAAGAAACCTGAAACAAAAGCCTCGGATTGGACGGATACAAAACAACGACGACCCCGCAAACGAACAACTGATTACTCTTTCGGATCCTGGAATGTACGCTCCCTGAATAGACTGGGGGCCTCAAGGGCCCTCCTGGATCAGGTACAACAATACAAGCTGAGCATAGTTGCAATTACGAATTACTAAACTAAATGGCTCAAAAGCTAGATGAACGACCTCAATTCGCACACTACTTTCACGAGTGGTAAAGAGGAGGGCAACAAGGAGTTTGGAGTAGCTTTCATCGTGAGTAAGCAGCTCAAGGACCACGTTATCGGCTTCAAACCCATCAACGAGCGGCTATGTGCGATCCGCATTAAGACCCGTTTCGCTAATCTCTGGCTCATTAACGCGCATGCCCCTACAGAAGTAAAAGAAGACGCGATTAAGGACGAGTTCTACAACGACCTTCGACTCACTTCCATCAAACGACGTCAAGCTGCTGCTAGGAGACTTTAACGCCAAAGTCGGAAACGAAAGCTGGCATAGGGGAACTACTAGAGGTCATAGCCTCCACTACGAAAATAACAACAACGGTCAGCGACTTATCGACTTCGCGAGCGGCAGAAACCTGGTCATAAGCTCTACATGCTTCCCTAATCGACGAATCCATAAGCAGACCTGGAAGTCTTCAGATGAATACACCGTGAACCAGATCGACCACGTACTGATCATCAAGAGATGGGCTTCTAATGTCTTAGATGTTCGATCCTATCGAGGAGCCAACTGCGACTCCGATCACTATTTGGTGAAGACGACCTACAGGTGCAAAATCTATTCGGTGCACTTAAAGAGAATCAACCCTGCCAAGATCTTCGAGGTTGACAATTTGATTGATGATGCCACGGCGGCTGCGTATACTACAGCACTTCAGGAAAAACTGTCGCCCATGCTTGATAACATCAATAATAATTTAGGCATCCATGAGTTCTGGGAGGAGCTCAAAGGAGTCGCAGAAGAGGTCGTGGGCTATAAAGGCCGACACAGACGAGCAGACTGGTTCGACGACGAATGCAGGGCCTCGATTGAGGCGAAAAATGAAGCCTATCGCCAATACACACAACGCGCATCCCGAGCCAAGAAAGAAAGATACAACGAACTTCGGCGAGTATCTAATAGGTTAATTAGACGTAAGAAACGCAAACATTTTGACGAGCAGTTACAGCAAATAATCTAATAGGTTAATTAGACGTAAGAAACGCAAACATTTTGACGAGCAGTTACAGCAAATAAACCAAAGATTAGCCAGTAAAACATTAGACAGGCGTTCAAACTTATAAATAATGTCAAGAACGGATATCACCCCATCACAAGCCTATGTAAAGGCAAGAATGGTAACATCATCAGCGACATCGAAAGCGTCAACAAACGATGGGCCTCGCATTTTGAAAAGCTGCTCAATGCACCATCAACATCCCCCGTGGAGGCGGCTTCAGACCTGGTCGTTCAACGACCGATCAGCTTTTCACAGTGAAGCTACTACTCCAAAAGTGCTGGGAATACAACATCGATGTATAGCAAATCTTTGTCGATTTCAAGCAGGCATACGACAGTATCGACCGAAGTGTACTGTACAATATTATGCTGAATTTTGGTATACCGGCAAAGTTAGTGCGACTCACAAGGATGACAATGACTAATACCGTCTCGCAGGTCAAAGTGCAGAACCGACTCACTGACCTATTTGAAACTCGTACTGGACTCAAGCAGGGCGACGGGCTGGCGCCGACGCTCTTCAACCTCTGTCTTTGGAGTACATATGTAATTCGAGCCATAAATATGGACAGCAGCAGAACATTACTCATCAAGTCAACTCAATTAGTAGCGTACGCCGACGATATCAACATCATGTCTCGAAGATTGGATGATGCAGAAAGCCTTCTGCATAACCTCAATAACGCCGCAAAGGAAGTTGGACTACATATCAATGAAAGCAAAACAAAGGCCATGATGCAATCGAAAACAAGGACGCCAGCAAATTCAAGCATCGCAGTGGGGGGACCTCAATATCGATTATGTAGACAACTTCAACTATCTGGGCTGTAACTTATCAAAGGACGCCAACGAAACCGACGAAATTAAGCGACGGATACAACTAGCCAATAAGACATATTTCTCGGTCCTCCCTATAATTAATTCGAAACTTGTGCACAGGAACACGAAGCTCCGCGTGTACAAAACGATCAACCGAACCGTGCTATGTTATGGCTGCGAAACATGGACCGTCACCCAAGCCTCCGAAATTTTGCTACACCGATTCGAACGAAAAGTCCTTCGGCGAATTTTCGCGGCCGTTCGCGAGTGAAATCAATGGCGTATCCGATACAACCATGAGTTGTGTCAGTTGTACGATAAGCTGGAAGTAACGAAAATCGTGAAGCTTCTACGTTTGCAATGGGCGGGGCATGTACAACGGATGGACGATAATCGCATGCCAAAGAAAGTGATGAACGCACAACGAATTGACGGAGCGAGGTTGCGTGGACGACCGAGAGCTCGCTGGGAGAACTCCGTAGGTGAAGACGCCCACCAGCTGCTGGGCTTCCGAAACTGGAGGACAAGGTCACGTAACCGCGACAACTGGAGGTCAACGATTCAGGCGGCCAAGGCCCGACGTCGGGCTATCGTGCCACATTGATGATGATAGAATACAGTAATTTTCATAATCGTACATACATTACATTAGAATTCCCAATTTGTGAATACATATTATGTTAAATTGTTTCAATTATTGAAAAGGTAACTTTTAGATTTTAGTAAATTTAGTTTAAATGTACTCGCTGAGGATGACGGGTTTTTTTGTCGACATGCATCCGAACACATAAAAAGTTTATTGTAAATAATTAAATTTTATAATAAACATTTTTAAAAAGCAAAATCAATATGGTGGCTTTTAAATTTGAAAACATTCTATTCAACCTTGGATTTTGCGGTTTAAATCAATTTTTTTCGTTTTTTGCTACATTAAAAATTAGCTTACGTTACTTCCCGTTCCGAATTAATAACCAGTTACGTGCCGAACACCTGTCAAAGTTGGTCCAGTGGAGTTGTATATAACTGCACAGATGGCACGGCGCGCGGTAAGGATGCAAAATTGTACTAGAGCTCTTCGAAACGTAACGTAACAGAAGCGTTCTGTTTCGCACTTTATCTCTTAAATAACGGATGCCATATCGGCTTTCAAAAGTCTAAAGAGCGAAACAGAACGCTTCCGTTAGGTTACGTTCCGTAGAACTCCAATACAATTTTGCTTCCGTGCCGTGCCATCTGTGCAGTTACGAATATAAACCCCAATGGGCCAACTTTGACGGGTGTTCGGCACGTAACCGAAAGGAAGCATTCTGGTTATTCATTCGAAATTACTTTATTCAGAGTGTTATTGCTTTGCTAACCAGTGCTTTTGGGCCCACAGTAACATTTTTCGCCGAAATAAATGCTAACATCCTTCACAATGCGACCTGCCGCAAAGTCTTGTTCTTAAATCAATGGAGTATCCAAATTTTATTAGAAATATCCTGTATTAACTGTATATAAATTTTCCCATTTGTTCACCATGGAGGAAAGCCGTATTAAAAATAGTTCCCAATTTACATAACGGGGCTTATCTGGGATTGATGCTGTTGTAGGTACATAAGTTCCTTCCTAATTTTATGATAGGAATAAGGAATCCGTCCGAATTGTCAAATAGAAACAGTTTTTCTTGTGTGATGCTAATCAGTATCCTTTGCAAAACTTATGAACTTCAATGTAAAATCCAGTCGCTGCGAAGGATGTTACTGCATCAAACCTAGTTTTTTCTTCAACCGCTAATGTTTTAATGATTTAGAACTTTGTCATGAAGTTTGTAACGCATTTAAGGAAGCATCTTCGACCATATAAAAAGTACGAGGGGAGTCGATTGGGCGATGTCCGTCTGTCCGTCTGCTGCAGCGATGCCACAAAACATGTTGTTCGGAGTAGTTTCAGTAGAAAAATGTGCATAAAATATGTACGGACATTTTGGAGCACGCCGAGATTCGATCTCCGGACCTCTAGATTACTAGCATCGTAGAGTGCGACTCAACCAAGTGAGCCACATTTTAATGAAGTCTGGATTTCTGTAGTTGCAAACTTCAATAACTGACGGTAGTCGAGGCGGCTCGGTTGCGACCAACTCCTTTTATGTTGTAGCCTTTGACTTTCTTCTAATGTTGTTGATTATTACGTTGTGATATCATTGTTCACGCATATTGATGTTAAAGTTGTTTTCCTTCGGAGCTCAACTAGTTGCTGACAGAATTGTACCAGCTGAATAAAGAATAATTGTGTGATTCCTAAAGTTGCTAGCCATGAAGGAAACACAAAACTTGTATCTTATTCTTGATATTATTGAGCATCTCTAATTTGGCGCCCATGTCTATCGCCTCGCCCTGAAACAGACCCTGTCAACCTCTTGGTTTTAATTATATTCAAATGGCCTTGATGGACGTATTGTCAAAAACATCTTCAATGTATGGGAAGACAAAAACACCTTCAATGTATAGGAAGACATCTACCTGTATGCAAAGCCAGTAATGCAATTCAGCTTGGCTTCACAGACCCATGATGCGCAGTCACCGAGAGAAACGTCATCAATCGTGACACAAAAATCACAAAAAATGAATTTATGATGTGCTTGCAGTCATCTTGTGAAATGAACATGAGAAAAGGCCAGTCATAAGCCTATCATCAGGCATTTCATAACCTGTGTTGAGTAAATTTGAATTGTTATTGAAGTTTCCAAAGTACCTACTCGGAATGGATTCCCCCTCCACCGTAAAATATATTTCTCATTTAGCTTGCCTAATGGACTCACTTCATCATACACTGCGACCTACTGCAATGGTCCCAAGATTATCGTTTTAATTAAATACATATATTTTATAAACAAAATATATTCAAAAAATACATAATTGTTATTTCTTACAGCTCCTCATCGCCAGCCAACGGTCTCTCACATATGGCCCGTATGATGGACTCTCTTATCCTCGATCAATATCCACCGTTCACGTTCACAAAAATCACAGCAACACATCGTCCGAACCGATCTAACGGCAGTCTCAAACGAAATGTAGGATCATCAATGCCCACAGCGGGTCCATCTTCGGCAAACTTAGCTGGTGGGATGGGCGGAACTCTTCGAATGAACGTACAGAAAGGTCGTATTCCAACCCAAGGTGCCTACACTTTTTCCCCCTTCAAATCCTTTTAAAAATGAGAGTATTCCAACTATTCTATGATTGATTTTCAGAAGTTCCACCGACTCCACGAGCTCCGAATACCAGTTTTCAAGTCTCTCCTTCAAATACCGCAAACAACAACAACCCTAATCCAGCCGACAATCGTTGGATTTCGTCGCTAAGGCGACGTGATCCCGAACTCCAACCTACACTGCCTTCTATCAATAATCATTACAGCTCAGCTGCAGTTGGACTGGCGTCCACGTCTCTTGAAAAGCGAGGAAGAAGCAGCAAACTAACAACAACATTCAGAAAGAGTAGATCCGTGGAACGGCTACGCGGCAGAAAACTTTCCAACCCTCTAAAGCTCAAAGAAAAACCGAAGAAAAGCTCATCCGAGGAAGCTGCCAATTCGGACGATCAGGAGGCCACTTCTATTGAGGACAATTCAACATCACACAGTTCACCGAAAAATTCCCCGAACAATAAGAACAAAATTTTTGCTCCGTCAGGATACGAACCACATCTGGTCGAAACACTGGAAAAGGATATTCTTCAACGGCATCCAGGAGTCCAGTGGACAGATGTTGCTGGCTTGAATGAAGCCAAAGCGATACTGCAAGAGGCGGTAGTACTGCCTGTTATAATGCCCGAATTTTTCAAGGGTATCCGACGACCATGGCGCGGTGTATTGATGGTAGGACCACCCGGAACCGGAAAGACCATGATGGCGAAAGCTGTAGCAACCGAATGTGGTACGACTTTCTTTAACGTTTCGTCCAGCACACTGACCTCGAAGTATCGTGGCGAGAGTGAAAAGTTAGTTCGGCTCTTATTTGAGATGGCACGTTTTTATGCGCCTAGCACGATTTTTATCGACGAGATTGACTCTTTGTGTGCCAGTCGCGGAAGTGATTCGGAACATGAGGCCAGTAGACGTTTCAAAGCGGAATTGCTCATTCAAATGGATGGACTAAATGCCACCGTACAAGATGACAAAATTATTATGGTACTGGCGGCTACAAACCATCCATGGGATATTGATGAAGCATTCAGACGTAGATTTGAGAAGAGAATTTACATTGGACTTCCAAATGGTAAGATCATCTTCCTTTCAATTGTTAATGATAAGCACTAACTAATCGTCTCACTTCCTTTGTGTATGTAGTATTCAATTAATCCCCATTCCTTTTTTTTTTCAGAGGAAACACGATCAGCCTTACTGAAACTATGCCTGAAGGAAGTCAACCTGTCCGATGGCTTGGAATTGACTAATATCAGTGATCAATTGAAAGGATACTCAGGGTTTGATATAAGTAATGTTTGTCGCGATGCAGCTATGATGGCAATGCGACGCAAAATCTGTGGCATATCACCGTCGGAAATCAAACAAATTCGTCGCGAAGAAGTCGATCTTCCCATCACAGTTCAGGACTTCCACGACGCGATGTCGCGTACACGGAAAACAGTCTCGGCTGCAGACATAGCTAAATTCGAAAAATGGATGGACGACTATGGATCGTGTTAAGTGGATGGCGCCAGTAGAAGTAGTGTTTAAGAAGATAACTCATAAACTCATAACTAGCTTATAATTTTGTTATACGTACTACAAGAAATAATAAAATAATTGCGATTAGTAGCTTTTAGATATGAATATTATTCAGATAATCAAATAGTGTCATTAATATTTGACAAATTCTTCAACTACATGCACAGTTATACGGAATAATAAAAATATTTATACAAATTTAATCAATGTGCCTTTTAACTCGTTGATGAGCCATGTTTTGAGAACACATTCAGCGAAGTAATATACACTGCGCGACAAATGCTTAGGTTCATGGATATTTTCCTTTAAAATTATATAATTTCTATGTTCTCTGATCAGGAATAATTTTTAAATAATGCTCTCTCAATTAACGGTTATTTTAATAAATATTGCATCTCTATCAAGCAACTCGCATAGCTAACGGAATTTTTTAAAATGAAAATCGCAATTTCCACTGCGACAATTGTATAGGTTCACTTACTTTAAAGAGTTATCTCGTCCTGGTGAGAAGTGTTTCTGTAAACATTTTTTTCGCGTTATACTCTGTGAGTCGTATAGTGGATAATGTCAAAAGGAAAGCAACTTTCTGCCGAGGAAAAGGCGACAATTTCCATACTAAAGCAAGAAGGATATTCAAACGGACAAATGACAATATGGATTCAGCGGAGCTCGAACGTTGCAAGTAATTTTATACGAGATAGTGAAAATTATGGCCGACGATACGCAAGAGGCAGAAAAAAGGCGATTTCCGGTGCATTACGGCGACGTCTCTTAAGATAAGCCTCGAATTCGTCCCTTACTGAGCGTAAGCATGGGGAGAATTTAGGGTTACCAACAATTGTGAGGACCATCCAACGAGTTCTTAGATCTTCTTCTTGTTTGAAACGTTTGTGGTTAAAGAAAAAACCAGCCTTAACCCCGCAGCATCGCCTACAGCGCCTGGAATTCGCCTCAAGATTCATGAACTGGACATCGCAATGGAGAGGTAATATTTACGGATGAAAAACGGTTTTGTGTGGACGGTCCAGATGGGTTCTCTTACTATTATCATGATATTAGGAAGGAACCTATGTACCTGTCACGCCATCACTCCCGAATAGGTTCCGTTATGGTATGGGGATGCTATCATATCATGGAACTATCGTCTTGGTCATCCTACGAGGTCGCCAAACGAGTTCATCTTATAAACCGCTCTTAGAAGAGGATATCCCTAAGATAAATGTCATGGACGAAGGCGACCCTTGGATATTGCAACATGATCTTGCCCCAATTCATACAGCGAGGGTAGTTAAATCGTTTATTTTGAAGGAAAATGTGACTTTGTTAGACCGGGTGCCCAACTCCCCTGACATTAACACATTAGAAAACATTTGGGGGTGGCTTGTTCGGGAGGTTTACAGTAGTGGTAAACAGTAAAACCCTAAAGAAGAGTTAATTCATGGAATTAAGACAGCTCGGTCTAGAATACCGCTATCCGTGCTGCATTCTTTACACAACTACCTACCTTGAAGGCTTTATAAAATTATAAATAAAAATGGCGGAAATACACACTATTAAATAACAAAAAATTCTCTTGTTTTTTTTGTATTTCTCCTGCTTGACACTTTTCTGAAATATTTTTCAGCGAAAACATTAATTATAATGGTAAAATCGTCCCTGAACCTAAGCAATTGTCGCAGTGGAAAAAGACTCTTTGAATGAAATCAATTACTGTAATTTCAGGAGAATGTCCTGTAGGGCCTCACCTCAGTCCATCCATTTTATTTGTGATATTTAATAGTTTCGAAAATAACATTTCTTGAACCGGTAAACTTTTTTTTACCGTTTCCTGGAAGGAAATATGTGTGAACCTAAGCATTTGTCGCGCAGTGTACATACTAAAGCACGTTCTTTGATTCTGGTGAAAATTTGAAACACAATCCCATCCCAAATCGGGAGGCTTCGAAAATATACATAGCACAAGGACTTACTTAAAGTGACACAATTAACTATCTGCGGGCCAGTTTCTCGTACATATTACCTTGTGGTTAGTCTTATCGTATAGACAATACGCACACTATTTTCTGAAGTCTTTTACATTGTAAACTCTTAGATTTCTAACATTTACATACCTTCGCTGTCTATCGAGAAGTAAAGCCAATACATATTAGTTCCCTGCTCACTGCCAGATCCCGACTTCGGCTAGGTGGCTTCCATGCACATTACGATGCTCGATTACGGAACTCGAACCGCGACATCTACCCCAGACGTAACGCTATCGCCGAACAAACCCGATTGAGAAGCTTCATAAATTATGCCTTTGGTACATTCACCTTAACGACCGATAAACGACAGATCTACAAAAAAAAAAACAGCCAAACATTTAATTCTCTGCTCTACTGTAGCCTGGTTCATGGAGAAAAAAGGACTCACCTATATTTTATTGCTATATTTGCTTGTCATCCACTAAATAGGCAAAATCAGGTTGATTAACTGCTTTCGTGACTTCGGTCTTGCAATCGATTAGTATACGAATTGGCCTAAATGCAATGCTGCTGAATGTCGGTTGAATTATTCCAGCGACATGTCCTCCTGCCTCTTTAGGCCGAACCTATTCGTTGAACAACAATGGTTAAGAGCTTTGTTAAAAGCCCAAAAGAAAAGCGTATAACGTTCGATGCAGGTTTGAAGTTGTGTTTTTCTGTGTGTGGATCAGTTTTAGGTGTAGCAAACCTTAACCGGATCCAATCCTCAAGCGCTTTCACAACGTGAAGCGGAATTCTCGTCTAAGGCTTAAGGCTTCCTCGTAGTCAAAAGTTTTCACACTGCAATAGACAGCACAGAGCACATATTATGCTTGAAACAGATTGAGCTCGTTAAATGCTGCCGAAGAAGCAGCTCGATGTATTTTAAATGCTGCTGTTTGACAGCAAAAAAACATGTCAGCCATTTTAGCTGCATTGTGCTGCTTTTTTCGGCAGCATTCAACCCGGCCAAATTGAGTCCAGGATTATGCAGTTTACCTGCAATGGCATTATCCAGAAGAAAGGTGAGATTACCGATTTCTGAAGTGCGCACTGAATTTTGAATGCTGCCATCCAAGAGATGATATTACACTGAAAACTCGTTTCTTAGCGTCCGTAGGCAATCTTGACGGTAAGGCAGTAATAGAAACCATCTCTGTATCACCAGGAAGTACCAATATCGAAATATTCAGTATTTACGTGCCTCCTTAATCCAGCCCGTCAGACTATCGATTCAATATTGGTCCCTTCCTGTCCGTTAAACGCATAGATATCGAAACCATTAACTCTGATATTCGGTAAATATAGTAATGCCAAAGGTAAGTTCTGTGAACTGAGGTTCGCCGACACGTGTCATAGATATTCGCAGCAGTTCTCCTGAAATAACTCTGGTTAAGGCCGGCGGACGTGTCTCGATTATAAAAAAGTAGTTTGGGCCAGTTACACTGTGTCTTCATCGGCGAAGTTAATTCAGCTACAGTATTGCCAAAGCAAAAGACTTCTTCCATGTGGTCCTCCAAGCGGGCGCTCCAGTTAACGGTAGTAGGTAAAACGTCTAACGGCTAAGTCAAATCTCCTGATGCGACATTAACATCTTCAGCATCTCAGGTTAGTCAACGTGATAGGTGACAGAAAATGTTAAATCAACCACCAAAGCAGCATCTTCGAGGCATCCCCATTATGGCCTTCCTTCGGCCGTTAAACCCTATCATGGTTTAACGGTGTGCTGACGACTCATCCTAATTAAAAAAGCTTCAAGTCAAGTACGCTCCTGGAATAGACCGGGGGCCCTAAAGGCTCTTCTGAATCTGGTATAAAAATACAAGCTAAGCATAGTTGCAATCCAGGAAACAAAATACTTAAAAAGCAAGATTAACCATCGCAATTCGCACACTATTTTTACGAGTGGCAAGGCAAAGAAGAGGACAACAAGGAGTTTGGAGTAACCTTCACCGTGAGTAAGCACCTCATGGATCACGTTATCGGCTTCAATCTCATAAACGAGCGGCTATATGCGATCCGTATCAAGACCCGTTTCGCCAATCTCTCGATCATCAATGCGCATGCTTCGTGTAAGTAAAGAAGACGTAATTAAGGTCGAGTTCTACAACCACCTAGAAACACTCTTCGACTCACTCCCATCCACGTTAAGCTGCTGCTGGGAAACTTTAACGCCAAAATCAGAAACGAAAGCTGGTATAGGGGAACTACTGGAGGTCACAGCCTCCACGAAGAAGGCAACAACAACGGTCAGCGACTTGTCGACTTCGCGAGCGGCAGAAACCAGGTCATTGGCTGTACATAAACGACGGAGTTCCCGGGTCTGAAGATCTATGAATCCCTGCAGGGTAATTTTTGATGGATATTGCGACCATAGCTATAGAACAGGGTGGCAAGCGCGAACCTAATGGCTTTTAAAACATCGTAAATTATCGAAAATTCATGCAACAAAAATTGTTTTATCGCTAGAAGACTTTGCATAATATTTGGATCTTAGATATCCTTCCGCTGTGGAAAATTTTACTTTGTAGAAATCTAAACTCTTTGCACCAGATCAATTGGGTACCGACTGACAAGCAGGATAGTGGAGGAGAGTTAGCATATTGTTCCTTTGTTGAAAGCGTTTCAGTTGGCAGGATGGGGGAACGGGCGGTTGAACACCGTCCCTTCAATATCCATCGGAATACAACTTGCCCTACGCACTACATATCACTGCATTGCGAGAAAAAAACTTCAAAAAATATTTCAGTAAGATGGGACGGTATCCGCCAGGATAAATATCCACATTTGTCCACGAACCAGTCGGTCCTCTAATTCAATCAGCACTGACTCTATATTTGGAATCACGCAATTTTGAAAAGAAACCACACATGTTGAAACGACAGCACTTCTGTGAAGAGACCGTGCGAATTAAAGTTGATCTGCTGTGAAAAGTGTAAGGAAGCTGCCGACAAAGACGCCAGTTTAGCGATGAAAACGGCATTATATTTTATTTTACAAGGAAAGGGACAGTTATTGCTTGATGTGGAGACTTACCTATCTGCTATGTTCTCCACCACGAAGTTCTCCCTTGCTGAAAAAGACGATGTACACATTCACGCTTTCATTCGTCAGACGAGATGTGTATTATTGAATTCCGAGAAATGTACAGCTTTGATTAGATTTATTTTCTATTTCGCGCACTTTTTTCGTTTCCTATGTTTATTTATCGTCAAATTCGTATTCATAATATATTTCTAGTCATATTATCAAGCCTACTCGATTCATTCGGATTAAATTTTTACACATGCACTAAACGAAAGCGGGTAGGCTTAAGGATATGATAATATCTATTATAATATATATTACCAATATATGACTGTGTAATAGCGCCCGTTAAGTTTGATCGGATTAACATGGAAACAACTTCAGTGAGGATATATTTTTTTTTATTTTCCTACAAATCAAATTAAAATCTTAATGTTTGTCAAGTAGCTCAAGACAAATTAAACCAAGAAAATACATATTTCTAACGTTCACGTTAAAATTAATCGAGTACGAGACTATTTTGTGAGACATTAGTCTAATCATTGTCACTTCCATCGTCGTCTCCACTTCCCTTGCTTCCATCATCGTCATCATTTCCGTCTCCCTTGCTATCGTCGTGTTCGTCCCCGCTACCGCCACTACCTCCGCTTCTATCGTCCGACCCCTCATCTGAATCATCAGAATCGCGAAGTACCTTAAGACTCTTCGTCTTATCGACATTCTTCTTTCTGCGCGTTTCAAAGTCCGAACCGTCATCGTCATCCGACGAATATATTGCAGCACCCGGTTTAATGTTGGCGCTCTTGTTTTTATACTTATTTTTGATGGCTGCAATCGATACACCTCCCTCGTCTTCACTACCCTCGTCATGTTCTCGGAACGATGAATTCGGTCCTTGATGTGAATCGCCTGCACCGCCAGCGCGACCGGCACGTTTCGGTTTGGTTTGTACCTGCTTGCGCATAGCTTGCCGCAATTTTTCTTCTTCCTTTTTGAGATGATAGTGTCGATCGGCGGTCGGATCCATACCGACTTGCGTAAGAATCTTAATACCACTCGTCTTTGTAGAACGATCGGCAAGCGACAGTGTCATCTTCTTGTGAGTAAACGATTCAGTTGAGTGCGGTCGGAATGTAAGCTTCGTACGGAAGACGGCTTGACCTTGCAGACCGGTGCCTTGTCGAATGAATAAATGGTTGTGATCGCCTTGCAATGGTTGTCGGTATACATCGAAAATTTCGCTGCCCAAATGCAGACTCATACTACCGTCCGACCATTTCACCATACGAGCGTTTGACTCTTTGACCATTTCACCGCTGTTGTTCATAAACTCGCGCCATCGTATTGTGTTGCTTACCTTTAATTTGATACGTTGTCTACCTTCTTCATCCATAGTTTCTTCTTCGTCGATTTCATCTTCATATGTCTCCTGATCAAAAGGACGTGTCTCTACGGACAAGAAGTTGGGTAGTTTCACAAAGTGAATGTCTCTTCCCAGATCGGTGACAATGCGTGGTATTTCCACATCGATTCGCGTTTCTGGGATAGGCTCCGGTTCGTCCTCTTTTTCGTTTTCTACGGCACCTCGTTCCACGGACTTGCTACGGGATCGACGAGAACCCGAACGGGAACGTGATCGTGAACGCGATCGAGATGGAGTTTTACTGTGCGAGCGAGATCGGGACTTCGATCGTGATCGATGACTTCCCACTGACTTTTTCTCAGCTTCTTCGTCAGAGCTAATGTCATCCGCATCGCCGAAAAGTGCATCCGCCGTAATGCCAGGCTTAGCGTTGTCCTACAAAATGGCCACAGATTATTTAAAATACAAAATTATGCATGCACGCAAAAATACCTCATTTTCACTGTCGTCTGAATCGATTAAGGCCGACTTCTTTTTCTTGCCAACAGTTGCAGCTTCGCCCTCACTTTCTGAGCCACTAACTATCCTCTTACGTTTCCTTTTGCCGAAATCACTACCCGATTCAGATCCACTTCGCGATTTTGCACTTCCTGCCGAACGCGATCGTGACCGGGAACGAGACTTTGAACGTGATCCACTTTTAGATCGTGATCGTTTGCTGGCGGCCGAATGATGACTTCGATTTGACGCTTTACTTCCTGATCGTGAGCGACTTCGGCTTTTTGAACGGGATCGTGAGCGTGAACGCTGCGAGCCAGCATCGTCGTCAATTTGCAAATTGGGTGAGTTTGATCGGCTATCATCTGCTTCATTAGCATTTGGTTGTTTGGCCGGGCTGCGGCTTGGGGTTCGGCTTTTACTTTTGCTACGACTACGCGATCGTTGAGATCCTTGAGAGTGATGCGATTCTCTAGAGCCTGAACGGCTCCTACTGCCCGAGTGTGAACGACGTGATGCAGCCGAACCAGAACGTGATCGGTGCGATCCAGAATGTTGACTATTTGGTGTACCAGATCGTGATCGGTGGGATCTGTGAACGGAATAAACAAATGTCCAATTATATACGTGTCAAAGTTAGTCGAGGAGATTTCGTGCTATGAAACTACAAGAGGTTAACATGCCGTTTACTCGACAAATTAATTATCTTTTTTTATGTATCAGAGACAAATTACTAAAGCACACACGGAATTAGTGCATTCCTATGGTCTTAGCAGACTCCAGATCGCACTCAAAGACAAATGTTAAGCACAACTTTCAAATGTTCACAGTATTAATTCCAGACGGAAATTCCTATTATTTTATCATTATTTACATGATATCATTGTATTCTATATCCTTAATAGCCCAAGAAAAAATTAGAGAACAGCTGGATTATCTTATGACCCTATAAGTCCCCACCACACACTAGTTATAGAGTCAGGCACCTGATTTTGGTGAAAATATCGAAAACAGTAACATGGTCCTACTGGCAACCATTGCTATTGCATTATTATTTTGCAGTTGCAATACGCCTCTTCGGGGCGGACCACACCCGTTTGCAACAACAAACGGCCAAGAGTTGCCAAAACGCCTACCTGGCAAGAGCCTCGAAGGTCTCGATGCAGGAAGGTTGTGTATGTCTGTGTATATGTATGGACTCGTTATATATGTTTTTTCGTCTTATTGGGAGCATCACATCTCGGCGCGGCTGCTCTCAATTCTCCTTTTACGCGCCGGCATTGAAACAAATCCAGGCCCTGTTTTGGTATGGATGTGTAGTGTCTGCAACCGACGTATCGGTTCTAATGCCAGGTCACTTCAGTGTAGTTGCTGTTCGGAGTGGGTGCATTTTAGATGCTCCGGTTTGAGAAGGATGGGTCATTACATAGAAGGGACATTTGTTGCTCCAGGCTGTAGGAATAATGGGCAGCCTCGGGTAATACCAGGCCCCTCCCCTCCACCAACGCCCCCTACTCCCCCCAATAATGTTGCCTTGAACGTAAGACACAGCTTAACTCCCGCCCCTCCGCCAGCAATTTTTACACCGGTGTCCATATTGCAGTTCAACTGTAATGGCATCCTAGGGAAATTTCCTGAAATCACAAGCTTCTTGAGAAAGTACAGAATCCTGATTGCAGCCATCCAAGAGACGAAACTCCACGCGAATTCACCATTCAACGCTGATGGTGAATATATCATCTTACGCAAGGACAGAGAAGGCGCCACGAATGATTCTCACCCTGGAGGTGGACTTGCCTTCCTAATACACAGGTCCGTACATTACCGTGTATTAGATGTAGTTTCAGACGGTACGGCGGAATTGCAAGCCATCTCAGTTTCATCAGGGAGCACCAATATCGAAATTTTTAACATCTACATACCACCACACTCTAGTTGTACAAACTACCATTTCGATATTGGTCCTCTTCTTAATGGAGAGCACAGGATCATTCTTGGTGACTTCAATGCCCATCATGAACTCTGGCATTCCGCGCTTCACAACGATGCCAGGGGTCAAGCTATCGCCGAATCTCTGGACGCATCAGGTTTCTGTACTCTCAACGAAAACTCCCCAACCCGTGATGCAAACAATTGTATTAGCTCACCAGACATTACAATTGTCAGCGCTAGCCTAATTAGTGAGACCTCCTGGGAAACACTTACCGGTCTTCCCTCTGATCACCTCCCAATCATAGTCAGAATTGACAAACCAGCTGACCTGACCAAGTCAGAGAAGCGAACTTTTGTCAATCACAAAAAAGCTGATTGGGAAGGTTTCAAAACATTCACGTCATCGAAGTTTTTCGCGCTTCCCCCTCCCACCAATATACATAAGGCCGAACGTAACATTAGGAGCGTCATTGCCAAAGCTGCGGCACGGTTCATCCCTGCAGGGCGCATTCCAAAGGTTCGTCCAAACTTCCCAACAAGTGCCGCAAGGTTAGCTGATGAACGTGACAACATTAGGCGCGCTAACCCTGGTGACCCCAGAATTCGGGAGCTCAACATCCAAATACAGCGACAAGTTAAAGACTACAAGAAGGCCAAATGGAACGAGCACCTCAATGACTGTAACCTTAAAGAAGGTGCAAGTAAGTTATGGTCCACTGTCCGTGCCCTTTCGAACCCCACAAAAGATAAGGGCAATATAGCCATAACCTTCGGCAAAAAAGAAACTAGCAATCCTCTTCAGTGTGCGAGCCAGTTCAATAAACAATTTATTGAACATCCCAAGTCAGATGGCCTCAAGCGCAAAATTAGAAGACGGATTCGCAGCCGAACTGTTGACTCCGTACCAATTTATACTCCGGACCAGGTTAAAACAGTCATTGAGAATGCAAAAAATTCTAGGGCCCTTGGACCTGATGGCATTTCAATGGCCATGCTCAAACATCTCGGTCTTCCTGCCATTGAGTACCTCACGGCAGTCTTTAACTTGTCAATGTCTACGCTCGTCATCCCCGACATATGGAAACAAGGTCGCATAGTCCCATGCCTTAAACCAGGGAAAAGTGCCAAACTAGGAACTTCCTACAGACCGATTACGATCCTGTCACCTGTAGCAAAGACGCTGGAAGCCCTCATCCACCCCACACTCGTTTCACATGCAAAGCTAGATCCCCATCAGCACGGATTCCGACGCATGCATAGTACAACCACCGCTCTGGACGCGATCACTACACGTGTAAGAGACGGACTAAACCACAGTACACCCTGCCATAGAACTATCATGGTGGCGATTGACCTATCAAATGCGTTTGATAAGGTTAATCACTCCATGCTTCTGGCAAATCTCCTCAATATGCATGTTCCGACTCAAGAGGTAAGATGGATTGCCAACTATCTAGCTGGTAGGCAATCCTTCACCGAGTTTCGAGGCAGTCGTTCTAAACTCAGAAAGATCAAATTAGGTGTTCCACAAGGTGGGGTTCTTTCTCCCACCTTGTTTAACATCTATATGGCCGGTCTCCCAACACCTCCGGACGGCATTGAAGTTATTTCTTATGCCGATGACTGCACTGTACTCGCCACGGGAGCGGATAGGGATGTCATGCGTGAAGATATCAATAGATATTTAGCGCGACTAGAAGCCTTTTTCCATAGCAGAGGCCTAACCATCTCAGCGTCCAAATCGTCTGCGACCTTCCTTACCACCTGGTCAGGTGATTGTAAGTGGCCGGTTGGGGTACGTATTGGCAACAAACCAGTTCCTGCTGTTGCAAATCCAAAAATTCTCGGGCTTCACTTTGAGAAAATGATGACTTCAGCTCATCACGCGGAAGCGGTATGCGAAAAGATGCGCAGCAGGAACAAAATTCTTAAAGCACTGGCTGGTAGCACCTGGGGCAAAGATAAAGAGACAATGCTAGCCACTTACAAAGCGGTGGGTCGAGCAGCGGCTGATTTTGCGGCGCCAGTTTGGTCGCAAGGTCTCTGTAAAACAAGCTGGAACAAAATCCAAGTCTGCCAAAATGCTGCTCTACGCACAGCTACAGGATGCCTTCTGATGTCTGCCCAGGACCACCTACATCAGGAGACACATTTGATGCCAATACGTGACCACAATCGACTACTTACAAAACAATATTTAGTAGGTTGTTATCGAGAGGATCATCCTAATCGTAACCTCATGGACAAAATTCCCCCCCCCCACGTAACATCAAACGTGGCCCTCGTGACATTGAGAGAGAAGTCCAGGGTTACAAAAGGGATCCTTTCGATGAAGATTCATACCGGGCTGCCATCGCAATGATTCACACTGAGGAAGTGAGTAGGTCTATTGCGAGTTTAGGTACGAACAGAGTCCTCTCAGCGATTCCACCACCTATTTCGCCTGAGGAGATTAGGCTCCCGAGAGCCACCAGAGTGACTTTAGCCCAACTTCGGTCAGGCTTCTGCTCACGCCTAAATTCGTATCTATCTCGCATAGACCCAAATATACTAAACGTATGCCCAAACTGCGCTGGCACGCCACACGATGTAGCCCATTTGTTTCAATGCCCAGCTGCACCCACTAATCTCACCCCCCTCTCACTATGGGAAAACCCCATTGCAGCTGCCACGTTTTTGTCCCTGGAGATTGCGGACGAAACCGATGACGAACTATAAAACGAGTCCATATAGATACACAGCGGTTCACACCTTTCTGTACCGCTAAAAGAAGAAGAAAACAGTAACATATACTAAAAAATGATGTATTGCAAACTTTTAGCTCTTTCGTTCTTAGCAAAGTGTCAAAAGGTGCCTAGCGATTCGCGCATTCCTGTGGAATTCTTTATAACGATAAATATGATTCTATATATAAAAATGTTAACTTCGGAAAATGGCATTTTATTCGTGTTCTGATTGGCTACGATGATTCCCGAATGTACCCGAACATTAAGCCATTATCCAGCGTACATATACACACGAAAAATCAGCGTACAAGCTGTCGATAAGTAAGTATACCATTGAATACGAGAACGAAAACAAGTAAGTCAGTACCGCCAGCACATTCGCGCAGAGCTCTTGAAGCTCTTGACAAAATATTGTGCATGTCTGTGGATGTGTTGTTTTAAGTTTCGCCGTTGTTGTTGTTGTAGCGGCGCAAGTAAAAGGGAGGGTGGGGGAGAACTAGTGTCTTTATTCGTATATTATATCGTTGGCATCCTCTCTTACAGTTCGAGACCTAGGAAGATTGCCACCTCAATGAGATTTTCCCAGAGCGCGATGGGTGTTAGGTCCGTTGGTGCGGCTGCACAGTCGAAAAGATGATCCACGTTGTGCGGGCTGGCTTCACACGCTGGGCAAATGTCTGCAATAGTGCTATTGATGTACTATGGCTCTAGGTAGCTGTTGTTCATCAGTAGAGATGTCAGGTGGTCGAAAGCGTAGGACACGATTTTCCGACAGATCATTCGTGGCTTTGATTACCTCACTAGTATGCAATTGTTTTAGAACCGCCTTAGATTGTTGGTGTTATCGAGGGGAACTTTTTTGAATATTTGGGCTTCCTCTCATGCGTACACATCCAGTAATTGTACGCATCGCTACATTCTGACACGTTTGAATCCGCTTCCCTTGTTGTTACAGAGATTGTTCGTTCATATAGGTGCTGCATAATTTACCACGGAACAACCGATGACTTTATATGTGGTAATTCTGTTACCCATTGGCTGTCAGCAAGAGATTTCAGAATCTTGTTCCTGGTCTTCATTTTGTCACATATGTTGTTGGCGTGGCTGTTGAAAATGCCATGATTGTCGATTGTGAAGCCGAGGATTTTGGGGTGACGAACAGCGACTACGGTGATGTTTACTTTGATGTCTATCCGTAAGTTCTATTCAAGGTTGTACGTGGTAAAAAGCGTGGCCGAGGATTTGGGGGCTGATAGCTTCAGGTTCTTGCTGTTGAAGAAGATGTTGAGGTCTTCCAAGTAGCCATTGATTAGTTAGCGCATGTCAGAAAGATCGTTTCCCGATGTCATAATGGCACAGTCATCAGCGTAGAATATTATGTCGATTCATTCGGGTGGGGTGGGAAGCCATGACATGTAGAGGTTAAACAAGGTGGGGATAGGACTCAACCTTGTGGTACTCCTTGTTTGATCCTTCTTAGTTTAGATTTCCCCATTTCTAAACTCCGTACTGGATTGACGCCCGGTAAGGTAGTTTGCGATCCATTTAACTATATGCGACGGTGTGAATGAGTTATGGAGGTATGTCAGTAGGAGCGAGTGATTCACCATATCAAACGCTTTCGATAGATCCAAAGCCACTAGGATGGTACGCTTAAACGGCTTGGGCTGGTTGATTCCATTAAAGACCACAGTCCAACACAAATGTGGAAAAATTTCGCTGAAATGTCAGTAGGTGAGGCGGAAAAGGCACTTGGAGTTTCGAAAGGTCCACTCCACACGAAGAAAGAAACATGGTGGTGGAACACCGAAACTAAGGAAGCAGTGCAAGCCAAATCGAACGCATTTAAGGCATGGACGAAATGTGAGTCAAGCAGTGAAGCCGAACGGGTTCAACTTCCCGAAAATTATATGCAATGCCGGAAGACCGTAAAGCGCATGATACCTCAAGCAAATGCGAAGGCAGCTGAGAAATTCTACCAAGAATTAGAAACTCAGACTGCGACCGAAGGACCGTCTTTGCGCGAGAGACCTACGCACGACGCCAGGATATTTAGGGTCGCAGCCCAAAGGAGAAGGAACGTTGGGGAAATACAGGCGCCAAAGTACGTAGAGGACTCCCAAGTAATGTTGCTGATTGGCGATGCGGCAATTTGTAGCAGGATGAGAGAGTATTTTGACGAACTTCTAAATGAAGAATTTCCTCGAGCAGCTTTTCGAGATGTTGAGCCAAATACCACAAATATTGAAGATATCTCAGAGGAAGAGGTGATGGAGGCAATGCATCAGATGAAACGCGGAAAGGCAGTCGGACCGGACAAAATCCCCGCGGAATTTTGGTTGAAAATGGAAAATGTCGGGCTTAGTTGGCTCACAGTTCTCTTCAACAAAATCAACCGATGCCTGATGCTTTCAGGGAAAGTTTTCTTCTTCTTTTCTATAAGAACAAGGGAGACTCACGCAAACTCAACAACTATAGGGCTATAAAGTTAACACCTCATACACTGAAGATCTTCGAGCGAGTTGTCTGCAACCGATTGAGAAAGATTGTGCGGTTGAATGACAATCAATGCGGCTTTGTTGAAGGTCGATCTACAGTCGATGCGATTCAGTGCATTCGTATTGCGATGGAAAAGTATAGAGCAGCACGAAAGGACTTGCACTTTGTATTCATCGATTTGGAAAATGCATTCGATAGAGTACCTCGTGATCTGATACGGTTGGACTTGAGAGCACTTAATGTCCCTGAGGCATACGTCAGGATGATACGAGACATGTATGAAGGAGTTACGACTAAGGTTAGATGCACAGCCGGTGAATCCGAAGAATTTCCGGTGAATGTCGGACTACACCAGGGCAGTGTATTGAGTCCGTTGCTCTTCAACATCATCATGTGCTACGTATATCGTAGAAATATCTCTTCTTTCTGCCGATGATATAGTCCTCAGTAGTCCAAACATCGTTGCCTTGCAAGCTGCACTTACAAAATGGTGTGACATTCTGGAGGAGCATGGACTGAGGGTAAGTATAACAAAGACTGAGTTCTTATGCTGCCCATTCTCAGACCCAGATGCACCGATACCAGAAATGTACGTCAAAGGAGAGCAGCTTAAGTCTTGTACCAAGTTCAAGTACCTTGGCTCGATGGTGAACAACGGAGCTACATGCGATGATGACATCAAACATCGCACAAAGGTTGGGTGGATGACGTGGCGAGAAAACTCTGGAGTTTTCTGCGATAAGAAAATGCCACTGAAGCTAAAGGGCAAGTTGTACAAAACGGTTGTACGCCTCGCACTCATGTATGGATCAGAACGCTGGACCATGTATGAAGGTTACGCGAAACAAATGACAACGAATGAAATGAAAATGTTACGCATGTCAGTTGGTGTAACGAAAAGGGACCACATCAAGAGTAGCTACATCCGAGGCAGCTTGTCCATAGACCAACCAATCATGCCATGCTCAAAGGTGTCCGCCTGAGAACCCCGCAAAGAAAGCAATATCAATGGAAGTTCGACCATAAAGTAAGTAATTGGAATAGAGATGGAACTCCATATAACATTAAAATCCACTGAAAAACATTTTACCTTTGAGTGTGTGCTGTAAGTAACGTGTACATACAGGAAGATATCTTTCTGTATGTACACGTTACTTACATCACACACTCAAAGGTAAAATATTTTTCAGTGGATTTTAATGTTATATGGAGTTCCATCTCTATTCCAATTACTTACTTTATGGTTCCATATTATGGACCCAAGCCCAGGAAAGACCGAAGAACACCTTCTTCTTCTTCTTTTAGCGGTGCAGAAAGGTGTGAAACCTCTGTGCGTCTATGTGGGCACGATTTATGGTTCGTCAATGTTTGTGTCCGTGAGGTCTAAGGACAAAAACATAGCTGTTGCGATAGGGTTTTCCCACAGTGATCTAGGGGTAAGATCAGTGGGCGCAGCGGGGCATTGAAACAAGTGACCCACATCATGAGGAGTACCATTGCAGTTTGGACAGATGTTTTGGATGTCCGGGTTTATGCGAGAAAGGTACGAATTAAGGCGTGAACAAAAGCCCGACCGAAGTTGAGCTAGTGTTACTCTAGTGGCTCTCGGGAGCCTAATCTCCTCAGGCGAAATTGGTGGTGGGCGCTCTGAGAGGACTCTATTCGCACCTAAACTCGCGATAGACCGATTCACTACTTCAGTGTGGATCGCTGCAATGGCGGCTCGGTATGTAACTTCATCGTAAGGGTCCCGTTTGTATCCCTGAACCTCTCTCTCAAGGTCTCGTAAACCACGACTGACATGTCGTGGTGGAGGAATTCGGTCCATGAGATGATTATTGGGATGATCCTCACGGTAGCAACCAACAAGATACTGTTTTGAGAGTAGGAGATTGTGGTCACGTATTGGCATCAATTTTGTCTCCTGATGTAAGTGATCCTGGGCAGACATCAGAAGGCAACCTGTCGCGATGCGTAGAGCCGCATTTTGGCAGACCTGAACTTTGGACCAGTTTGTGTCACATAGACTATGTGTCCAAACTGGAGCTGCATAATCACCGGCCGCTCGACCCACCGCTTTATAAGTGACTAACATGGTTTCTTTATCTTTGCCCCAGGTGCTACCAGCTAGAGCTTTTAGGATGTTGTTCCTACTGCGCATTTTTTCACAGACTGAAGCTGCATGATTCGCAGACGTCATCATGTTCTCTAGGTGAAGCCCGAGAATTTTGGGGTTTTAAACAGTAGGAACAGAATTGTTGCCAATACGTATATCCGTCTCCCATCTGATGTCCTCCCACCAAGTGGTTAGAAAAGTCGCAGAGGATTTGGACGCAGAGATGGTGAGGTTTCGGCTTTGGAAAAATGCCTGTTATCGTCCTAGATAGCGATTAATTCGGAGGCGCATTTCATTCATCGTGCTCTGTGGCCGTGATCGTTCGGTCGCCACTCTGTGAAATAGACACTCATAGAGAAACGAGTTTCCAAACTCGGCACGACTTGTCGCAAGTTTATTATTCAGAAGAAGATGATAAGAAATATTCTTATCGTAGAATAATAAACTAACAATGCGACTAGGAAGTGGTATGGCTGACAACCGTATCACACTCCGAATTCAATTGTCTTTGTAACGTTGATGGACTACACAGTAGTCATCAACGCACCATGCTCCACTAGGAGTTACGGTAATCGAGAGAGATTTCATCCTTATCATTCCCTGTGGCGAGTACGGTGCAATCGTCAGCATAGGAAGTCACCTCGATTCCTTCAGGTGGTGTGGGAAGGCCGGACATGTAGATGTTGAACAGAGTGGGGGAGAGTACCCCTCCCTGTGGAACACCTAATTTGATTTTCCTAAGCTTAGAACGTTTGCCTCGAAACTCGGTGAAGGAGTGCCGACCAGCTAGATAATTGGCAATCCAACGGATCTCTTGTGCAGGAAGATGCATATTCAACAAGTTTGCTAAGAGCATTGAATGATTGACCTTATCGAATGCACTTGATAGGTCTATTGCCACCAGAATAGTTCTGTGACAACGACTGCGTTGATTTAGCCCATCACGAATGCGTGTAGTGATCGCATCGAGGGCAGTGGTGGTACTATGCATCTTCCTGAAGCCATGCTGGTGAGGTTCTAGCTTCGCATGTGCAACAAGAGTGGGGTGAATAAGGGCCTCCAGCGTCTTTGCGACAGGAGAAAGTATCGTAATGGGGCGGTAGGATTCCCCGAGATTTGCGCTCTTCCCTGGCTTGAGACAGGGAACAATTCGACCTGTTTTCCAGATTTCAGGGATGGCAAGCGTGGACATCGGCAAGTTAAAGGCGGCCGTGAGATACTCAATGGCTGGAAGGTCGAGATGTTTCAACATGGTCATCGAAATGCCATCTGGTCCGAGGACCTTGGAGTTTTTAGCATTCTCGATGACTTTTTTAACCTGGTCCGCTGTAAAAGATGGTATGGTGTCAACATTCCGGCTGCGAATCCGTCTTCTAATTTTGCGGTTGAGGCCGTCAGGATGTTCAATAAATTGTTTATTGAACAGGCTAGCACACTGAAGAGGATCGCAAGTTTTTGTGTTGCCAAATTCAATGGAGTTGTTGCCCTTTTCTTTCCGAGGATTGGAAAGGGCGCAGACGGTAGACCATAATTTGCTGACACCTTCATTGAGGTTACATTAATCGAGGTGCTGATTCCATTTCGCCCTTCTATAGTCTTTAACTTGTCGGTCAATTTCGGAGTTAAGCTCATGAATTCTGGGATCATCAGGGTGAGCGCTTCTGATCTTATCACGTTCATCGGCTAATCTGGCGGCACTAGTGGGGAAGTTAGACCGAACTTTCGGGATACGTCCTGCCGGAATAAAACGTGCCGCGGCTGTGGTAATGACGTTCCTAATATTTTTCTCGGCCTTATGAATGTTGGTAGGTGATGGTAGCTGGATGAACTTCGCCGACGAGTAAGCTTTGAAACCATCCCAATCGGCTTTCTTGTGATTGACAAACGTTCGCTTCTCAGACTTAGTCATGTTCGCTGGTTTATCAATTTTTATAATGATTGGGAGGTGATCTGATCTAAGGGTGGTACGTACTTCCCATCGGGAAGCAGCAATTAGGCTGGCACTGACAATAGTTATGTCAGGAGAACTACTGCAAGTGCCCACGACTCTAGTCGGCGAGTCTTCATTGAGTGAACAGAATTCTGAGGCGTCAAGTGATTCGGCGATAGCTATACCCCTGGCATTGTTGTTGAGGTCCGAATGCCAGAGCTCATGGTGCGCATTAAAGTCGCCAAGGATGACCCTGTGCTCTCCGGAAAGGAGAGGACCAATATCGAAACGGTAGCCTGAAGGGCAACTTGAATGAGGTGGTACATATATATTAAAAATTTCGATATTAGTACTCCCTGATGGAACTGAGATGGCTTGAATTTCCGCCGTACCGTCAGCAACTACATCTAATACACAGTAATGTACGGACTTGTGTATTAGGAAGGCAAGTCCACCTCCGGGGTGAGAATCATCCGTGGCGGCCGGTCGATCTTTCCGCAGTATAACATATTCGCTATGGACGCTTAGAGACGAGTTTGCGTGAAGCAACGTCTCTTGGATGGCGGCGATGAGAATTCTGTTGGAACTCAAGAAGTGTGTGATCTCAGCGATTTTTCGGTGGATGCCATTACAGTTAAACTGTAATATAGATAGTGCAGTGAAAACTGCTGGAGGAGGAGTGCCAGGCGTAAGACTGGGTCTGGCATTCCTTATCATATTGTTTGGCTGTGTAGGGGGCAGTGGTGGAGAAGGTGGGCTGGGAGCAGCCCTGGGTTGCCCGGAATTTATACAACCTGCCGCAACAATGCGTTGTTGTTGCTTATTCATTTGACACATCCAGGTGTTCTTCGGTCTGCCTCTGGCCTTGGGTCCATCAAGTGGAACTTCCATTGATATCGCTTTCTTTGCGGGGTTCTCAGGCGGACGCCTTTGAACATGGCAATACCAATCCATTTGTCGGTTTTCGAGCTTTTCGGTGATTGGTTGTTCTATGGACAAGATGCCACGGATGTAGCTACTGATGTCGTTTGATGGAAGTGAATCGAAGAGAATTTCTAGGCGGTTGTAGAACTCATCCTTAATCGCATCTTAACTTTTGTGGGGGAATGCGCACTGATAAGTCAGAGATTGAGGAACCGGGATTTGCTGTGAATCGCACACAGCCGCTCGTTTATGAGTTTGAAGTCGATGACATGCGGTTTCCGTCGATTGCCTACTATGAACGCCACTCCAAACTCCTTGTTTTTTTTTTTTTTTTTTTTTATCCTCCTCTCCTCCTCTCATCTCCTTTCCACTTTAATACGGCGCACCTTCCATAAAATAACATGGCAAATAAAAATTATATATATTCAATCTATGTGAGCTTTTGAGTGTTCTAGAGAAAAAAAGGTTTCAATTTTACCAGAAAAAAAAACTCTATACGTTGTGATCTGCTGAGCTCATCAATTCGATTTGATTATTTTGGTGCTATTTATTCCATTATCGTCGTAATAAGGTCTTTCGTACCTCCCAGACAACTAAAAGTTGGTATAAGGGTAGGTTTCGTAGATTTTTGTGGAAATAGTGTACGATTTCTAGTCGTAAATTTCGCTTTTAAGTCATTTGTTCCCTTGGAGAGAGAGAAGAAGGCTTTAATTGGCAGAATTCCACTTGAGTCAGTCGATGGAACAACATTCGCTGCAAAACGACACACCATACTTACCAGAAGATCGAAACGGAAAACACAAACTACCTCTTTCTCAAAAACCGCAATTACAAATCCTACGTTGACATGTTATTCTCCGTTCTAGACAACTAAAAAAAAAACAAAATTCTCACCCGGCATCCTTTTCTGGTGTATTTTCTTTAGAACGATTGCCCTCGGGCGTCACACTGCGACTGCGACTTCCATGGCTCGAGCCACTTTCCGAGCCGGAACCTGTAATGTTGCCAAATGATTGTATTTTCTGCAATTTTATGTTAAACAAAATAATTTAATTACCCGACTCATCATTGGTGTGGCGTTTACCCATTTATTCGACAAAATCAACACTTCAGGATAAGCTAAACTCTAAAATTCCGCAAAGCAAAACCAAACAACCTGACAGCGACTGAAACTAGTGATTGACACCACAGCGCACGTTGAATGGCGAATTGAAACGGAAAGTTTACGATATAAATGTACTGCCATAAATGACACTTGTCAGAACACGGAATTTTATCGTGTGTGACTGGTCTTAATAAATTTTTGCAACAACAATCATCTGGCAACACACCACATTTCCAGCTGTCAAAGTGTCAAAACTCTGTCACACTTCGGCCATTAGAAAAAACTTACAGCGTAAAATATTCCTCTAGGAAAATTCGGGTTTAAGCCCTTCCATTTTCATTGTACTTAGTTCTAGATTTACGCAAGTTGGATAGAGTGTCAATCGTCACAATAAAACCGGACCAATGCTCTAAATCAAGCAATGTGGAAGTATGTCTCGCGTCGCGTTAAGGAGACATTCGAGTACAAGTGCAAGGTCTTGAATGTCCACAAGTCGGGCTGGGTGTGCGGAGCCTCACAACACTATCGGGGCCGTCTCACGAAACGCTCTAGTGAGAACGATGCCGTTCAACCCAAGGAGCCCGACCAAAATGCCGACCCTTCGTACGTTTGCGTTGTCGTAGCCAACCGCGGCGAGTGCGATGTCCCCTACTTGCATTGCGAGGACTGGGATCGAGCCAAGGGTCGCAAGCATCAACAGCGGCAGCGTCAGTGTCCGGTTGGCAATCTGATCCATGCCATCACTTGGGTAAGTATCGATCAATGTGCTAAAAAATGATTATCGAGGATTTATGTATAATCAGATAAGCAATTGGACAACATTCGTGTTGTTTGGGAGCTTATCGGGAGTCGCATGGAGCGTTGTTTAGATTATTCAACTTGTGTTAATCTGTATGGCGATAAATTGCATTCTCTCAGTCAGTTGTTTACGTTTAGCTTTACGATAATTGTTTTAATTCAATGAATTTATTGTTTTCCCCCGAACGGAATAGAGTGGAGCAATTGTTTTCGGATGGTACGCGAGTCAGTTGGTGTGTCTCCATCGTCGACATGCAGGCTGGAATAACAACAAATCCAGCTATTGGCAAGTATTGCAGTCGCCCACTAGGGCTCTGCATTCTTCCTTGCTATCGCACTTGGTGCTCACGGCCCCCGATTATCCATCGTTGCTATCGGAGAGAGTTTTGCTCGAGAAATTCGCTTCGACAGTCAATATTCCGGAGGAGCATCCACAGGAATCGCAACCCATCGTCTTCGACGTTACCAACGACACGACCGACGGTTACTCCACAGCCAGCAGTAATGATTCGCAGGTAAGCCTGCCAAAACAACCAAATAACTAGAAACCGACTAACTTCAATCACTCCCCAGAAACAGAGCGTTGGTGAAGCTGTTGCCGATCTTGTCAATTTCCTTGGCGAGACCGAGTACAAAATGGGCGTGAAAAGCATTGCCGCCGGCCAATTTCGTCAGGCTGTAGCTCATTTGAAACTTGCCACCAGTCACAATCATCCCGGTGCAACTTTCAATCTGGGACTGTGCTACGAAAAAGGCCTGGGCGTAACGAAGAACCTGAAACGCGCCATGCAATGCTATCAAATCGCCTCGTCGCTGGGACACTCGAAGGCCATGTATAATCTGGGCGTGTTCTATGCTCGAGGTTTGGGCGGACTGGAGAAGGACAATCAAGCGGCGAAGAAGTGTTTTGTAACGGCCGCACAATTGGGCCAGGCTGAAGCCATCGATGCCCTGGGCGGGTTTAACCAGAAGCCGCCGCCGCCTGTCTACGATGATCCCAAAAGTGATTTGCTACCGATGACGGAGTTAATTTATGAGAAGAGTAAGGCAGAGCTCTTGGCGAACGCCGTCAAATTTACATAGAATTCGAAATACAAATTTTACGGTCCCCTTTTTTATTTTTCCTGTTTTTGTCTTAGATGCCCATCGAACTGGACTTGCAGATGGTCTCCTTTCGCAAGCGAAGCAAACACGTATCTTTCTCTGTTAGCGTACTTTTGCGGAAAATTTGATTTGGCTTTTTTTATTATCTTTTACTTTTCTTTCAATTGTAATAACAAAAAAATATTAAAGAAACTTTCATGATGATATTAAATTGTATTTTTTTGGACGACAATACATAAGTTGATTGCATCGATCGAACCACTAGAGGTCAGAGCCGCCATGAAGAAGGCAACAACAACGGTCAGCAACGACTCGACTTCGCTATTGGCCATAGTCTGGTCATTCATAAGCACCTGGAAATCTCCAGATGAGTACACTGTGAACCAAATCGACCACGTCCTTATCAGCAAGAGATGGGCTTCGAATGACTTACACGTCTCTATCGAGGAGCCAACTGCCACTATGATCACTATTTGGTGAAGACGACCTATGGGTGCAGAATTTCTTCAGTACATCTATCGGGAAAAAAAAAACCCTGCGAAGATCTTCGAGGTTGACAATCTGACGAACTATGCCACGGTGGCCGCGTACACTGCCGCCCTTAAGGAAAAACGGTCGTCCTTGCTAGATAACATCAGGCAATTTAGGCGTTAATGAATTCTGGGAGGAGCTCAAATACATTTTTAAAGGAGCACGGATTGGAGTACAAACACAGGCTTAAACTAAAAGGCTGGTTCGATTTCGAATACAAGATCTCGATTCAGGCGAAAAATTAAGTCTTTGAGTGATATTTCCAACGCGCATTCCAATCCAAAAAGGAAACAAACAAATAACTTCGGTGAATATCTAACAAGTTAATTGACGTAAAGGGCGCCATAAACCTATCAATTTCTCGGCCGATGCAATTTATCGGGCAATCAGAAATAGGCAGTCTCCCGGTCCACAAGAAAACACAAAATAGCGAAAATTATACCATTTTTGGCGATGGAAGATGGACATCCATTGCTACTTAGATGGTGAATGACCGCCACAACCACAGCATAAATAAGGACCACAGGTTTATGTAAAAAAATCAGCAACTGTGTAAAATAGAGGAACCTGAAGACTCGGTCTCATTTTTTTCTTTGTTCAGGACAGTCGAGCAGGCGGTGCTTGCGGCATCGTGGAGACCAGTCGGAACTGAAAATATTTTAAAAGGTAACACATAAGCACACATGCACATGAACGAGGATGACCAAGACCAAAACACTAACAAAAACACGTAAACAGATAGGAGGAGTTCGATCTCTATCTCACATACTCAACCAGGGGAGGAGATCCATCCCACATATTGCCCACAATCATCTACCCAGGAGATTACCTCCATCTCCGGATTCTGTAGAGGTTGGGCGAATATTTAATAGAAATCTACCCAGGAGAGGAGTTCCATCTCCGGATTCTGTAGATATTTTTTCCTAAAGTAATTTGGTGGGAGCCGTCAAAGTGGCACTAAGTAAAATGTTAATGCTCCCACCAAATTACTTTGAGAAGTAGTCCTGTACATTTAAACTTCTCCAGCATTTACACCTAAAACAAAATTACTTATGAGCGGCGGATTTAAGTGATATGTTGTATTCTTTTTGCGGCAGATGAATTTTTCTTTGGCGGGGTAACTTTTACAACTTTGTTGTTTTTGGTCAGATATCATATATTTTTGCATAATTAAATAGCCACCTAATATTTTTGGTTTGGGATCCTGATGTCCCAGTGTTCCAATGTCCGAATGTGCAAATATCACAGTGTCCAAATGGCCTAATGTCCAAATGTCCCACTACCCTAGTGTCCCAATATCCCAGTATCGCAATGTCCCAGTCTCCCACCGAATGTCCTAATATAACAATGTCCTACTGTCCCAAGGTCCTAATGTCCCAATTTTCTAATATCCCAGTTCCCAATGTCCCAAATGTCCCAGTATCCTAATGCGATAATATCCCAATGGCCCAATGTCCTAATGTACCCGATGTCGCAGTATACCAAGTGTCCCAATAGCCAAATATCCGAATGTACCACTGTCCCAATATCCCCATGTCCCAATTTTCCCAGTGCACCTAATGTCCCAGCGTCACAATGTCCTAATGTTCCAGTGTCTCAATATCCTAATGTCCCAATGTCCCTATGTCCCAATATTCCAATATCCCAATGTTCCAATGTCCTAATATCGCAGTGTCCCAATGTTCAAATGACCCAATATCCCGATGTTCCAATGTCCCAATAGCCCGGTATCTCAGTGGCCCAATGTCCCTATGTACCAGTGTCCCAATGTCGCAGTGTGTTTTAAAAAATTGTCAATGCGATGAGCCGAAAGACGCAATTGTTGGAAATCTTTTGTTAACTTTACCTATTATTTTACCGTTATTCCATCCACTTATCTAAATGGAAGACATTGATTCTTTAGAAGGACCACCAGAGGATCATTCATTCCAAATTTCATAAAAATCCTATCACGGGGAGAGACAGTAGAAGCAAGTCTTTCTGCAACTGTAGACTCCAGTCTGAAATTGGGTTACTCGCTTAAGTCTGTGAGGGTGAAAATTTCACCGTTTATTGCTTATATCTTACCCGTTATTGTGCCGATCGAAGATTTTTTTTTTGAAAGGCACTAGAACAGGATATGTGGAATATTTTAGTAAAAAATTTTTTTGGGGGGATGTTGCCTGGAAGGCTGTAGCCCTGTCAAACAAAAAAGCAAGTTGTCTCCGGTAATCATAGACTTGTTCGCTTTCGTTTTTTTTTCCTTTGGCGGGCGATACGCTCTCGCGTCTCTTGATTTAGAATTCATTTTGCTGTTTTCTTCTGCAACATTCAACGCGTCTAATATGTTTCCAGCATTAAGTACAAAGTTAATCGAAAGTTAAATTTTTTTCCGCTGCGAATTTTTCAATGAAAATGTATTACTGTCGTGGAATATGTGGGGAACGCTGGGGAATTCCAAAAGCAGTCCGAAAATAGTTCCATAATTTGTATCGGCCATTTTATGTATTTTTTCCGATTCCCCGGTTATTTCATCGTGAAATGTAAAATTACCGGAGAATCGAAAAATAATACATAAAATGGCCGAGGAGAATAATGGAACCGGTCTCGGATTGTAGCTTATGGAATTCCCCACCGTTTGTGACATATTTCACGACAGTAATAGTATGCATTTTTATTGATAAAATCGCAGCGGGCAAAATTTCACTGTCGATCTTAATTCAGCCCTTTAGGCACTAAAGACTTGTGGCCAGTGAAATCGAAAAAAGCGAGATGTTTTGTTATCAAGGATTTTCTCAGGCAAACATGGGCCAATTTCTGCAATTTCTCTCTGTAGTTCCCGGGTTGTAATAGAGGTTTTGTTATAAATCATCGTTTTTGTTTCTAGAACACAACGAATGATTCAAACGCACCCAAATGTTTAAATACGTTTTGCCACTGCCATCTAGATAGACAGGCCGAACTGCAGAAATTTGTTTGTCTACAAGTGGACAAGTGCGTTCGTGACCAGTGACAGTTGACATTTGTAAAGCCCACAACCTCCAGTGCTTCTGAACCCAAAAGTTTAAATATGCCGAGCGTTTATTACGAAACAAAGGTTATGGTTTGCTTTAATGTGTTTTTGATGTGCAAGTGGTAAAATAGTATACATCATCATCGTACTTACTATATTTATCCCAAAAATCAACGCACTGGCATGTGTATATCATAGCAAGTCACACGAAATGACAGCCACTGATATTTGGATTGTGGACAATTTGTGGATTGTACTGAGCGGTACTTTGGCAGTACTAAGCGCGGACCATGACCAACCATGGCACTACTAGTGTTGCATGACCACTGACAGATCAGCTGATAATCCGGCCTGTCTATCTAGATGGCAGTGGTTTTGCGCAATTGCCAACAATACGCTTAGCAACAACGCCATCTAGATACATCAAGGCCGCAACTCAGCTGGATAATGACGCCATGGATCCGTATTCAATTTATTGACGGCTGCAAAAAAAAACAGAAACAAACATAAGCACGTCATCAACATCAAGAACAAGGCAGTGAGACTAAACATTACAAAGTGGCACACAGATGGGCGAGTGTACTTTTTTTCGCGAGTTTCGTTTAGAAAATGTGTTCTTTGAACGGCAAACAATTAATTAAAAAGATAGTGGTTATGTGGGTTATTGACAGTGTGCAGAAGTTTTTATACTCAAAATGTAGTGCATGGAGAATGTGTCATAGAGTGAAAGATTTCCCCATTTAGGGATACCAATCAGTTTATTTGTGATCGCGAATAGATAGTACGGATATTGTAGGAAAAAAACGAGTAAGTACGTAAAACGTTTCGATGGCGGTGCTGCCATCGTACAACCGCACAGATAAATAAAAAGTAACAAGCCACTGGCTAAATGCCATATGGCCACCATGACGTCACTACTTGAGATGATGACGACAATTTCAACTGCGGATTTGACGTTTACGAGTCTACATTGCGGCCTTAATATATAGACGGCGGTGTTAGCAAAGGCCCCGCACAAACTCCAAGTTTATGACATTTCCAGTTGTCAGCTGTCATTCACAATTTCGTATTCATTTTACCGTTCAGCCGTGTATCAAGTTTGTTTGGTGTCTCCCGCTCTTTCGGATTGCTTTCGTGATTTGTGAGTTTTGTTTAATTCATCGGGGTGATAGTGTTTGCAGTAAATAGTGTTGTTTCGGAGCAGAAAAGTTTCTACGTTTGCAGTGACTGCGATAAGATTGTCTAAGATTTCATTCGTGTATATTTTGGGTAAGGTTAGGCGCCAATTGGAATCCTGTTCCCGCCTTGGCTACAATTCGCACGATTCGTTTGGTAGGATTGAATGTTAAATTTTTGCACGCTTTTTTCATTGCAGTGTGTCGGACGTCGCCAACATGACTCTAACAAGCAACTATCAAGGGTTGGTGGTTGATGCAGTTGACGTAGTGGAATTTAAATTAAGTGAGTAAAACGTTCTCCGAAAATTTCTTAATTTACGACCAGTTAGAATACATTCAATGGTAGATTTAAGAACAATGCAAACTGCTTTTTCTGAGCATAACTCACGACCGAAAATCTCTGTGGCTCTTTATATTGGAGTCACCTGGTATTTTGGTCGCGAAGACAAACGCATTTAGGCAACATGGTGTTTTGGTTTTATCTTTTTCATCGTAAAAATTTGAACTCGAATAGAGTTGAGAGTTCGTAAGATTCTATGTATGTCCAACCGCAGTCGTTATGGTGTCCATGGCCAGTGGGAGTTATATGATCAGATATAAATGCTCCATGTAGGAAAAAGTTGGGTTCTTTATCTAGTTGGAAGGTTTCAGCAATTTGGCAACTCTAATTATTTGCTCCGGCAAATATTTTAGTATCACGGGAGGGACCTTGAAAAGAATATGTTTCTCATTTTTATGGTAGCCCCTTTCGTAGCTAATTTGAAAAAAATGCTGTCTTGGACCACAATCAACAATTCTAATAGCAGTTATGAAACTTGCCTGCAGTCAATCCGTTCAACATTTCCATTGTTTTCCTTAGTGCAGCAGGCTCTTTTGACTTCCTAGATTTAAATAGTCAAAGCACAGTCATAATGAATCTAGGCAAGTGCATCCGAGATCAGGGCCGGCGCATAAGGGCCCGCGTGGCGGGTTTTTCGAACCATAAAAACAGCATGACTGTGAGAAAGAACACTCCGACGTAGATAATCTTTAGGTCCCTCTGCAAATAAACTATCTTCAAACATTTACTCGGCTCCGCACTCCAATTACATCATAACAAAGGTATCAGATGGAAATTGTTCGATCAACATCATGACTACGCTGACGACATTTGCCTTCTATCAACAAACACGGATGATGTCGTTCAAATGACAGAAGCTCTAAATTGCGCGAGTCATAATGCGGGGCACATATCCAGGTGGGCAAAGCGAAATTTGTATTTCAGGACAGGCAATCGAAAAAGTTGATGAATTTTGCTATCTCGGAAGTGTAGTTACAGCAGATGGTGGAGCAGATGCTGATGTAAAATCACGGGTAAACAAGGCTAGGGCGGCTTTCTTCAATTTGACTCCTTTCTGGCTAAACAACAATATTTCCAGACGCACAAAAATACGTGTCTTCAATTCTAATGTGAAATCCATTCTGCTATATGGCTGTTCAACCTGGAAGGTGACTAAAGAGATCACTGATAAGTTGCAAACTTTTGTTAATCAGTGTCTACGGCGCATCCTAAATATTCGTTGGCCGGAGATCATTTCGAACGAGGATCTCCTTACTATAACTGGCCCGGAAAGGATAGGCACTTCGATCAAAAGACTTAAGTGACAATGGATAGGTCACACCTTCCGAAGAGGGCCCAAAAACGTCGCAAAAAAGGCTCTAAACTGGAATCCACAGGACTCCGGAGCAAGACGCCGTCTTGGGCGGCCAAGGAACACATGGAGAAGATCGGTAACTAGCGAAGCGAAAACGCTAAATCTTACATGGTCGCAGCTAGCGCCGTTGGTGCAAAACAACGAGGTGGAGAGTAGGCGTGGTTAATGCCCTATGCCCCACAAGGGGTTGACAGGAACTAGAGAGAGAACTTCCACAACGACACCAGAGGTAACATCATCGCCGATCAGCTGGACGCATCAGATTTCTGTCCAATAAACGGCGACAAACCGACTCGTATCGCTGGATCCTGCACAAGCTCACCAGATATTTCCATCGCTAGCCCTGGACTTATCAACGACATCACATGGGAGCCAATTCTCACGATGTACTCTGATCACCTTCCAATCATACTAACGCTGGATATGCCGTCGAAACTTGTCCATACCGACAAGAAAACGTACACAAACTTTAAAAAAGCTAACTGGGATGGCTTTAAAAGGTACACAAGCGAAGCTTTTGCTAGTCTTACCCCCCCAAGTAATGTACGTATGGCCGAAAAACAACTCAGACGGATAATTCTCACTGCAGCTAAGAGATTCATTCCAGCCGGCCGCAATCCCAGCCTAAAACCTAATTTTCCAACATACGCGGCTAAATTAGCTAAAACGAGGGATCAGCTAAGAAGTGCAGACCCCAGTGATCCACGCATTGGTGACATTAACGATATCATCGTCAAACAGGTCAATGACCACAGGAGAAATATATGGCACTCACACCTTCGAAAACTGAATACCACCACAGGTGTGAGCAAACTATGGAGCACCGTAAGAAACTTATCTAATCCCACCAAAACTCAAGGGAGGGTCGCTATCAAGTTTGGCAATTCTACCATGAGCGACGACAAAAAATGCGCCAATCTGTTTAACAAACAGTTCGTCGAACACCCACCCAAGGTTAGACTCAACCGCAAAATTACACGAGCCGTCCGTAACACCAAGGTAGATGAATATCTTCAAACCACCACCACTGAGGTAGCCAATGCCATAAAAAACGCCAAAAACTCAAAGGCGCTTGGACCGGACGGTATAGCAATGATAATGCTCAAACACCTCGACACACCGGCCCTAGAGTATATCACTACCACGGTGAACCTTTCACTTAGAACATTCATCATACCAGAGATTTGGAAGAGCCGCATTATTCCTATACCCAAACCTGGCAAACAACACTCCTTAGGAGAATCCTACCGCCCGATCACGCTTTTATCTCCTGTGGCAAAAATACTTGAAGCGTTGATACACAAAACTCTTGCGACGCACATACAACTCGCCAATCATCAACACGGGCTTTAGGAAAATGCACAGCACCACCACTGCATTAGACCGAATCATGTCTAAGGTCTTGAATGGAATGAACCAACCTAAGCCGTTTAAGCGCACCATCCTCTGCACCGCTACAAGAAGAAGAAGAAGCGCACCATCCTAGTGGCTTTGGATCTGTCGAAAGCGTTTGATATGGTGAATCACTCGCTCCTACTGACAGACCTCCAAAACTCATCCACACCGTCGTATGTAGTTAAATGAATCGCAAACTACCTTGCCGGACGTCAATCCAGCACTGAGTTTAGAAATGGGAAATCTAAACTAAGAAGAATCAAACAGGGAGTACCACAAGGCAGAGTTCTTTCCCCCACTTTGTTCAACCTCTACATGTCAGGGCTTCCCACCCCACCTGAAGGAATCGACATAATATCCTACGCTGATGATTGTACCATCCTGACATCCGGCAACGATATTTCAGACATGTGCGACCGTATCAACGGCTACTTAGAAGAGCTCAACACCTTCTTCATTAGCGAGAACCTGAAGTTATCAGCACCCAAATCCTCGGCCACCCTCTTCACCACGTACAACCAGGAATACAACCTACGCTAGACATTAGTGTAAACAACACCGAAGTCCCCACTGTACGTCACCCCAAAATCCTCGGCATCACAATTGACAATCACGGCATTTTCAATAGCCACGCCGACAATATATGTGACAAATTGAAGAGTAGGAACAAGATCCTAAAAAAAAAAAATGGGAAGTGATAAAGAGACATTACTCACCACTTACAAAGCCATCGGTCGTTCAGTGGTAAACTACGCCGCACCCATATGGACAAAAAATCTCTGCAACACTCGATGGAAACGGATTCGAACGTGCCAGAATGCAGCTATGCGTACAATCACTGGATCACCTCCACCAAGAAACTAAGCTGCTTAATCTAAAAACTCATAATGAGCTACTCGCAAAGCAATATCTTGTTGGCTGCTATCGTAGTCAACACCCGAATTTCGATCTTATGGACAAAACCCCACCCCCACGTCATGTTAGACGTACATTAAAGGACAAGGAAAGGGAAGTCCAGAGATTCAAAAGAGTTCCCTTCGATAACACCAACAACTACAAGGCGGCTCTAAAGCAGTTGCATACTAGCGAGGTAACAATAGCCACGAATGATCTGTCATTAAACCGTGTCCTTGGAGCTCGACCACCAGATATCTCCAATGACGAACTACAGCTACCTAGAGCCACACGTACCACCTTGGCTCAGCTTCAATCTGGATTGTGCTCCAGACTAAATTCATATTGGTCCCGTAGCGACAGCACCATTGCAGACACTTGTCCAGCATGTGGAGCCAGCCCGCACAACGTGGACCACCTTTTCAATTGTACTGCCGCACCAACGCATCTAACACCCATTGCGCTTTGGGAAAACCCCATTGAGGTGGCAACCTTCTTAGGCCTCGAACTTGAGGAGAGGATGCCAACCATTTATGAATGACACTAGTTCCCCCCCCCCCCCTTACTTGCGCCGCTACAACAACAACAACAAGGATTAAAATTAGAGCACACGTTAATTTAAAGCTGAAACAAGGAATTGGGTTGAATTAATAACGTGTCGATTTTTTAAATTGTCAATCAAGTTACAAACAAACACAACGAATTGACGGAGCGAGGTTGCGTGGACGACCGTAGGTATACCGTCAGGGGAGCACCTAGCCGTTACGGCCTTATCTCCCGGTTCTTCGGGCGGTTTGGACCTTCGGTGTTTCACTGACAAGGTCTTATTGTCAGATGGGGATTTCTTCATCCGGTGAATGCACTCACCTTCAGAAACCCAACCCCGGGGCTGCATTACCAGCTCGATGACTTGCTTAACAACCGACAGCCACCTCTAGACTAACGCCTTGATGGGTAGGGACCATGGTCCCCTGGGCACGGCCATCCCCGAGGTACACTATTCGCTAAAGACTTCTCTTTAGCAGGTGTGATCCTCCTTCGGCCCCCTTATGGTTAGGCCTCACGTTAAATTCAGATGTGCACATCCCAGGTTTGTTGGACCTGTGACTACTCGTCTGCTTAAAGCAGACTCGTAGCGCTACCGTTCACATTGGGGTGGCCCCATCCGTTTACTAAGCAGCAATTTGACTCAGGACGAGTGGTCATCAATCCACAAACTAGTTAGATATAGGCGCGTAGCCATTTTCCACCAAGGCCATTCTCCCTGACTAGCCCCTTCGTGGCTAGGGTTATGCGAAGCCGCCAACTCCGAGGCTCTACACGATCGCTTATAACGGATTCCACCCCTACGAGGAAACACTGCGTCGTGTTCGACTTGTATGACTGCCTTTCCGAACGAATAGCACGGGAGCACGGGAGCGTCATCGCCCGAATGGTCTTTGTACAGATCCACGCCATGGCGTTTCAACTATACAAGGGGCCTCCTTGCGCTGCTCGGGTACGTGGTGTTGCAACTCACCAAAAATATGTGTCCCCTACACATATTTACTCTGTGTCACAAGGACCGCGACAATTGGAGGCCAACAAAACAGGCGGCCAAAGCCCGACGCCGGGCTATCGTGCCACATTGATAATGATGAAGTTACAAACTTAGGCCCCCCACACACGAAGCGTCCAAATCCTTTTTTTTTATTGGTCGTTCTGTCAAATTCATACATTTTCTTCGATTTTTTTAAATCATAGGTTCGCGAGATCGAATTCCATTGTAGGCGCAGGTAATTTACTATGCTTAAATATCACCAACACCTATAGAGGTCAATGCTGCGCACACGCAGTTTTTATTTTAAAATTATAAAAAAAAAACTGATGAAATCATTAATTTAATAAATATTAAATGTCAAATTAGGTCTTAGGGGCGATTCAGACTATCGACAAGATTTATTAAATCCTAGATTTAGTTGACAGTTGTACCATGTTCTACTGCAATTTGAATAATTCAATTACATTTTATGATGCATTTTGAATGTAATGACATACGATTTAATCTAGTAGTCGGGTTTAAACTCGATTAATTTAGTGGTTTTAGTAAATCCTGTCCATAGTGTGAATCCCCTCTTAGCAAAGTTATTTTGAGTACGATGCTCATAATTTTAGTAGAAACACTGTAAACAATTTACTGACAATCTCTCAACTTGTATGGAAAATGACTGTGGCTGATGACTGAAAAGTGTGGATCGACCTTCATGATTGAATGATTTCAGTTTCCTTTTTTCTGAGTGCAGGGGGCCCATTCAAAAGGTTGGCGGGAGGGCCCTGAGTGAAGTTGTTCCGCCACTGTCCAAGATACTAATGTGTACGATGCCAGGAGGGGTTTCGTCTCTCCGCGTCTAAGTTTATTTCTTTTACGGAGACATGCAGGTCGCCTAGCCGCAGGGCGTGGAAGCTAGAATATCTCCGTATGAGGAAAAATCTATGAAACTGGAAGTCGACACTTTCGAGAGTTCCCTTTAGTCGACTTATACGACAAACCGGGATCGCTGTGGTTTCTTCTTTCCTCACACCACAGGGGTTACTCGGATAATGCGGGAAAGTAACGCCCCGTAGAGAAACATAGGAATTGGCCGGAGCCGTTCAACCTATGAAGCGCCTCATGCATAGCTAAGGGTCCGCAAAAAAAAAAAATTGGCCGGAGCCTTTCAATCTTTATCTTCCCCCTTATGGAGAGCGCAGGTTTACTTTATAGATGCGAAGGACTTCGATTAGTCAAGTATGGGGAATGCTGTCAAATGCGTTGGCATAATCGATGGATGTAGCATGAAAACAGATTTCTCCGTTTTCTTGTAGCTTGTGCCACTAGAACCGACGAGTTGATCGTGAATTGCTCTTTGCATACCCTTGATGCGGCATCCTTTCTGCTCTTCGGCAAGTACATATGTATATTGTTTGTCTCAAAGTGGCAGTATAGATCCTTTACGGCTGTGATGATTTTCTAGAGTGTAAATAAGCACCTTATCGGCCTTGACTGACTCTCTGATTTGTCTTAACCTCTAGTCGAGCAAAGCTTCTCAACCTCACGCTGTTAGCATCTGCTTCAGCTTGATATACTGTTTTGCTCATGAAATTGCTCTCAATCTCGACTGATCTCTTTCACACGCTTTTTCTGATCACTGGGCGGCTGGCGTCGATTCACACTCCGTATCACACTCCGAATTCAGTTGTCTTTGTAACGTTGATGACTACACAAGGTAGTCATCAACGCACCATGCTCCACTGGTACGGTAATCAAGAGAGAGAGAGAATGCTAAGTGACTTGCTCAATTTTCTCATTTTCTTTATGTTAGAACTATTTTTGTGGGAAACGTTCTGCTATTGTATTAACCCGAATTGTATCTTATAATTCATCGAAAAAGTTCGGAGGGGGTTTGCACGGGATTAGATAAGGATAAAATGTGTCTCATCGGTCTGCATCTCGATCCCATTACGATATCGGCTCATCAATTTAATCATGGTGGAAGTATTCCGAACTCGAGAGATTTCTTAATTTGGATAATCCAAATGCACATTATTACATTCGTGATTATTGCTAGGGGTTTGACGTGCGGACTCAAGTCAGTGATTCTGTTTTTGGTGGCCGAAAGAACATGACCAGACGTCGCAAGATATTTGTGCCTATATCAGTGACTAATCTTGACTTATCATTCCATTCTATACACCAACTGCGGTACATCTCTGAAGTTTAAGGCATGGGAACTTACCAACTCTATTGGAACTTTGTTGAAGGAGAAGAGCTCCCAGCGGGAGAAATATCGACTTATTCAATTTCGGAAATGCACACAAACGCCTTGTGACCACACCGTCGCTGCATAGCCAGGGATTGCTCCACCTATTGCTTTATAAGTGACCAACCTGGTATCTTTATCCTTGTCCCAGGAGTTACCGGCGACTGTCATTAGTACGTTATTTATACTGTGCATTTTGTCAATACCTCTTCCAGACATAGTCTGCATACATCATTCTCCACGATTTTCATCTTAGAAAGATTCGATTAAAATAACCATGCCCTGTGGCTAAGGCAGTTATCCAACTTAGGCTACTCCGTGTATGACTGAGTACCTTTTTGGCTTCCCTTCCTAGGAGGCTGGTAATTGCGTTTCGAGCCTGGCCATCGTTGCCGATGTTTGGATACAACCCAGCTATGTATCCTGGCCCTAATCATGCCGTTTCCCAAAGCAATTTTGGGTTCTGGTCCTTGAAACATTTCCGCTTATCCCCCTTTTCCTAAGGTATCGGGCATTTCGTTCTCCAATATACCTACGTGTCCTTTAACCCACATTAGCGAAACTTCGTTGATGGAAGCACACTCATTGAGCTTCTGAACACATTCAAGTACCAACTTTGAATTGATGTTGGCTGTCAGTAGGAACGCCCAGGACGCGAAAAGCGCTACTTGTCAGGAAAAGCATTTCCAAATACGTAAGAAGATTATCACTCTTACTATAAAGAAAGAAAACACAAAATGTGAACGATTCCATAGAATAATCCCCATCAAGGTTTTGGTTGGAGTTGCAGAACCTTGGGAGCGCATGTTCGTATGAAGAAATATCCTTTCCGCTGCAAGGGTTCAACAGAGGTCGGTGTTTTTTATGTCAATGATAAGGCTTTCGGGGATCACCCTTTCATGCAAGCATAGCCTTGGCAGAAAGGAAATTAGGGTAAGGGATCGAGAGCGGGACAACGCAAACATCCATGGTCACAGTGGGACTGGAACCCACGCTCCGGCAACTCAGAGATACAGTTACATCTCTACCACTGAGCCACAGAATGCCCCTACACTGGTTGATACACTTTTGTGGATTATCATTACAATGTTATCCTAAAGCTTCCTATGACCAAGAGAGTAAACGTGGTCGTCATCGCTAAAAGCCTGGAAAATGTTCAATAGTACGCTAGCTAGGCGATATCAAACTGTGGCTATAAACTGCTTGCTAACCAAATACGGAAGCTACACTAATCAGCCAGCATAGAAAAAAGGCCTCCTTGAAAATCGGAGTTTGAAGCTCGTTCATATTAACTATGCATGCCGTTAGGTATTTGGCAGTTTTGATTTACTCGAAACTGATCTTTTGAGACTGCAGTTTAGTGGTAAGAGGTTTGTATTTGTACGAATGTTACAAGCCTGTTCTACGCTTGATTTCGAATTTCGATAGTCTTTTATTTTTATCTTTTTTATTTCTTCTTTTCAGTTCGCTCGCGTGAAGATGTCGACGATGAAGAGATTGGCTTCTCTCCTGCTATGGCGCATCAAATATTTGGCGAAAATGAAAATATTTTCGGTTACAAAGATCTCGAGGTGGATCTGATGTATACGGCCGGTCTATTGGACATTTATGTCGGCATAAAATATCTACAGCGTGTCGACGATTTCCTCAGTGACGGTCTGAAAGCAGACGATGTTGTTAGCATAATAGCCAAAAAACTACCCGACGGTTGCTACTACACAAATATCGATGAATTTCAGAAAACATTAGAAAAGTCAAAGACGTTCAAACCATTCGGAGAGAAACGAGACGAATACAAAGTGCAGGACAGTTTGGGCGTTGAACGTCATTTTGAGATTTACCAGTGTGATATGGAGAGTGGAAAATTCAGTAAGTTCTTTCAGCGACTGCAAACATTTGTTTTGTGGTTTGTTGACGCTGCATCGTATATCGATATAGATGACCCGCAATGGACGTTCTTCATATGGTGAGTTGAGGTGCTTTCTTCTATTGTTTCTTGGAATGTTAATTTTTATTTCGACCACACAGTTATGAAAAATATAAGCAATCAGATGGCGACTATTGCTACGCCACCGTCGGCTATACAACGGTCTACAAATACTATGCCTATCCGGAGCATATTCGCCCGCGAATTAGTCAAATGTTGATTTTACCGCCTTTCCAAAGGTTAGGAATCGGCGCCAAATTTATTGAGACCATATATCAGTTCTTCATTGGTGACTCGAATGTTATCGACATCACAGTAGAGGATCCATCCGAAGAATTTCAACGCATTCGAAACTATGTGGATGCCAAATTGTGTAAAGATCTGCCCGCATTCAGTTCGAAATTGATAAAGAATGGATTTACTAAGGACATGGTCAAGGAAGCGCGTGATAAATACAAGGTAATTAGGCTCGATAATTGTTACATTTTTATTATTAGGCAAGGCATACCCGTAAGGGGGAGGATAAAGGTTGAAAGGCTCCGGCCGATTCCTATATCCTTTTCAGTTGTGGCATAACTGCGGACCCTTAGCTATGCAGGAGGAGCTTCATAGTGTGAGCGGCTCCGGCCAATTCCTATGTTTCTCTACGGGGCGTTACTTTCCCGCATTATCCGAGTAACCGCTGCGCCTGACTGCTGTATTTACAACTTACACAGCGTCTCAGGTTACTAACCGTAATAGGGTGACAAAAACCGAACAGTCAATCACCGAAGCAGCACCTCCGAGGCCTCCATGATGGACCTCTTTCGTTTTACGAATACTATCAAGGTTAAGCGATGGGCCGACAACCCATCCTTGGAAAAAAATTCTACGTCAAGAAACCTGGAATGAAAGCCTCGGATTGGACGGATACAACCCAACGACGACATCGCAAACAAACAACTGATTACTCTTTCGAAACCTGGAATGTACGCTCCCTGAATAGGCCAGGGGCCTTAAGGGCCCTCTTGGATCAGGTCGAAAAATATAAGCTGAGCATTGTTGCACTCCAGGAAACTAAATGGCTTAGTAGCGAGATTGATGACCGAAATTCGTATACAATTTTCACAAGTGGAAAACCTTCAGGCCACAGGGAGTTTGGAGTGGCGTTCATTGTAAACAATCAACTTAAGCCGCATGTTATCGACTTCAAACCCATAAACGAGCGGCTGTGTGCGATTCGCATTAAAACTCGGTTCTTCAATCTCTGGCTCATAAACGCGCATGCCCCCACCGAAGTCAGTGAAGACGCGGTTAAAGACGAGTTCTATCACCGCCTAGAAAATCTCTTCGATTCACTTCAATCAAATGATGTCAAATTGCTGCTAGGGGATTTTAACTCCAAAGTCGGAAACGAAAGTTGGCATAGGGGGATTACTGGAAGGTACAGCCTCCATGAAGACTGTAACGACAATGGCCAACGACTAATAGACTTCGCGACCAGCAGAAATATGGTCATTAGCTCTACCTGTTTTCCACATCGTCGCATTCACAGGCAGACCTGGAGATCTCCAGATCAACATACCGTCAACCAAATTGACCACGTCCTTGTCTGCAAGAGATGGGCATCGAACATAATGGATGTTCGGTCCTATCGTGGAGCAAATATTGACTCTGACCACTATATGGTGAAGGCGACTTATAGGTGCAGAATTTCTTCGGTGCATCATTCGAGGTTCAACCCGGCAAACATTTTTGCGGTTGACAAATTGTTGGATGATGCCACGGTGGTCACTTATACGACTGCCCTTGAGGAGAAGCTGACGCCCTTGCTAAATAACATCAGCAACAAAGGCGCCCTTGAGATCTGGGATACACTCAAAGATACCATCAAAGGGGTCGCAGAGGAGGTTGTGGGATACAAAGCCCGGCGAGCCCGAAATGATTGGTTTGATGAAGAATGTCAAAATGCGGTAGATGCTAAAAACGAGGCATATCGCCAATGGACTGAACGCGCAATTAGAGCCAAAAAAACAAAATATGACGAGCTTCGACGATTTTCGAATAGGTTAATTAGGCGTAAGAAACGTAAGCATCTTGACGAGCAGTTGATGCAAATAAACCAAAGACTAGTTAGTAGGAACAGTAGACAAGCGTACAAGCTGATTAATTCAATTAAAAGTGGATACCAACCCAGGACCAGCCTCTGTAAGGATAAGGATGGCAATATCATTAGCGACACCGATAGCGTTGATAAACGCTGGGCCTCACATTTTGAAGAGCTCCTCAATGTTCAACCGAACAACCCCACACAAGAAGCTCCGGAGCTGATGGCTGAAACAGGCCCTCCCGTTCAACCCCCAACAGTAGAAGAAGTTGATCTCGCCATGCAAGCACTAAAACATAACAAAGCCCCGGGCGCTGACGAGATTCCAGCTGAACTGCTGAAGCATGGTGGGGAGAGCCTTGTTAAGGCTATACACACACTTATCGTTAAAATATGGAACGACGAAATAATCCCGGAAGATTGGCGCAAAAGTATAATTTGCCCAATCCACAAAAAAGGGGATAAGTTAAAATGTGAGAACTACAGAGGCATCTCATTAGTTTGTACGACTTATAAGATTTTATCTAAAATTCTAGAAAATAGAATTAATCCGTACGCAGAAGAAATCATTGGCGAGTACCAAGGCGGCTTTAGACCTGGTCGTTCGACGACAGATCAGCTTTTTACAGTGAAGCTTTTACTCCAGAAGTGCTGGGAATACAACATCGACGTATACCAAATATTTGTTGACTTCAAGCAGGCATACGACAGTATCGATCGAAGCGTACTGTACAACATTTTGCTGCATTTTGGAATACCGGCTAAGCTAGTGCGACTCATAAGGATGACGATGACTAATACCGTCTCGCAGGTCAGAGTTCAGAACAGACTCAGTCACCTATTTGAAACTCGTACTGGACTCAAGCAAGGCGACGGGCTGGCGCCGATGCTCTTCAACCTGGCTCTGGAGTATGTGATTCGAGCCATGAATTTGGACAGCAGCGGAACGCTACTCATTAAATCGACTCAACTAGTAGCCTACGCCGACGACATCAACATCATGTCTCGAAGATTGGGTGATGCAGAAAGCCTTCTGCATAATCTCAATAACGCCGCCAAAGAAGTTGGGCTACATATCAACGAGTCTAAAACCAAGGTCATGATGCAATCAAAAACTAGAACGCCAGTAAATTCAAGCATCACAGTGGGGGACCTCAATATAGAATATGTAGACAACTTCACTTACCTGGGTTGCAATTTGTCAAAAGACGCCAACGAAACAGATGAGATAAAGTGACGGATACAACTAGCTAATAAGTGTTACTTTGCGGTCCTCCAAATTATGAATTCGAAGCTGGTGCACAGGAACACGAAGCTCCACGTGTATAAAACCATCATCCGACCTGTGCTGTGCTATGGCTGCGAGGCATGGACCCTAACTCTGAACACCTGTTGGACACATTCGAGCGAAAGGTTCTCCGAAGAATCTTCGGGGCCGTTCGTGAACGAGGTGAATCGCATCCGGTACAACCTTGAGTTGTATCAGCTGTATGATGAGCTACAGGTGTCGAAGATCGTGAAATTGCAGCGATTGCAATGGGCGGGTCATGTACAAAGGATGAACGACGATCGCATGCCCAAAAAGGTGATGAACGCGCAACGAGTGGACGGAGCCAGATTGCGTGGACGACCGAGAGCCCGATGGGAGCATTCCGTATGTGAGGACGCCCACCAGATGCTAGGCTTTCGGAATTGCTGGACAAGGTCGCGTGACCGCGACAATTGGAGGTTTTCAATCCAGGCGGCCAAGGCCCGACGTCGGGCTATCGTGCCATAAAGAAGAAGAAGGCATTGTTAGTTAATAATTTAAATACGTTGCAAAACTAAAACATATCATTCTCAACCACAAGACAAGAAAAAGAACATAATTATTATTATTTTTTTCTTTTTTCAGATTAATCCCCGACAGTGTCGCAAAGTATACGAAGTTCTTCGGCTTATGAATACAAACGTCCACAACGAGAGTGAATATAAAGATTTTCGATTGGACGTTAAACGACGCTTGAATTTAGTACACTTCAAACAATTGCGTGATATCGAGAAGATGCGTAAACAGGGCGTCGACACACAATGGATAACAGCGACATTGCCAACAAAAGAGGAGAGACTGGAACAATTACACAAGGAATACAAAGAAGTCGAAAGCTACTACGAGAAAATCATTAAACGTTTAAAAGAGGAGACAGCGTAAAATCTATTTTTGTTGTTATGTATGTAGGTCGGTTGTTGGCTCGACAATCGGCTATTGAGATTAAGGGTATTTATGATGTAAATGCGATCTTTTGTCTAATCATTTTGAAAATAAATACATTTTGAAAATACATACTTCTATGTTCTGTTCTTCCTAATGGAATCTTTGAACTACTGCCAACCACATTTTTAACCAATAGACAGTAAAAATGTAAATGTAATGTAAAGTGCAGGGCTTTCTTGGCAAATATAGCTAGCCTGAACATCTACATATTAATCCCGTTAGGTCGATTTACAATTAAGCCGTTTTTATTGCGTCAATTTATTTGCCACAAACCAATTTTATTTTCCGAGGTACCCTCAACACAATAAGGAAGTAGAGAGGTCTACCCGTAGTACCCGAGCTGCACAAAGGAGTCCCCGGTATGGGTGATACGCCAGGGCGTGGATTTGTGCAAGGACCTTCGGGCGCTGATTCTTCCGATGCACATGAGTCAAGCAAAGTGGCTATGAGATGACTGACTTCCCTGGCGGAATTCAGTCGTTATTAAACCCGAGCACGTTTTGCAGTGATTTTCCTGGTGAGAGGGAATCCGCCGTAAGCGCATACTTCTATCTAGTTTATGGATCGACGTCCATTCGGCTCGAGTCAAATTGCTGAATAGTCAATCTTACCAGACAATCGCCTGGTCCACATATGCCAAACTGGAGAAATCGCTAGACGAATAATTAATCCATTCCAACTTAATGGCATTACTAGGAGATTGTCCTAGGTCATGGAGCAAATTCTGTGAAGGTGTTGAATGCACTAACACAGCTGCTAGACTCGAATCGAATTATGGCTGAAAAGGACACTGAGCACATTCGCACCATAAAGCACTCTGATGGGCGCCACACGACTGATGCCTTTACGGCGAGTTACTCCTTAGCACCCACTTTCCGGAATGCCACATACTGAGGAATGAGGGGCCATCAAATGAAAAGTCGTCTGCCAAATCAACGAGCTAACTTTCCATGCATAGGTTACTAGAGGCTGCCTACAAGGGGGTGTACTTTCGCCCCTCCTGTGGTGCCTGATTGCGGACGAACTTTTGTGGAAGCTTACATCCAATGGGTGATGCGACACGATGAGTAAAAACTACACGCGTAACACGTATGGTAATGCCGCTTACCGAAACATGGAGTAATGGGAATGAACTTCGGACCCTATGTTCACCATGTGCCAGAACAGTTGAGAAGATAAAAGTTGACTGTGTAACATCCCACTTCGCTCACGAAAAGATACGATTTCTTCTTCGTGTATCCGTCGTTCTTTTGGAATATCCCCTTGCTCGTGGTTGAAGGTGTGTTCAAGGTCTTTCGCGCATGTATGCATGACAGCGATTTATCTGAACGTGACGTGCGCTTGCAATTCGGATGCGTTTGTTGGTACGTTTTGTATAAATTCTTGAATCGGAGTCGTTGTTGTTGTAGTAGCGGCACAAATGGGGAAACATTCAGTCTAAGTTGCACATTATCATTCGAAGATGGTGGGCATTCCATCCTCGAGGTCAAGATTTAGGAAAAAAGCTGCTTCGATGGGTTGTGTCCATAACGCAAGTGGTGTGAGGTGCGTGGGAGCAGCTGAACAATCGAAAATATGGTCCACGTCATGTGGGCTGGTTCCGCAGGCTGGGCAAGTGTTGGCGACTTCATTGTTTATTCGTGACAAATAGGAGTTTAGTCGCGGGCACCAGCCGGATCGAAGTTGAGCTAGGGTGGTACCACCCTGGGGAACGCCTTGTTTGATTTTCCTGAGTTTAGACTTCCCGTTTCTAAACTCTGTGCAGGATTGACGACCGGCAAGGTAGTTAGCGATCCATTTATTGATGTACGGTGGTGTTGTATTGCGGAGATCTGTTAGCAATAGAGTGTGGTTGACAGTGTCAAATGCTTTTGACAGATCGAGAGCAACCAGGACGGTACGCTTGCATGGTTTCGGTTGGTTGAGTCCATTAAATATGTTGGACGTGATCGTATCGAGAGCGGTGGTGGTGCTATGCATTTTACGAAAACCATGTTGATGATTTGCAAGCTGTATGCGCTCTAAAAGTTTCGGCAATACAAGTGCTTCCAGTATTTTGGCCACAGGAGACAGGAGCGTTATCGGACGGTATGATTCTGCTAGAGTATGGTCTTTACCTGGTTTGGGTATTGGGTTTATGCGGCCTTTCTTCCATAACTCAGGAATGATGAATGATTTTAACGATAGATTCATCGTGGCAGTGATATAATCAATGGCCGGTGAATCTAGATGTTTCAGCATGATCATAGCAATGCCGTCAGGGCCGAACGCTTTGGAATTGTTGGCATTTTTAATTGCAAGTCTTACTTGGTTTGAGGTAACTTGAAGGTGTTGATCGGTGGTGCTGTTGCGGATAGCTCTTGTGATGGTGCGCTTGAGTCTATCTTTTTCAGGATGTTCGACGAATTGTTGATTAAATTTGTGTGCGCATTTGTCGTCGTTATTATAGGACTTATCACCGAACTTAATGGCTACCTTACCTTTGGGTTTTGTGGGGTTAGATAACGCACGTACCGTTTTCCAAAGGTTGCTTACACCGGATTTTATGTGGCAGGATTTTAAATGCTTGTTCCATTGTTGTCTTCTGTGGTCATTTACTTGCTGGGTTATCACATTATTTAGGTCGCTGATACGAGGATCACTGGGGTCTATTGCTCTGAATTCATCCCTCATTTTTGCCAATTCTACGGCACTTGATGGAAAATGTGGTCTCAAGATTGGTATGCGGCCGGAAGGAATGTATCTATTAGCAGCATCTACGATAATCCGTCTCAGATTTTTTTCAGCGGTACGTACGTCGGTGGGAATTTGTAAGGCAGAAAACGTTTCGCTGGTATATGCTTGAAAGCCGATCCAGTCTGCTTTGCTGAAATTTGTGTACGTTTTCTTCTCAGTGTACGCGAATTGGGACGGTTTGTCGATCGTGAGGACTATTGGCAGGTGGTCTGACGAAAAGGTGATGAATGGCTCCCATGTGGTGTTGTTGATGAGCCCGGGACTGGCAATAGATATATCAGGGGAGCTCCTGCATGATCCTGTAACGCGTGTTGGTGAATCATCGTTCATGGGACAGAAATCGGAGTCATCTATTTGGCTAGCGATGAGGTTGCCTGTGGTGTCGTTGTCGAGATTCGAATGCCATAGATCGTGATGTGCATTGAAATCACCAAGTATTAAGCGGTATTGTCCAGTGAGTAGTGTAGAAATGTTGGCCTCAAAACCATTGGGACAACTTGAGGCTGGTGGTATATAGATATTTAGAATATCTATATCAACATTTCCCGCTTTAATGGAAATCGCTTGGAGTTCGGTGGTGTTATCGGCGGCGGTGATGTCAATTTCTGAGTATGGCAACGTGTTATGGATCAGGAAAGCTAAGCCTCCACCTGCGCCGGTGGGTCGATCTTTTCGGATGATGTTGAAACCTCCGTATGAGTTAAGCGGTGAGTCAGCTTTTAGCTTAGTTTCCTGAACTGCAGCGATTTTGATGTGATGTCTGTCCATGAAGTCAGTGAGCTCGATGACTTTGTGTTGAAGACCATTGCAGTTAATTTGGACAATCTTGGTGGTAGAGTAGTTCACAATTGGCTGTGGTGGTGCTGGTGTTAGGGTATGTCGTGGTGCATTGTGTTGGGTAGAAACTGTGGGGGTAACTTGTGATGGTTGTTGGCCCTGATTATTGTGATGTTGGGAAGTCGATGATGACTGCTGTCCACAGATTCTACAGTTTGGTGCTAGAAAGGTGTTGATTGTGGTTGTTGAACGTAGGTCTGAATTGTTAGAACAGAACAATTCTTAAAGTGACACCATTCTCTGCAGCACGAGCAACGCACTGAGGTTTGAACGTTGGAGTAGATCCTCTTACCACATACGCAGCATGTCCAAGGACCAGGATTAATTTCGATGCCGGCACGTAGTAGTAGAATTTGGAGCAACTGGGCCGGCTCGGGTTGCTCCAGTATTATAAAAAAGATGGTTGTGAGTGTGCAACTTTTCTTGTTTCCCCGAATGTGTCGAGGGGGGTTTGCGGCTCTTGGCCATGCATGATTGCATTGGTGGTTCCGGGACATTGACCCGGCCGCGATAGGAACCGCCCCAGTCACCCTAAACTACGTATAGTCCACTGCTGTTGTGCAAGTCACGACGAAGCAAATTATTATTTAATTATTACAATTAAATGTACGAGCGACCATCATCTCAGGAAACCTACCAACAACAATCCACACACAACCAACTCTCAAGCACGCATCACATCATGCACAAAACACTTTTTCTCGAGTTCTCTTCCGCACCATGCATCCACAGCTACCCATAATCCACTTTATGCACTGTGGTGCAAGCCACGACCCCGATTCAACAATTTATACGAAACCTACAACACATATCCGAATTGCAAGCGTACATAACGTTCAGATACATGCATACATGCGCGAAACACCTTCAACACACCTTTAACCATGACCAAGGAGATATTCCAAAAGAACGACAAATGCACGAAAAAAAAATCGTATCTTTTCGTGTGCGAAGTGGGATGTAACACAGACAACTTTTATCTTCTCATCTCGTTTTCGCACATGGTGATCATTGTGTCCGAAGCTCATCCTCATTACTATTTGTTTCGGCAAGCGGCATTACCATACGTGTGACGCGTGTAGTTTTTACTCATTGTGTCGCATCACCCAATGGCTTCTCCCTACAGGGATATGCCGACGATGTGGTTATAGTGGTAAAGGGTTTGTTTGAGGAAACACTTCCTGATTTACACAAACCAGCACCAAAAATAGTACAAGAATGGTATGATGGGAACGGGCTCCAAGTAAACCCATCCAAAGCGATCATCATTCCCTTCACCAGGAACAGAAATCGGGCTGAACTCAGACGTCCGATAATATACAACACCCATCTACCAATTGGGAATCAAGTCAAATATCTCGGGGTATCCTCGACAGTAAGCTTTACTGGCATTTCGAAGCGGCAGCTGAAAAATCCATCAGAGCCCTTTGGGTATATAAAAAATTCGTAGGGAAAACCTGGGGTATGGTAAGTCCGTGTTAGGCAAGGTGCAGAGACTAGCATGTCGCATTACCACCAGTGCACTCCGATCTTGCCCTAGCAGCGCTCTAGAGGTGTTACTTCATCTACACCCAGTTGACATACACCTTGAAATCGAAGCAAAACTAGCACTGGCGCGACTCATCGCGAGCGATGCTAATCTGGAACTTACCTAGGGGCAGCTAAAATCTCTCAACAACATCACTACCGCGAACATGCCCTCCGATCACCTTCCAAAGGAGATCTCATGCGGCCGACGTTTTCAGGCTGAAACATGGAGCAGAGAGGAGTGGCATAATTTGGCTAAGCTGCACCCACAGACCATAAAATGGTTTACTGAAGTTCAGGAGCAGGTATGGTTGGCCCAGCAAACAGGATATCTATACCTATGGGGCATCACACTACTGCTTTTCAGGCAGAAGTGCACTGCAATTGCAGCCTGCGGCGATCTCTGTTTACGTGCTAAGTATGTAAATAAACGAATAGCGATCTTCTCAGACAGCCAAACGGCTATTAAGTCACTCACTAAGTATACCGTCACGTCAAGGCAGGTTCAGTGTTGCCTGAATGCACTGAACAAACTAGGCGTAAATAACAGATTAACACTCTTCTAGGTCCCAGGTCATATAGGCATCACAGGGAACGAGCAGGCGGAGGAGTTGGCATGCACAGCCGCATCAACCCACTTCTGCGAACCAGAACCCTTTAGTCACATTTGGCGAGTTTCTAGCGCTAGTAAAGTTGCATTCGAGAAATCACCATAGGCGACGACACGTAATAAACAACGAAAACAGTGTCATGTAAATGGGTGACTGCGATGCTACGACGTGTCGTCACCGAAAGTGTGATGCAACTAGACGCGTAACTAGTCACAATATCTACAGGAGTTAGTTGCAAAAGTTGTGTTGTGCAATTTTACTAGTAGCTAGTAAATATATAGATTTTACTAGCTACTAGTGGAATAGGACATGTTCAATTCGACTAGCAACCAGCCAGCGAGTGAATATACGCTACAACTATTTCTCTGTGGATTTCGAATTAACTGCTCAACCGATCGACATGAAATTTAGTGTGAATGGTAGGGTATTTGCTACGAATACCTTTGAAATACCATCCCTAGCTATGCAGCACCGGTGTGGTCACAAACCGTTTGTGACACAAACTGGAATAAGATCTAGGTATGCCAGAACGCTGCTCTAGGTATCGCCACAGGTTGCCATCTCATGTCGTCCCAGGAGCATCTTCATCAAGAAACCAGCATGTTATCAGTGCGTGATCACAATCACCTCTTGTCTCTTCAATATCTGGTCGGTTGCTATCGGGAGGATCACCCAAATCATCATCTCATGGACAATACTCCTCCTCCACGACATGTCAGGAGTGGAGTCAGAGATCTCGAGAGATACAAACGGGTACCTCCCGATATATTTGATGACACAGCATACCATGCGGCCATCGCAGATATTCACACAACCGTTGTGAATAGGTCAATAGGGAGATTAGGTCCGAATAGGGTCCTCTCAGTGCCCCCACCACCCATATCGCCTGAGGAGACTAGGCTCCCGAGAGCCACAGGAGTGACACTAGCCCAACTTAGGTCGGGTTTTTGTTCACGTCTCAATTCCTACCTATCTCGAATAGACCCGGTCATCCAGAACATTTGTCCGAGCTGCAGCGGTACGCCACACGATGTGGACCACCTGTTTCGATGCCCCGCTGCACCCACTAACCTCACTCCGAGGGCGTTATGGGACAACCCTATTGCAGCTGCTACGTTCTTGTCGCTTGAGACAATAGGCGAGAACGACGACGAAACTTAGAACATGTCCACAGACATGCACATCGACTCACATCCTTCTGTACCGCTACAACAACAACAATACCTTTGAAATAGGAAATGTTAACAGGGTGTCCCAAACGAGGTGCAAAAGTAAATTATTTTATTTGTCTTCGGAAAAGGGTGTATATCGACATGAAATTCAGTGTAAATATGTAGAATGGTAGGGTATTTGAACCAAATACCTTTGAGATTAGAAAATGTTAACAGGGTGACCTAAACGAGGTGCAAAAGTAGATTATAATCGGCAATAAATTTAGTATGAATGTGTAGAATGGTATCGTATTTGCTACGAATACATTTGAAGTAGGGAAATGTTATCAGAGTTTCTCAAACGAGGGTTATCATAATCGGCTTACCCAACAAACAATAGCTAACAACACAATAAAAAAATTCGAAAAAACTGCGGTTACAGAAAACATTCACAAAAAGTGACTGTGTGCTGTGCATTTTGGTCGAGGGGTGGTGCTATTTTTTCTATAGTCTGTATCTGCGACTAGTCTCATTTTAGCAGAAATCATTTTAGAGAAAAGAACTATTTCTTTGGTAAAACTATCTAAATTTAAGTTAACTACTTTACTTTAGATAAAAAGACTAAATCATTTTTTTTTTCAGTGAACGAACACAAACCTTTAAGCGCTCTCGAAAATCAGACAGCTGGGTATTCGACTACATGATCACTGCGCTTCAACAAGAATTATACCTTCCATATCCCAGATCGGTTAATTTTTGCAAATGGCAGTCAGTGCACTGATCCTAGAAGCGTCACTTGGTTATCTGATGGTTTTTAAAATTCGGTGCGTTGCTAGATTCGTTGAACCTAATATCAGAATCTCAGTTGCAATGGATGTTTAGCATTGTGTCTTATAAGTTTAGATTTATTCCATTGAAATATAGATTCAGGAGCGGGATCTTCCTTGCGCCCATATCAGCTTCGGTTGAGCTGGTGCTAAGAGTGTAAATATAAATAAAATAACGAAAGTCGCTAATTGAAGACAAAGAAATACATCTGACATATTGTTGATTTATAGAATTATGCTTTATTGTACCATTTCGTTTTCCAGGTCTATAATCTACAAAAAGGCAGGATACAAGATTGTGTTTTTTTCTTTCTTCAAAGAGTTGTGCTTAGAAAAGTGCATTCAGACTTTCCGCGTCACTAATGAACAAAAACAAAAGGCGGAAACCTAAATTTTTTAAGTAGTACAATATCCTGAAATAGACACAAGTCTGCATTTGAATAAATCAAGAGTTATCTTTGCATAGATGGACGATAATAAATAATTAATATAATAGAATTCTTCGTTTGCAATAATTAATACCAAAGAAAAAACAATACATTCAAAACGAGGTGATGAAAAACCAATTTCTACGTTGTTTTAACAGTAAAGAGTAAATCACTAGCTGTACACATTAGATGCTAAGTACAAAATGTTCATATTATTATAATAGTAAGTAACACTTGTTAATAAATATTTTTTGCTTTTATTCACTTTTTTCTTTTGTTTAAACAAATCCAAACTTTCTATTTAACTCTACTTTTCAATGCACATATTTTCTTTTTGTATTGTGTTTTGTTTATAATGTATAACTAGACTAACTACACCCTATACGTATATTATTTCTTTGCAATTATTATATAAAATGTATGTACTTGTATGTAATCTAACGATACTAACATTATGCAATGCTAAAATTAGTTTGCTGATTCTGCGCGTTAATTTGATTTTTACTAGGCTATAGTTTTGTATTAGCACAATGTAGTATGCTCCTCGTATGATCGTCATATATGTACGTAATCCTATCTGATCTTTTTTTACTCTTTGTAATTATTGGTTTAAAGATCAAAACTCTTCGTAGCTAACAACAAATCATCACAATAAATAAATTGGCCAATAGGATTCAAATTTACACATTTTTCTCTTTGATTCGATCGCGTTCTGCTCTTTAGGAGGACTTAGTAAATGATGCAGATTGATGCCTATTAGCATTCTATTGACAGTGTGTATTTCCGTCTGAGACGCCAAGTCTGCATTGTAAATGGCCACCATGATGATTGCAGCGACAATATAAGATATCAAAGGAAAGATTGTGGGGAGATCAATTTTTATCAGCAAGCCTGAAATAAAAATAAAAATTGTTTATTAGCGATATTTCTTGTATATTTGTTTATGAATATAGAATTACTTAAAAAACTAGTTTATAACGGGTGGGCCAATTACAAGTTCGTTTTTAAATCATAGGTTAGTTTGACACTGACAGCTGGTTTTCGCTCGAAATCTGGATAGAAAGTCAGAATCATACCTCCGCGGAACGAATTGAGTCGCTTTACGCTTGAACAACGTTGGGAAATATTGAAAACTTATTTTCAAAGTGAATGCTGTCTAGCCCAAACAGTGCGTTTATTGAAAAGAAGTTTTGGCCGAAATGAAGCACCCACCGAGCGTCACGTACGCAAGTTTGTGCAAAAGAGTGTGAGACTCTATCCACGAACATCAACACGCCATCGATCTTAACAGTTAAACATTTCACGCATTAGCCTGAGAAGAATTCTGCACAAAGATCTCGGATTATTCCCTTACAAGGTCCAATTGACTCAGCAATTAAAGTCGCATGACCATCCAGTTCCTTATGTTATCCTACTTTTTTTTTACTGAAATTCAAGACATGGATTTGGACGTCCTCTGGTTCATGCAGGATGGCGTGCCATGCCACACAGCCCACGCCACAATCGATCTTTTACGCACCAAATTCCCAAATCGTGTTATCAGCCGTCTTGGCGATGTCAATTGGCCGCTTCGGAGCTGCGATTTGACCCCTTTGGACCTTTTTTTTGTGGGGAACCGTGAAGGACCGATGTTATGCCAACAATCCAGAAACGATTCAAGCACTTAAGGCCGATGATACAGTCTGAAACCATCAACAGGGTCTTGGAAAATTGGTGTGACAGAATGCGCTACTGCGACTCCAGCCGGGACAGCCACTTTAATGAAGTTGTGTTCCATCATTAATGGGAGCTTACTTACTTTCTAATAAAGCTATAAGACATCGAAAAAAATTTAATTTTGTTCATTTTATTGCATTTTTAAAAACGAACTTGTAATTGGCCAACCCTGTATGTAGGAGGCTTAACAAAAATAAAAAAATCCGGGTAGGTCCGCTGAATCCACAATCTAAAAATGTGTAGGCTCCCTGAATAGACGGGGTCTAAGGGCTCTCCTGGATAAGGTAGAATAATGCAAGATGAGCTTAGTTGCAATTCAGGCAACCAAATGGTTCAAAAGCGAGATTAGCGATCGCAATTCGTGCACTATTTCTACAAGTGGTAACCCAAAAACGAACGGCTATGTGCGATCCGCATCCACACAGATTTTGTTAATCTCTGGTTCATCAATGCGCATGCCCCCATACAGGGGCGGCGCATAAGGGCCCGCAGGGCTTGCGTTGCGGGAGGCCCACGAGATTTAGGGGCCCAAGAGCCACATGAAAGATTTCTCAAACGATAAAAACAGCACGACTACGAAAAATTAATCTACGACGTAGATATTTTTTGTACACTTTTCCAAGTCAAACAAAAAGGCTCAATTTATTGTCCCTCTTTTACCAGCTAGCTCGAAATCAGTGCCTTTTCCAGGAATAAATCATTTTGTGTTCAGTGGATTAAGCCTTTAAAATTGTTCTGCTTGATTTAATCTAAATTTTTCTAAAATGAGAATTCAGCTTTCGGTTCTATGAACACCTTATAAGCCTCCATTACGGAATAAATTTGCTCCTATGGTATGGTTGTTCTATTTCCGACCCACCCCTTCCGTTCCAGGTATCATATGGCCAAAATCCTTTAGGTCTCTCTACAAATAAACTATCTTTAAACTTTTTGGGAGATAGTACCTTTTATACACACGGTACTCGTCAACGCACCATGCTCCACTAGGATTTAGGGTAAATCAAGAAGATATACACGATCATTAGGTATGCGGTGCTGAGACACATTTTGTTTGAATGGAGTCTTGCCAAGATTGCTGTATTGAAGTTAATAACTAAGTAATAAAAAACGTTCTTAAAAATGAAGGATTTAAATTAGAGCACACTTAAATTTAAAACTGAAGCAAGGAATAGAGTTGTGTTTTTTTTCACTTGTGTAGCAAGTTACAAACTACATCACGTATAGTCTGGTTGGTGTAGTTCGTGCGCTCGTCTTCAAATCATAGGTTCCCATGATCGAGTCCCACTGTAGGTAATTTTATATTCTTTCAGAAGCGTAATTAGGTTTATAAAATATAGCCAACCCCTATAGAGGTCAATGCTGAACGTGAGCTTATTTATGAAATCATTAATTTAATAAACGTTACAACAAGGACGTCATACTCAATATAAGAATGCAAAGAGTCAAAGCAGCTCTTAGCAAAGTTATTGTAAGTACGAGTTAATTTTAGTAGAAACACTGTAACGTCAAAGTCATGTTTAAAAAGAGTTGATTTAAGCGTGTTTTCGATTGATTGCATTCAGCTTTTCTCCCAGTGTTGGGGGCCACGATGTGTGGCTCACTTGGTTGAGTCGGACTATACGATGCTAATAATCTAGAGGTCCGGTGATCGAATCTCGGCGTGGTCCAAAATTTCCGTACATGTGCGGATAGGAAATATATAGTGCTTGCAACATTAAACACTCCGAATTATATGCAATGAAACATCATCATCAATGTGGCACGATAGCCCGACGTCGGGCCTTGGCCGCCTTAATCGTTGACCTGCAATTGTCGCGGTTACGTGGCCTTGTCCTCCAGTTTCATAAACCCAGCAGCTGGTGGGCGTTTTCACCTACGAAGTTCTCCCAGCGAGCTTTCGGTCTTCCACGCAACCTCACTCCGTCAATTCTTTGTGCGTTCATCACTTTCTTTGGCATGCGATTATCGTCCATCCGTTGTACATACATGCACCGCGCATTGCAAACGGTGAAGCTTCACGATTTTTGATACTTCCAGCTCATCGTATAATTGATACAACTCATGGTTGTATCGGATACGCCATTGATCTCGCTCGCGAACGGCCCCGAAAATGCACCGAAGGACCTTTCGCTCGAATCGGTCTAGCAAAATTTCGGAGGGTTGGGTGAGGGTCCATGTTTCGCAACCATAATATAGCACGGGTCGGATGATCGTTTTGTACACGCGGAGCTTCGTGTTCCTGTGCGCAAGTTTCGAATTAATTATAGGGAGGACCGAGAAATATGTCTTATTGGCTCCGTTGTATCCGTCGCTTAATTTCGACGGTTTCGTTGGCGTTCTTTGCTAAGTTACAACCCAGATAGTTGAAGATGTAGACAACTTCAACTATCTGGGTTGTAACTCGATATTAAGGTCCTCCACTGTGATGCTTGAATTTGCTGGCGTCCTTGTTTTCGATTGCATCATGGTCTTTGTTTTGTTTCGTTGATATGTAGTCCAACTTCCTTTGTGGCGTTATTGAGGTTATGCAGAAGGCTTTCTGCATCACCCAATCTTCGAGACATGATGTTGATATCGTCGGCGTACGCTACTAATTGAGTCGACTTGATGAGTAGCGTTCCGCTGATGTCCATATTCATGGCTCGAATTACATACTTCAAAGCAAGGGTGCAGAGCGTCGGCGCCAGCCCGTCGCCCCGCGTGAGTCCAGTACGAGTTTCAAATAGGTCAGTGAGTCGGTTCTGCACTCTGACCTGCGAGACCGTATTAGTCATCGTCATCCTTGTGACTCGCACTAACTTTGCCGGTATACCAAAATTCAGCATAATGTTGTACAGTACACTTCGATGTATACTGTCGTATGCCTGCTTGAAATCGACAAAGATTTGGTATACGTCGATGTTATATTCCCAGCACTTTTGGAGTAGTAGCTTCACTGTGAAAAGCTGATCGGTCGTTGAGCGACCAGGTCTGAAGCCGCCTTGATATTCGTCAATGATTCGTTCTGCGTACGGATTAAGAATTTTCGATAAAATCTTATAGGCCGTACAAACTAATGATATGCCCCTGTAATTCTCACACTTCAGCTTGTCACCCTTTTTGTGGATTGGGCAGATTATGCTTTTGCACCAATCTTCGGGGATTACCTCATCGTTCCATATTTTCAGCAGTATATGCAATGAAATGTTGACTCGAAATAGCCTATAAACGGCTGAGCGAACGCACCCATGCCCCACAAGGGGTTACGCGGTACAGAGAAGAAGAAGAAGAAGAAGGGGGCCCACTCAAGAAGTTGGCGAGAGGGCCCCGAGGCAAGTTGTTCCACTGACTGTAACGTCAAAATCAAGTTTCAAAACAGTTGGTTTAAGGTCGATCCACAGTTTTTAGACATCAGTCAGAGTCATTTCCCATACAAATTTACAGAGTCAGTCGATCAATTACCTGACAATCTGTCAACTTGTATGGAAAATGATTGTGACTGATAACTGAAAAGTATGGAGTGTTTTCGATTGATTTCACTCTTCTTTTTTTCTCAGTGTGGAGGGGCCCACTCAAGAAGCTGGCGGGAGGGCCCCGAGTGAAGTTGTTCCGCCACTGCCCCTACAGAAGTAAAAGAAGACACCGTTAAGAACGAGAAACACTCTTCAACTCACTTCCATCAAACGACGTAAAGCTGCTGCTGGGAGTCCGCCAAAGTCGAAAACGAAAGCTGAAGCAACTGCTGGAGGTCACAGACTCCCCGATGAAGGCAATACCAACGGACAGTAACTTATCGACTTCGCGAGCGGCGGAAATTTGGTCATCATAAGCTCTGCATGCTTAACTCATAGATGAGTCCAGGTTGCGGCGTAGCTTACCCAGTGAAAAGCTTTTGTACTGAAGAAGGAGGTTGCCCCGAAATATATATACATATACGAAAAATCAATAATTTATGGTTTCACTGGGTAAGCTACGCCGCCACCTGAATTCAACCGCAAAGGTCCGACACAATCAAGAAATATATAGATGAGTACACCGTGAATTAAATCAACCTAGTCCTTATCAGCGAGAGATGGGCTCAAACGTTTTTTTCGCGGACACTGATCACTATTTGGCGACGACGACTTATAGGTGAAAATTTCCTTAGTACATCTGTCGAGTGGAGAATCAGACCTGTCAAGATCTTCGAGATTGACAATCTGATCAATGATGACACGGCGGCAGCGTACACTATTGCCCTCGAGGAAAAGCTATCGTCCATGGTAGGTAACACCTGCAATTCAGGGGTTCATGACTTCTGGGAGGAGCTCAAAACCATCCACAAAGGAGTTGTAGATAAGATCGTGGAGTACAAAGCCCGACATCAGCATGACAATATATTCAACGCGCATTTCGAGCCAATAAAGAAGTATACAGTGTACAAAGAACTTCGGTGAGTTTATTGTAAGTTAATTAGACTTAAGCAACGGAAGCATCTTGACGAGCAGTTGCAGCAATTAAACCAAAGATTAGCCAGTAAGAACAATAGACAAGCGTACAAACTAATAAACATAAGTAAGAATGGTTAACAACCCTAGGCCAGCCTATGTAAGGACAAGGATGGTAACATAATCAAGACTGCCCTTTTTGGAAGTTTGACAATCAAACCATCCTCATTGTGAAAAGATTCTATATCCCACGCTCTTCCAATGAGAGGGTGCAACAACTCTGCTTTTTAGTCCGGTGTTGCTGGGTAAAGTTCGGCTGGAATGCCGTCGAGTCCAGCAGCCTTGCAACGTTTTAGTGCAATAATTTCCTCCGCAATTTCTTGTTTCGTTGGGGGAGTTGAACATTTGAACGTTTTGACGGGAAGCTAAATTATCAATATAAAGGGGGACCTCGTCATCAGTCACTCGATTTAAAACTGCAGCGAAGTGCTCTTTCCATTCGCCTCAACTGATCGTCGGTATGGATAAGTATTCCATCATTATCTTTCACCGGGTGTTGATATGAGCTACGACCTTTACACTCCTTAATGACACTGTATACGGTATTTAAATTATTATTTCGTGCAGCTTCCTCTGCCGTTGCAAGAAGAGTTAGCTGGCATACTTGTTGGCATACACTCTCTTTTCTCGCGCCGTATACTACGTCGGACTTTCCGAACGGTACAGGAGCTCAATGGTACGCGCTCTCCTGGTACGCATTCTTTAGGGTTTCCCAGTGAGCATTTAAGTCATCAACCTGGCGACTAATAATCACAGCAGTTTTCGTCGCGAGGTTATCGTTAAATTGCTGTGCTACAGCTGGATGCTTTAATTTGGCGGTGTCGAACTTACGGTGCCGGGACGTAACATGTCGCCGATATTTCACGGAAGCAATCCGCAAACGAACATTTGGAACCATCCAGATGGTAGTCTCTTCCCATACCTGCGCCAGCACCTCTCTTACTACGAACATACAGAAGGCAACTTCAAAATCTGCTTGAAATGCCAAATTTGTCGATTTGATTCGGTTCGGTGCCGATAAACAGACGTGTAGGTGATCTTAAGGCAACTCTTAAGCTCTTATAATTCCTCCGATGACGAGGCGTTGAAAGTTGCAGAGCTCTACAAGCCTCTCACCGCTATCATTCCGGTTACCCAGTCGGTATCTCCCCATCACGTGCCTCAGTCCATCGTTTCGATACCAACCTTAGCATTTAAATCTCGCATCAACACTACAATATCGCCCTTATAGGTGTTTTACCCTGGATGGTGTTGAGTTGTTCGCAAGAAGAGTCCTTTGCTTCGACGCGATCAGGTTCAGTTGGAGCGTAACATTGAATTATTCTTTTTTCATTTTAGTACGTAACCTGGCGGTCAAGATTCTATCAAAAACAAGTTTCTAAAGGTACGTGTTCGTAGACACAATTCATGTGATGATCGCTCAGAGATCGTAGTTTTGCATCCAATTTCGAGCCGTATTTAAATATTTTTTGAATAGTTCTACTTTCCTAGTATCGACTATGGACTAAAGGAACTTGTCTGTATAGAAAATATACGCATATAGTGCTCAAAACCGATGGTTTAACTTCGATCGCTGAGCGATGATCCCATGAGTCGTCTCTACGAACACAAACCTTAACGAACCATTGTCCAAGAGAGTAGACACTTTCCAGAATCCAATCTCTGTCATGGTGCAATAGACAAAAGTCGTAACCATAGTAAGTCTAAGTCTTACTTTTTGTTGTATTCGTCGCTTAATTTTGTCGGTTTTATTTCGCGTTTTTTTGAACAATTAAGACCCAGGTAAGCGAATTTGTCTATATACTCGATATAGGGTCCCCACACATCTACTGGCTTCCTCGTTTTGATTGCATCATGGACTTTGTTTTGTCTTTTTTAATATATGTACATAGTCCAACTTCTTCTGTGTTGCATCACCTAATCTTCGAGACATGATGTTGATATAGTCCGCGTACGCTATTAACTGTGTCAACTTGATGAGTAGAGTTCCGCTGATGTCCATATTTATGGCTCTAATTACGCAATCCAAAGCTAGGTTAAACAGAGTCGGTTTCTGCTCGGGTCCAGTGCGAGTTTCATATTCACTCTGATCTGAGAAACGGAATTGTCATCAACAGCAACAATGCTACCTAAATAGACAAATTCGTCTATCTATTCTACAAGTTGTCCATACCTATATGGAGTACGCGACATTTCGCGCCGACGACGCATATTTCCCTATTAATAGTCACTATTTTCACTGGGACACCTCTCTTGCGCAAGGCCGCCCAGATACATTCAGTTTAAACTGTCGAAAGCCTTCTCAAAATCAACAAAGAGCATGTGCAACAGGGATCTGTATTGAACGCATTGCTCGATTACAATTCGTAATGTAATGATGTGGTCGATGCAAGAAAAACCAGATCGAAACCCATCCTGCTCTTAATCGATGGGAAAGCACATAAATACCCCTCCAATTCTGTTAGAAGATCTCCGTCGGCGCTCGGGACAAATATCTATCGACGAATTGACTCGAAAGTTGCAGGGGATTGATCATACGTTGCAGAAGGGTGATAATTGCATTGCTTGTCGCGCTATGCGATTGAACCCCTTCCCCCAAAGAGGTCGAAATATTTCCCTATTAATAGTCACTATTTTCACTGGGACACCTCTCTTGCGCAGATCTGTGGCTGAGGAATGTGCGCATTCACAAGGATCTGAGAATGGCGGAAGCGAGACGGAAGTCTGAAAATAAATGATGGTCAAACAATAAATAGGTGAAGCCACCCCTGTAGTAGAAATACCGAGAGGTGGTTCCGCGGTGGGAGGAGTTCAGATGGTAGTTTTTGTCGGTAAAAATCTGACAGATGTAACTGCATGCCGAGAAGTAGGATCTGCTCTCCTTCTAACTGAAGAAGACTAATTGGAACTGTTTTCCAGATTACAGGGATGGCAAGCGTGGACATCGACAAGTTAAAGGCGGCCGTGAGATACTCAATATCTGGAAGGTCGAGACGTTTCAACATGGTCATCGAAATGCCATCTGGTCCGAGGGCCTTGGAGTTTTTAGCATTCTCGATGACTTTTTTAACCTGGTCCGCTGTAAAAGATGGTATGGTGTCAACATTCCGGCTGCGAATCCGTCTTCTAATTTTGCGCTTGAGGCCGTCAGACTTGGGATGTTCAATAAATTGCTGAAATCTGGAAAACAGGTCGAATTGTTCCCTGTCTCAAGCCAGGGACGAGCGCAAATCTCGGGGAATCCTACCGCCCCATTACGATACTTTCTCCTGTCGCAAAGACGCTGGAGGCCCTTATTCACCCCACTCTTGTTGCACATGCGAAGCTAGAACCTCACCAGCATGGCTTCAGGAAGATGCATAGTACCACCACTGCCCTCGATGCGATCACTACACGCATTCGTGATGGGCTAAATCAACGCAGTCGTTGTCACAGAACTATTCTGGTGGCAATAGACCTATCAAGTGCATTCGATAAGGTCAATCATTCAATGCTCCTAGCAAACCTGTTGAATATGCATCTTCCTGCACAAGAGATCCGTTGGATTGCCAATTATCTAGCTGGTCGGCACTCCTTCACCGAGTTTCGAGGCAAACGTTCTAAGCTTAGGAAAATCAAATTAGGTGTTCCACAGGGAGGGGTACTCTCCCCCACTCTGTTCAACATCTACATGTCCGGCCTTCCCACACCACCTGAAGGAATCGAGGTGATTTCCTATGCTGACGATTGCACCGTACTCGCCACAGGGAATGATAAGGATGAAATGCGCCTCCGAATTAATCGCTATCTAGGACGATTACAGGCATTTTTCCAAAGCCGAAACCTCACCATCTCTGCGTCCAAATCCTCTGCGACTTTTCTAACCACTTGGTGGGAGGACATTAGATGGGAGATGGATATACGTATTGGCAACAATTCTGTTCCTACTGTTAAAAACCCCAAAATTCTCGGGCTTCACCTAGAGAACATGATGACGTCTGCGAATCATGCAGCTTCAGTCTGTGAAAAAATGCGCAGTAGGAACAACATCCTAAAAGCTCTGGCTGGTAGCACCTGGGGCAAAGATGAAGAAACCATGCTAGCTACTTATAAAGCGGTGGGTCGAGCGGCCGCTGATTATGCAGCCCCAGTTTAGACACATAGTCTATGTGACACAAACTGGTCCAAAGTTCAGGTCTGCGAAAATGCCGCTCTACGCATCGCGACACCGCCTTCTGATGTCTGCCCAGGATCACTTACATCAGGAGACAAAATTGATGCCAATACGTGATCACAATCTCCTACTCTCAAAACAGTATCTTGTTGGTTGCTACCGTGAGGATCATCCCAATAATCATCTCATGGACCGAATTCCTCCACCATGACATGTCAGGCGTGTCAGGGATACAAACGGGACCCTTACGATGAAGTTACATACCGAGCCGCCATTGCAGCGATCCACACTGAAGAAGTGAATCGGTCTATCGCGAGTTTAGGTGCGAATAGAGTCCTCTCAGAGCGCCCACCACCAATTTCGCCTGAGGAGATTAGGCTCCCGAGAGCCACCAGAGTAACACTAGCTCAACTTCGGTCGGGCTTTTGTTCACGCCTTAATTCGTACCTTTCTCGCATAAACCCGGACATCCAAAACATCTGTCCAAACTGCAATGGTACTCCTCATGATGTGGGCCACTTGTTTCAATGCCCCGCTGCGCCCACTGATCTTACCCCTATATCACTGTGGGAAAACCCTATCGCAGCAGCTATGTTTTTGTCCTTAGACCTCACGGACACAAACATTGACGAACCATAAATCGTACCCACATAGATGCACAGAGGTTACACACCTTTCTGCACCGCTACAAGAAGAAGAAGAATTGGAACTGTTGAGGTTGTGCCACTGAAGGTCGGACAACTTGTCATTGGTCACTCAATCGTATAAGCAGGCAAATTAAAACCACTAAATAACGCCTTCAAAATAATCAATCAAATACAAATACCAGGGTCGAATTGTTAAACGCTACATAAACAGATGATAATTCCAATTAATAATGAGTATTTACATACCTGTAATCTTAATGAATTCATTTCGTAGCCTCCTTTACTTTGCATTTGATTCTGAATGGCATTAACATGATTCGATGACAGTTCAACATCCGCTGAACCAATATGGCCGGTATGTACAAAATTTGTTGGATATCCGATCATTGAACGATCAATATGGAGCCGTTGTCGTCTGCGCCGTGACGGTGATTGGGGTTGATGAAAACAGCACGAAAACCATTGTAGCCAAATATCGCCAGTGCTTGCGGCCATTTTTGTTGAAAGTTTATTCTGTTGATGCGCCACCTTTGTGAATTTCTTTAACACCTTGATGTAAGTATGTAGTGTGCGGTGTGGACCTCCTCTTCGCAAACAATTCCCGCAATCTTGAAAGAAACAAAAATCGAAAAAAGTTTAATTATAGGGAAACGTGAGAACGCGTACAATAGCTAATCGCATCATTGTGCTGAACGAAGAGTATTAGGTACATACTTAATGCAAGGAGTGCATAAATGTCTTTATGAACTGTACGATCTCATGTTATTTTCTAACAATGTTAATGGTTCTTTAAAAAAAGACACATGATTGTGTTCATTTCATTTCTGTTGGATCGTTACTTATACGGGTTTCTTCTTTGGTCCATTAAATAGTTGCGAATTATGCTACTTTATGGATTAAATCTGAAGTACAGGCATTCTTGTGTCACTTGACAAATTCATTCCATTATTACTAATGGTAGGCGGAATGCCATTCTACTAACGAAAGTAAACAAACTCTTTTAAGGGAGGTATTCAAGAAAAAGTAACACAAACCACTTAAAGAAGACAACAAACGAATCTTTAGGCTTGAAATTCATTCTAGATCAGTATGGATTGTAAAGAATCCATTCAACACTGGTTCCAGTAAGTATAAGCATGCACTTGAATGAAATAACTTCATATACCTACACATATAGCAAAAAACGCTCGACCTACATATTGATCGCTATAAAAAAAATCTAAAAATGGTAACTATGCAGCACTAGTAGCCATATTTAGTTCAGAACCATATCCACAAATAAGCGCTTAGCTCATACTAAAAGTGAAAAGAATTCTAAGAATACTTGGGGTCTGCTGGACTGAAAGCAGTTGCACATTCCTTAGATGAATTGATAAGAAGAAGACATCCACCAGAAGAAAGCTAATTACGCCAAATATGTAGATATGTAGATGGAACGAACAAGTAAAAAAAGAGGCCAATATGTACATTTAAACCCTAAAAATATGCGTAAGAAATAATTTCCATAAAATCGTATCTTAACTTAACAAGTAGAAAACAAAATCTAATTTGGGAAGTTCATTTATTTAAAAAGGGTTGGTAGAGTGCATTACAGAGGAGTGGCACCTTCAGTTTGTGTATAAATATGTAATAAATAGTTTCTATATGGGCTTGGGTAATTTGCGTCTCCACAGACCTCACCTGCATACAAGGTCCCCTGGTATGGCCAACAACATCGTCAAAGGTCAAAACAGTCCAACGGACCATGAAATAAAAAAAAAACTATCTCTCTAGCAGGAGTGTCCTGTAAATGATGTGCAGAGAAATGTCCTTGATAGAGTGCAGAAGAAATTCATCGCGTACACTAACGGCCGCGACAGACGAAAAATTTGCGAATTTGGCAATTGTCCCATAAAGCCGCAAATGTTATTATTTATGATGTCATATTCCACGGAAGCATCCCTTGGGAAGTCTATTCATCCTAGATTCATTCTGCAAATTGCATTTTGCATAGGTCGAATCACCCAACAGGTCAAATCAAACAGTTCGTCGAATTTTCCATGATTGACTTATAGTATGTCAAATGTTATAGTTATGTTTGTAAAATTTGGCAGTTATACTTACGAGACATGACAGTAAAAACTATACCTACTAAAATCTTAATTTTTTTTGTCTAAAAAACAAATGGCGGGCCAAACTTTTTTATGAAAGAGGATCCATTCTTTCATGCTTTGTAAGGGCCCGATTCAAACAGGCTACAATCTTTGAATTCATTATTCACTCTCACAAATATCTTTGATTTTATTATTTTAAAGTTTTTGATATTTCTAAAAGTTGTTTCCCGTTATTATTTTTATGTCGCTCATTTGGCGATAAAGATTGGATTTGACGACCTACATAGGTGGGCGGGCGACAGAAGTCGTTTGTCATCGTATTGTAGGAGCCTGGAAAGTAATGAACCTACCAATCCCTTCATCCCCCATCATCTGTGTACATAGCGGGGAGACCTTTAGGCCTTTTAGCAAAGTCGGCCCATAAAGCTGCAGAAGGCGTTGCAACTTTGTTGTCGCCGCTACCAATCCGATTTTTTCCCCACGCCCACGATGATGGTTTCCGGTCACAAAAAGTTAATTCCGATTGAAAGTTATCCAGAAAACGGTCTTTATTTTCTTGGCCTTATAAGTATATCAACATTTTTAATTTTTTTCTTAAATGTGGCGCCCATGACCCTTTTCCCGAAGTCACTCGCGGGCCGTATGCTGGACAAGCCTGGTCTAAAATATTAAGAACCAACTTTGGAATTCATTTCCTCAATAATACGTTGTAATCGGAGTTAGTGTAACAACACCCTTACTCCCGTTATACTTGTGCACTAAAACCGCTAACCTAACTTTTTGATATTCATATGTACAGCTCTCGGTTGCTGCATGTTGTTCGGATTTCCCTCAAGTGAGGGTAATTCTCTCTCCCACCGAAGTAGAACTTCAATGTATCCATGATATATATTGTTCTTGTGTTCGTCGAATTTGGTCAAAAGCTTAAGAGCTTTGTCGCGTATGATGATGTCCGTTGTTTCGAGTCGTCGTTCTTGAGATAGTTGCGAGTTGATTTTAACTCGAAAAGTTCTGCCTGATAAAAATGAACCTATCAGAGAGTAGTGTTCTAGCCATGCTCTCAATTCGTTCCTCTCGGTCGAGGGCATCCTGGGAGGAACTGTTATTTTGGAATTTGAACTCTATCGTATCCGCGAAAGCCTCTGCTTTTCCGAATTGAGGCCGTTGGGACTGTGTATGGGCGGAACCGTTCTTTCGGAATTTTTTCTGAAGAATTTGTTTTCACCGGGTTCCATGTTACTTACGAATTTTTCCCAAACTTCGTTTCTATAGCCGTTTGTGCGAACCTTAATTCTGTTGGTGAGATTACACGACATTCTTTTGAAATTGGGGTCACCGATCTCCCTTGCCCTACGCCGCATTTGCTTTCTCCTTCTGATTAAATCTTTAATATTTTGAGGGAGATCATCATCATCATCATCAATGTGGCACGATAGCCCGACGTCGGGCCTTGGCCGCCTGAATCGTTGACCTCCAATTGTCGCGGTTACGTGACCTTGTCCTCCAGTTTCGGAAGCCCAGCAGCTGGTGGGCGTCTTCACCTACGGAGTTCTCCCAGCGAGCTCTCGGTCGTCCACGCAACCTCGCTCCGTCAATTCGTTGTGCGTTCATAACTTTCTTTGGCATGCGATTGTCGTCCATCCGTTGTACGTGCCCCGCCCATTGCAGACGTTGAAGCTTCACGATTTTCGATACTTCCAGCTCATCGTACAATTGATACAACTCATGGTTGTATCGGATACGCCATTGGTCTCGCTCGCGAACGGCCCCGAAAATTCGCCGAAGGACCTTCCGTTCGAATCGGTCTAGCAAAATTTCGGAGGCTTGGGTAAGGGTCCATGTTTCGCAGCCATAACATAGCACGGGTCGGATGATGGTTTTGTACACGCGGAGCTTCGTGTTCCTGTGCGCAAGTTTCGAATTAATTAAAGGGAGGACCGAGAAAAATGTCTTATTGGCTAGTTGTATCCGTCGCTTAATTTCGTCGGTTTCGTTGGCGTCCTTTGATAAGTTACAACCCAGATAGTTGAAGTTGTCTACATACTCGATATTAAGGTCCCCCACTGTGATGCTTGAATTTGCTGGCGTCCTTGTTTTCGATTGCATCATGGCCTTTGTTTTGCTTTCGTTGATATGTAGTCCAACTTCCTTTGCGGCGTTATTGAGGTTATGCAGGAGGCTTTCTGCATCACCCAACCTTCGAGACATGATGTTGATATCGTCGGCGTACGCTACTAATTGAGTCGACTTGATGACTAGCGTTACGCTGCTGTCCATATTCATGGCTCGAATTACATACTCCAAAGCCAGGTTGAAGAGCGTCGGCGCCAGCCCGTCGCCCTGCTTGAGTCCAGTACGAGTTTCAAATAGGTCAGTGAGTCAGTTCTGCACTCTGACCTGCGAGACGGTATTAGTCATCGTCATCCTTGTGAGTCGCACTAACTTTGCCGGTATACCAAAATTCAGCATAATGTTGTACAGTACACTTCGGTCGATACTGTCGTTTGCATGCTTGAAGTCGACAAAGATTTGGTATACGTCGATGTTGTATTCCCAGCACTTTTGGAGTAGTAATCCTGATCGGTCGTTGAACGACCAGGTCTGAAGCCGCCTTGATACTCGCCAATGATTTGTTCTGCGTACGGATTGATTCCCTTTTCAAGAATTTTTGATAAAATCTTATAGGCCGTACAAACTAATGATATGCCCCTGTAATTCTCACACTTCAGCTTGTCATCCTTTTTGTGGATTGGTCAGATTATGCTTTTGCGCCAATCTTCGGGGATTACCTCGTCGTTCCATATTTTCAGCAGTAGCACATGTACAGCGTTGGTCAGGCACGTTCCACCATGCTTCAGCAGTTCTGCTGGGATCTCGTAAGCGCCGGGCGCTTTATTATTTTGGAGCGACTCTATGGCAAGACTCACCTCCTCTACTGTTGGGGGTAGAACGGGAGGGCCTGGTTCGGCTAACTGCTCAAGAGCTAGCTCCGCGGGGGATGTTGATGATGCATTGAGGAGCTCTTCAAAATGCGAGGCCCATCGTTTGTTGACGCTTTCGATGTCGCTGATGATGTTACCATCCTTGTCCTTACATAGGCTTGTCCTGGGTTGATATCCGTTCTTGATATTATTTATAAGTTTGTACGCCTGTCTAGTGTTCTTACTGGCTAATCTTTGGTTTATTTGCTGTAACTGCTCGTCAAAATGTTTGCGTTTCTTACGTCTAATTAACTTATTAGATACTCGCCGAAGCTCGTTATATCTTTCTTTCTTGGCTCGGGATGCGCGTTGTGTGTATTGGCGATAGGCTTCGTTTTTCGCCTCAATCGAGGCCCTGCATTCGTCGTCGAACCAGTCTGCTCGTCTGCGCCGGCCTTTATAGCCCACGACCTCTTCTGCGACCTCCTTGATGCTGTCTTTGAGCTCCTCCCAGAACTCATGGATGCCTAGATTATTGATGTTATCAAGCATGGGCGACAGTTTTTCCTCAAGGGCTGTAGTATACGCAGCCGCCGTGGCATCATCAATCAAATTGTCAACCTCGAAGATCTTGGCAGGGTTGATTCTCGTTAGGTGCACCGAAGAGATTCTGCACCTGTAGGTCGTCTTCACCAAATAGTGATCGGTGTCGCAGTTGGCTCCTCGATAGGATCGAACATCTAGGACATTAGAAGCCCATCTCTTGCTGATCAGTACGTGGTCGATTTGGTTCACGGTGTATTCATCTGGAGACTTCCAGGTCTGCTTATGGATTCGTCGATGAGGGAAGCATGTAGAGCTTATGACCAAGTTTCTGCCGCTCGCGAAGTCGATAAGTCGCTGACCGTTGTTGTTGTTTTCGTCGTGGAGGCTATGACCACCAGTAGTTCCCCTATGCCAGCTTTCGTTTCCGACTCTAGCGTTAAAGTCTCCTAGCAGCAGCTTGACGTCGTTTGATGGAAGTGAGTCGAAGAGTGTTTCTAGGTCGTTGTAGAACTCGTCCTTAATCGCGTCTTCTTTTACTTCTGTAGGGGCATGCGCATTAATGAGCCAGAGATTAGCGAAACGGGTCTTAATGCGGATCGCACATAGCCGCTCGTTGATGGATTTGAAGGCGATAACGTGGTCCTTGAGCTGCTTATTCACGATGAAAGCTACTCCAAACTCCTTGTTGCCCTCCTCTTTACCGCTCGTAAAAATAGTGTGCGAATTGATGTCGTTAATCTCGCTTTTGAGCCATTTAGTTTCCTGGATTGCAACTATGCTCAGCTTGTATTGTTCTACCTGATCCAGGAGGGCCCTTAAGGCCCCCGGTCTATTCAGGGAGCGTACATTCCAGGATCCGAAAGAGTAATCAGTTGTTCGCTTGCGGGGTCGTCGTTGTTTTGTATCCGTCCATTATGTCTTTGTTATTTTTGGATTAGATTTACCGATGTAGATTTCTTCTAAAGGGTGGTCCAACGTGAATGCACGAAGTTAATTGTTATAAAAACAAAAAGTTTTTAGAGAACTATGTAATTTTTTTTATTATGATAGAAGGATCTATGGCAATTATGTGTGAAACAAAATATCGGCTAAATGCTCGTAATGGCTATGGTGGCATCGTCCATATTTTCAATGACTCTGAGACATAATTGAGGTTGAATATCGTTAATGTGCTGAATTATCTCATCCTTTAGCTCTTGAATTGTTTTTAGCTTGTTGACTTACACTTTTTCTTTTAAATATCCCCAGAGAAAGGAGTCCAACGGTGTCAAATCCCCTGATCGTGGCGGCCCATTAACATCGCACGAAGTGCACGAAAAGCATTTTGATTTGAACGTTCATTTTCGTAAAAGGCTTCAACGACCTTAACTTCTTCTTCTCTGTACCGCGTAACCCCTAGTGGGGTATGGGTGCGTTCACTCTGCCGTTTATAGGCTATTTAGAGTCAACGTTTCATTGCATATAATTACGGAGTGTATATAATGTTGCAAGCACTATAATATTTCCTATCCGAACATGTACGGAAATTTTGTGGAAAAACACGTCAACACTGTATGGTTCACTCACGACTGTGTTCATTTACTTAGTGTATGAGCATTCCAAGCTCTACACGGTTAAAAAAAATGGTATAAACTTTATAAATTTTGGTATACATATAGTTCCATAGACTTTCCTGCATAAAAATTATACCAAGCTTCTTTTTTAATCGAAGTTATCAGTTGAAGCTATACAGTTCATGCTAATCGCGTATAAAATATTTTTATAAGCTAACAATATAAAAATAATCCGAATAAGGTGTAAATAGTATTTATCCAGATATATGATAAAAAACTATACCATTTTTTTATTCAAAAATTAAAAAAAAACGACATTCATTTATATCTGAAGGATAATGTATGCCTGCAGAAAACCCCTTCTGGGACATACTGTTGCATGCACTATACTCGTATATTTCCTATCCGCACATACAGAAATTTTTGACCATGCCGAGATTCGATCTCCGTACCTCTAGATTACTAGCATGCACTCTCAACCAGGTGCGCCACAGCGACGCACGAAGTCCACCACCAATGATTTTTTTTTAGAAATGTACAATATAGGATAAAGTTTACCTCACTTTGGTATAAATTTTTTCTATCAGTTCAATATTATTAAACAAATTCTCGATTGGTATGCAAGTTGTAATTTATAGTATAAAATCAATAACACGTTCTGATAAAAGATTCATATAAATGCTGCATAATTTTCAATAGTATTTTTGAATTAATTTTGTAACAGCTTCGTATAATTTTTATACAAACATCTCGAATTCAATATTTTAATACAAACCTAGGATAAATTTAATAAAAGTTCATATAAACAAAATTTATACATCGCTTTTGTATACAATTCATACTAAAAAATGTATAGATGAGCTTTATACCATCAGTTGGTATAAAAAATATACCAGAATTTTTAACCGTGTAGAAGTTCGATGGTGTGAACTAGGAAAAGTTCATATTTCCGCACGTTAAGTGCAAAATTAGAAAGCTTAAACCCTTTTCCCACAACTGAATTTATTTAAGGCGCTTTTGGATAAAAACTTAAACCAAATCAGTAAATAAACCTCCTTAACCGGAATCTTCCTGGTCGCCTGAGTCGCCGATCTCCAATTGTCATGGTCAGACGACCTTGTCCTCCAGTTTCAAAAGTCTAGCAACTGGTGACCGTTCTCCCTAACTGACAATTCGCAGCGAGCTCTCGGTGGTCCACGCAATGTGGCTCTGTCCGCTCGTTGTGCGTTCATCACCTTCTTCGGCATGCGATTATTGTTAATTCGTTTTACATATACCTGGTCCATCGCAATTGCTCCAGTTTAACGATTTTCGGTACAGATACAACTCGTGAATATACCTGGTGAGCCATGTATATCGCGAACAGCAACGAAAATCCGCCTAAAGGTTGGTTTTCGTAGAGACGACTCATGGGATCATCGCTAGGCGATTGTTGTTTTGCATCTAATTTCGAGCCGTAATTGAATATTTTTTTAGTGGTTCTACTTTCCTAGTATCGACTAAAGGAACATGTCTGTATAGAAAATACACACATATAGCACTCAAAACCGGTGGTTTAACTTCGATCTCCGAGCGATGATCCCATGAGTCGTCTCTACGAACACGAACCTTAAAATCGTTTCGCTCGAGTCTGTCCACTCCAAAGGCCTTTTTACCTCTCGTGAAAGTTGTTTGTTAATTTCGCTTTCGTGCCATTTTTTCCTGATCTTCAACTATGGATAGAACCCTAGGGCTCCGCGAGACCAGCCCAGGGGTTCCGCGAAAAAATTGTGAAAATATGATGTTCTGAAAATTTCGATAATACTGTAAACACAAACCAATTTTGAAATTATTGCCATAAGTTTTCGCATTAACTGTATTTGGCAGTTTTAAGGAATTTGTGTATAAATACATGAGAGACATAATAGTACACCGACACATATCTATAGAAAAACCATTGTACATAGTTTACTTGCTCGTACTGTTAGAGAGTTTCATGGCATACCTTCAGGAAGAAAGTTGGCGCTGCATTTTTGCATATTTGGCACACATTTTTGATTTTTTCACGTCGGTCAATTCAAGGTAAGGGCGAAAATATTTTAACGTATACTGATAAAATAAAAAATGCTATGAAAGGCAAACTATTACTTTCGAAGAGGCATGTTGCAGAGGGAAACCTGGAAATGTTTCCATCCCTCAATACCGCAAATGATAAAATGAAAAATCTAATAGTCGGGCATTTGAAAACCTAAGACTGTTGAAAAATATTGTTAAACACACAGCAGTTTGATTGGATAAGAAATATCTTTGTGACATGCACAATTTCAAATTTCACCTTGCCGGAAGAAGAAGAATTAACGTCGCTTTCCTCTGATCGAGGTTTAAGATTAAAATTTGCAGAATGTTCGCCTGAAGAATTTTTGATATCTATCAAGGAAAGATTCCCTGTTTTGTAAAAAAAAAGCTGTAAATATCCTGCTATTGTTTTCAACTTCATATTTATGTAAAATCGGATTTTCAACTATGCTCAATATAAAAACAAGAAAACGTGACAGCCTCAGGAGCTTGGAGGAGGATATGCGAGTGGCCCTGTCATATATTCGGCTTAATATCACTGAAATATGTAAAAATCACCAGGCGCATGTTTCTCATTAAATTGCTCCATTTTTTTTATAACAGCATACTTCAACTAAATATTGATACTTTTTTCTAATAACACATTTTTCTCCTTGTATGAGTACGATGAACGTTTTGTCTTGTCTATTAACGCTCGTCTTGTCTTAACTATCCATTTTTCGGGTTCCGCGAACGAATTCGACGATCTCAGGGGTTCCGCGTATTCAAAAAGTTTGGGAACCACTGGCCCTAGTGTATGTAGATGTTTTCGTGGGGTACAATGACTGGTTATAAGGCCTGTCACTGTTCGTTTTACTAAGACTGATGCAGCTGGTATGCCAGTTGGATCCCAGCATACGCTTGCTGTGTGTGAGCCCTTTAGCGAGTCTCCATCGATCGGGGAATTTATCCTCGGTCCACCGTCTGGCAACGGTTCTAACAGTGAATTTACTATAATTCCCATTGCAAGTTCGGGACCAGTGAAGGGTAGTTCGGAACCCTCTCTTGCAAGGGCATCCACTTTCTCGTTACTTTCGATCCTCTTATGTCCTGTCAGCCATTTCAGAGTTACGTTGTTTCGGGTAGCTAGTCTTGTTTATATATCCCTTTCGAGTACTCTACTCTGCTGCAAGGTTTATGGCTATAAGTTCTGCCTGGAAGACAGTTGTGTACTGACCTATAGGGGTTTGGAGATACATACTTATGGTTGTTGGTTTTAGTATAAACTCCTGCCCCTGTTCCTTCGTGTGTCTTAGACCCATCTGTGTACCACACTATATGTTTTGATAGATGGTTGTCGTTCTATTTACTCCAGTCTTCTCTAACTGTTGAGAGTTGAGGTTTGGAGGTTGGAGTCGAAAGTGTACATGGCCGGGGTATAATCGCTGTCCATCTTCAGCTATGATTGGCTTGTATTTTTTGCAGAGTTGGTATTGAATAAAAGACTGCCAGACTATAGAAAGAACGTTTATTACAATAAGGGAAATTGATGCGTCCAAAATTAGGTATTATGGTAGAATACCATGGAGGCATTCTCTTTTAATTTACATCTAAAACAAAGCTGGAAGCTACGTACCTTTAATGTTATATTAAAATATATATCGTATGTATACCTATTGAAATGTGCATGACTATGTGAAATAAAGCCCATATTAAAGATAACTGAACTTTCACATTATATCAAGCAACATAATTGACATTTTTATTCAACTAGAAAATATTTGAACATATCATATTTCCTGACTAATATAACGGTCAATGCATTTCGTTGAAGTTACTTCCTAGTTCATGTGTCTTAGTTATGTCACCTCCTACAATTACCGCCCGGATTTAACATTGTAGCATGAATATCGTAATCTAATCCATTACGCTTGAGAGCTCATAATCTTGGAAGCTGTCAATACGTGTAATTTCTCTTCTGTATTTTTTTCGTGTATGATAGCGAAAAGTCCATTAGAAAAACAAACAATTTAAGGAATGAGCATATACAAAAGAAGTTCAAGTATGCATGGTGAAGTAGCAACTATAGCAGCAATCGACATACGGAAACAAAACCGCGCGGTGTGGTCATGTAGCACTAATTTACATACAGAGCACAATGTTGTTGGCTGTGTTTTGAAGTGCCCCCGGTGCTAAAGACAAACGATTTACTCCAGATAATTGCATTTGGACATGCTATCATGTCCTCTTCGATGGCTACTATAGTAACCAGTTTTCTATTTCACATAGCACATGAGTATGCATGCTGCGTATGCTGGTCAATATCTATAACTTACATGGATGAAACATACTCAAGTAACAAGACATATCTCTATTTATGATACCGCCATAAAGGAAGCAACATCGCGACATAACATAGTCTTGAAAATATGGTTGGCGATTGCTTCCATATCCACAACTAATCGTCACTTTCACTTAAACATGCATAAATTATACATAGATCGATCTTTATTGATTCTCATATGAAGAATTACCAAGTCGACGGACCCTTTTACTTGATTAGTTGCGCGGTTACTTTTTTTTTTTTTTGCTACCATCGTTTATGTGCCACTTTAAAATTTGTATTAAGAGATTGGTGCTTAAAGGATGGTATTACTTTATTTAGAAATACCTCTGTGCAGGACCGTCGAGAGAGGGGTGAAACGCACCGGGCCCGGGTTTTTCGAGGGGGCGAAATTTGAAGAATATAAAAAACACACAATCGTTTAAACCAATAATTTTTGTAATACATATTTAATTACCGTGTTAATAAATCTTTTGAAAACTACACGACTCTGTATACATCAATTGACTTCAAATATTTCATTTCAAAACCACAACACCGGGCCCCCTTCAAATCACACATCTTCTATGTAGATTCTTGTATTATATGAGAAGCAATTATTAAATATTATGCTTTGAAGTGCGGTTGTTTTCTCTTAAGCTCGAGTTCAGGCGATTCCTTGATATCCAGTGGCGGAACAACTTCACTCGGGGTCCTCCCGCCAATTTTTTGAGTGGGCCCCCTACACTTAGAAAAAACCAGAGTGAACTCAATCGAAAACACTCTTGAAGGTCGATCCACACTTCAGTCATCAGGCACAGTCATTTTCCATACAAGTTGACAGATGTCAGTTAATTGATTGACTGACAATTTGGTCAATTTGTATAGGAAATGAATGTGACTGATGACCAAAAAGTGTGGATCGACTTTAAACCAGCTCTCATGATTTTGACGTTAAAGTGTTTTTAGACAAATTAAGAACGTCGTACTTAAAGTAACTTTGCTAAGAGCTACTTTGACTCCTTGCAACGACTTCTTCAATGTTTATTTTTATTTTAATATAAAAACACTCACGCAGCGCAGCATGACCTCTGTAAGTGTTGGAGATATTTATGCATATTAAATTACCTGCGCCTACAATAGGATTCGATCCCGCGAACATAGACGAGCGCCATATTTACACTCATGCTGCACACGCACGGTCAATCTGTTTTTTCAATTTTAGTTCCGTCAAAATCAAAGAAAATGTATGAATTTGATCGAAAAAATGGATTCGGATGCTTTGTAAGTGGGCAACCAAAGTTTTTAACTTGCTGGATACTTGGAAAAAGCTACACGTTATTAATTTATTCCTTGTTATACCCGTCACTATGTGAAAGGGTATATTAACTTTGTCATGAAGTTTGCAACGCACAGAAGGAAGCACCTCCGACTATATAAAGTATATATATTATTGATCAGCGTGACGAGAGAAATCGATTGAGCCATGTCCGTCTGTCTGTCTGTCCGTCTGTCTGTCTGTCTGTCCGTCTGTTGCAACGCAAACTAGTCCCTCAGTTTTGAAGCTATCGGGATGAAAATTTGTACACAAGTTTCTTTTTAGTGTACGCTGTATATATGTCGGAACGAATGGAATCGGACCATGGGGTCATGGGGCTGCCTCTGAAAATTAGGTTTTTCTAAGAAAAACTTTTTTCTTTATGTATCAATCTTAACCAAACTTCACCCAAGTGTGTTTCTAGTAAAGCCTCAAAACATATCTAGGAACGAATGGAATTGGAACATTACGTCATAGGGCTGCCATACAAACGAACCATTGAAAATTAAGTTCTTCTAAGAAAAACTTTTTCCTTTTTAATCCGTTACGGTCGGATTAAAAAGGAAAAAGTTTTTCTTAGAAGAACTTAATTTTTTAATTTCAAACTTCATCCAAATGTGTTCCTAGTAAAGCCTCAAAAAAATATCTAGGAACAGATGAAATCGGAACACTACGTCATAGGGCTGTCATACAAACCAACCCCTGGAAATTAGATTCTTCTAAGAAAACTTTTTTCTTAATGAACCAATCTTAACCAAACTTTGCGCAAATGTGTTCTTAGTAAAGCCACCAAACATATTTAGGAACCGATGAAATCGGAACACTACGTCATAGGGCTCTCATACAAACCAACCGCTGGAAATTAGGTTCTTGCATGAACAACTTTTTTCTTTGTGATTCAATCTTAACCAAACTTCACCCCAATGTGTGGCTAGTATAAGCTGACCAGACGTACAGCATTTTGATGTAGAGTACAGCATTTTGACATGTCGTACAGCATTAGTAAATGTATAGCATTCCCAACGCCACACCAAAGAAACCTAAATGACTGCATAATAACATCCTCGGTTAGGCCTGTAGTCAGTCTGTTAGGTGTTATTAGCAAGATAATCGCACTTTCATGTGGCAAACGTTCATTTTCGATAATTTCGGAATTCTTTGGTCAATCTTTCTGAAATTTAATGTACCTAAATGTAAGCGCCAGGTAGCTTCACAACCTGGGGATTACATTTACTTTCATTTCTCCATATTTTAGGGTCCTCCTATCTGCGTTCGACAGTTACAGCTGCCCACCCATGGCACTTTCGTATATTCTAATCGAAAACTCTATAAAATTTGTCCAATAAATTTGAAAATTGGCAGACTTGTGAAAATTTCAAGGCTCTAGCTCACACTTGTAGCTGTAGAGCTATACTTGGCGCTCACCGCTCACATTGTCTCCAAATTTCAAGGTCCTACCTATTTGCGTTCGGGAGTTTAATCGTATCAATCGAAAATTATCCCTAATTCGGAAATTTTGGAGCGGAAAATTTTGTTTATTTATTTTTATTAGGTGACAATTTCAAGCATCTATATAGGTGCCAAGGCTCAGAAGTACCAGCCATGTAAAGGTGCGATTTTAATTCTTAACAAAACGATGGAAAAATTGCTGTAATCCATCCGATTCCCATATCAACCTCTTTAGGAAAAAGAAAATGCAAACTAAATGACTCTGCACGGATTTCCCCTATATTTCGACTAAATCCAATAAAGAAGCGATAAATCCCCAGAGGATCGCCATCCGTTTAAGAATTCTCTACGCAATGAGGTATTAATTTATCTGTTGTAATAAATAAAACGAAACTTTTAAATAGGTAGGTACAAGGAGGTGTAATTTTCGTACTTCAAATAAACAGCTTCTTGATTTTTGTCTCAGGGTCACGGATAGTCATAGAAAGGGAAAGGGCCATCATCATCCGTACAATGCTGCTGAGACTGCAGTTTCGAACACTGAAATTCAAAAGTTGAAAAATCACTGAGTATCGACTGTCTAGAAAGCGGAAATCGAATCCGTATTGAAACAAATTGGATTAAAAATTGTCCTTTCTTGAAATATGGTTTTAAAAAAATACCTTTCTAACAATATGGAACCGACAATTTAAACTGACATAAAATCTTAATCTTTGTCGTAGATTTGAATTAAATACCTATACCTAACCGTAAAAAATTGTCTTAAACAAATGGGCTTCAGAAGTTATGACATCATTAGAATCTTGTTGTTAATTATTGTAGACACTAGTTTCGGCGTTGTCCCAATGCATAATATGCCTCCTGTCCCACTGTTCCTATGTCGAATTCAAATTTATCGCTTGACGAGGCTGGGCGAGCACGATAGCACGCACGATTACTTAATTGCTCCGCTATCATCGGAAGCAGACAGTGTCACGTCTACAACGCCAAATACTTCTTTTCTGTACAATTATTATGGAAGTGCTCGTGGCCCATGGTATATGCACGAAGCAGCATCTATGGAACTATGGAAAGTACGATCGCGTGTTCGGTGCCCGCGTCGTGCTGCTTTTGCCTTCCCTTCGCAGGACTCAAAAAAAATTACTTCATTCTTACAGGGAAATATTTTATTTCAAATTGTGTAGCCTGTATGAGGTCTTACGAAATTTGTTGAAATTTCCATTATGAAAGACCATCCCGATTTTGGGTCACCAGATTTTTATGTGTTTCAAATTGTTTATTATGTAGTCACTACTTTCGTCCAGATGACACAATTTATCTGACTGCAAGCTTAATTTCGGCAGAGTTTTAGGAATGAATAAATTACAAATACTGTGGGAAGTTAAGGACTCCTGGACCCCTCCCCTGGCTACGTCCCTGGAACCTTGCTTTCCCAAGGTTCACCACACATTTCCCAGAATAAAGGCTTCTATTCTTGCTGTATTCCGTTTAGGAAGATATCACTTATGAAAGGATGAAGAATATGTGGTCGTTTTATGGCATCCATCATGGTGTTAGCCTCGTGACATACAGTTGACGCCGCTTAATGCGATCACATGAGGACCTTGCTGTTTTGATAACATTAAGCGAATGATAACAAATAATAAAATAGTAAGATTGAGGCTTTGCCTGAAAACCGAATTCCGGAATGTGTACTGCATTGGGCATTCGGGAATCTGGGGACCTTAGGCTATTAAAGCCTCAAAAGATATTTAGGAATGGATAGAATCGGAACATTACATCATAGGGCTGTCATACAAACGAACCCCCAAATATTAGGTTCTTATAGTCCGAGCCGTGATGGTAAAAAACCGGGGTTTTCGAACTGTCGGAAATTAACCATCTTAAAAGTTGCGTTTAGTTACGGTGATATCGAAACGGTTGGTCAGCCGAAGCAAAACTTGACCAGTATAGCATAATTAGACGTAATTAGACGCAAAAATTAGAGGTGTTCGGGGGTATGGGTAACTGTCGGATCGAACCTATTTTTTTCGATAGAGGACCTCTCCGTGAGTCTAAAAACATTGGTCAGCCGAGCCGCAACCTGACCGAAGGGTTCGGCCAACCAGTTTAAAGGTGCGATGGGGTTTTCGGAACTGTCGGATCAAACCTATTCTATTCGATAAAGGACCGCCCCCTGATGCAAAAAATACTGGTCAGCCGAGCGGCAACATGACCGAAGGGTTCGGCCAACCAGTTCGAAATTACCAATTTTGACGGGTCGATGGGGTTTCAGAACTGTCGGATCAAACCTATTCTATTCGATAGAGGGTCACTCCCTGATGCTAAAAACATTGGTCAGCCGAACCTCAACCTGACCGAAGGGTTCGGCCAACCAGTTCGAAATTACCAATTTTGACGGGTCGATGGGGTATCAGAACTGTCGGATCAAACCTATTCTATTCGATAGAGGGTCACTCCCTGATGATAAAAACACTGGTCAGCCGAACCGGAACCTGACCGAAGGGTTCGGCCAACCAGTTTGAAAGTAACAATTTTGACGGGTCGATGGGGTTTCAGAACTGTCGAATCAAACCTATTCTATTCGATAGAGGGTCACTCCCTGATACTAAAAACACTGGTCAGCCGAACTGCAACCTGACCGAAGGGTTCGGCCAACCAGTTCGAAAGTACCAATTTTGACGGGTCGATGGGGTATCAGAACTGTCGGATCAAACCTATTCTATTCGATAGAGGGTCACTCCCTGGTGCTAAACACACTGGTCAGCCGAACGGCAACCTGACCCAAAGGTTCGGCCAACCAGTTTGAAAGTACCAATTTTGACGGGTCGATGGGGTATCAGAACTGTCGGATCGAACCTATTCTATTCGATAGAGGGTCACTCCCTGATACTAAAAACACTGGTCAGCCGAACCGCAACCTGACCGAAGGGTTCGGCCAACCAGTTCGAAAGTACCAATTTTGACGGGTCGATGGGGTATCAGAACTGTCGGATCAAACCTATTCTATTCGATAGAGGATCACTCCATGGTGCTAAAAGCACTGGTCAGCCGAACGGCAACCTGACCCAAAGGTTCGGCCAACCAGTTTGAAAGTACCAATTTTGACGGGTCGATGGGGTATCAGAACTGTCGGATCGAACCTATTCTATTCGATAGAGGGTCACTCCCTGATACTAAAAACACTGGTCAGCCGAACCGCAACCTGACCGAAGGGTTCGGCCAACCAGTTCGAAAGTACCAATTTTGACGGGTCGATGGGGTATCAGAACTGTCGGATCAAACCTATTCTATTCGATAGAGGATCACTCCATGGTGCTAAAAGCACTGGTCAGCCGAACGGCAACCTGACCCAAAAATTCGGCCAACCAGTTTTAAAGTACCAATTTTGCCGGGTCGATGGGGTATCCGAACTGTCGGATCGAACCTATTCTATTCGATAAAGGATCGCCCCCTGATGCTAAAAACACTGGTCAGCCGAACCGCAGCCTGACCGAAGGGTTCGGCCAACCAGTTTGAGGGTGCTCATTTTCTAGGTTTAATAGATACATATACATATGTTTATATCGCTTTCATATCTTTTTACCTAGAAATCTGCTGTCCTCGCCAGATTCAACGCGTCTAATCTCTTTCAAGCATTAAGCTCTTTACAGACTATAGAAGATTTTGCATAATCTTGAGATTTTACAAAATCTAGGCGAAAATCTTCTAGATTTTCCATACATTTTCATAGATTATGTACGGAAATTATAACCAAAATCTCGGAGAAAATCTTTACAAAATCATGGTGAAGCGTGGTGAGCTTCGCATTTGATAATACTACAGTAGAGGTAATCTAATCCATTTTCCGCTTCGCACATGGTTTTGTGCACAAAAGTTTGATGACGAACATAAACCATTAATTCCTATAAGATAGATTTTGCTTCTTGTTTTAACAAATTAATATAAATAGCAGTTTCATGCATGAAATTGTCGGAATTTTTAATTTAGACGGATTGTACTGTACTGTCAAGTCGTGGAACAAGATTACGACCAAAGTGTGAACAGCATACAGGATTACATAATCTACCTAGATCTTGCGGCCATATGTGAAAAGTCTATTAGGTGCTTGTCCGAAACCGGATTTCTCTCCCACTAGGATTGTATGAGTACACGTAGCCTTCATTCATAATTTCAGAGATCATTCATAAATCACACACAGATCATAGTCCAATCCCTACAAGCCTGCACACACACAATCAAAACACAAGTAAAAAACAAAGTTTTTTTTTTCAAATTTTCACGCTCATAATGCCCTTAACCCAGCGCGTACATTAAGCTGTGTAATGCCGCGTCCACGTCAACGACAACTTGTTTGATTAAACTTTTCCCTCGCACTTATCGCAAGTTGGAAGGCTGTTCGCACGATACAATATTCTCTCCAACTCTAAACAAGTCGTCCAACTTCTGTTCACACGCACGATTAGTCTTCAAATTCGTTTGAATATCAAAAGTTGGAAAAAAATTGGATCGTGCGAGCGGCCTTAAGCTCGACTTCACGACGACGCATATTCCCGGGGTCATCATGTCGATGAGACGAGAAAATTTATGGCATCGCAAAAGGTATGAATCGTATTTACATATGTATATATGTACATACATATGCATACATAGATACGAGAACTCTTGTGTAGAACTGAATTTGTAGAATGAGCCAAATTCATTCCTTTTGATGATTTTAAGAAATTTATATTCGAAAGGAGAGCGCAAACTATGCATTGTAGTGACAATGAAAATTTTGTTATTAGCCGAAACAAATTAAGCCAAAATATGGCCATCGAACGGCAAAAATTATTATGGGAAAAAAGCCCCCACCGATTAAAGGTTCGCAGCCTTAACAAAGGGGGAATAGGGGGTATTTGGTTTTTTTTTTGCGATTATTTCAAAAACAGCAAGAGATACAGAAAAATGATCTGAGGACACAAACAAAAACCACGTAAAGTTGCACTTTGTATGGGAGGTACACTTGGTTTTATCCGATTGAGTTGATGTTTGGTGGGTGCTGATGTTTACTTGTGCTTCCATTGGCAAATGGAAGATGTTTTTTTCATGTTTGACCAATTTTTCTTGATTCTAAATCTTCATTTCATCCCTATTCTCTTTCCGACTTAAGTATATGAGTAATATCTATATTTATACTTTCTATACTAATTATATAAAATAGCTTATATGGTATATAGGTAATAATATACCACTTGGTTGCTAAAACATCCTAAAGAAACGATTGTGAAAGGATACCAAATTTCGTCAATTTCCAATATTTAATATCTTCACTATAAATATCAAATTTGGACTTCCTTACTCCTTATGATTGGAAGAGTCCTTTTTCCGTATCCACACCTGAAGAAGGTGTGAAATGCGTGATGAAACAAAATTCGAAACGACTTAAGCGAATTACTCAAATTTTAAGCATAATAGAAAATACGCATTTCCACATCCAAAGTGGAAAAAAATAAGTATCTTATTCTCGTTTCCGTCACAGATGCAAGGATTGGGAAAAATAACTTTAAGAGAGGTCCAGTAGTTTTTAGGCCGAACCGTTACAAACAAACATTCCCATATAAGCTATTTTATATAATCAGTATAGAAAGTATAGATATAGATATTACTCATATACGAGTACATACTTAAGTTAAATAAAATAAATTATATAGTTGAAGAAAAATACGATATTGGGTCGGCAAAAAACATACATCGCTGGATTGTTGCAGGAAAAAATAAATAAAAATACGGTCGCAATGGTATATAAGACATTAGAATTTTATTGAAAAATTCGGCGCTAGACTAAAATTTTGCTAACGACGAGCGAGAGCAAACGAGAGCCGTGCCACTGTCAAAACACGGCTCGCTAGCCGTGAATTTGCGGGTTTTGGTGCACGATATGTGGAAACACTTCTCGCTAGTTGAGTTTTGACAGCGGCACAGCTCTCGCTCGTCGTGAGCTTCCCATATAAGCCAATGCATTTGTATGGCTGGAGCTTGCGAGCCGTTTTCGCGCCGTTTGAATGAAGCCTTAAGCTTCATGCACACGACGCGAAAACGGCTCGCAAGCTCGACACCTCGAAATGCATTGGCTCTTATGGGAAGCTCACGACCGCGAGAGCCGTGCCGCTGTCAAATCACAACAAGCGAGACGTGTTTTCACATATCGTGCACCACAATCCGCAAATTCACGGCTAGCGAGCCGTGTTTTGACAGTGGCACGGCTCTCGTTTGCTCTCGCTCGTCGTTAGCAAAATTTTAGTCTAGCGCCGAATTTTTCAATAAAATTCTAATGTCTTATATACCATTGCGACCGTATTTTTATTTATTTTTTCCTGCAACAATCCAGCGATGTATGTTTTTTGCCGACCCAATATCGTATTTTTCTTCAACTATATAATTTATTTTATTTAACTTAAGTATGTACTCGTATATGAGTAATATCTATATCTATACTTTCTATACTGATTATATAAAATAGCTTATATGGGAATGTTTGTTTGTAACGGTTCGGCCTAAAAACTACTGGACCTCTCTTAAAGTTATTTTTCCCAATCCTTGCATCTGTGACGGAAACGAGAATAAGATACTTATTTTTTTCCACTTTGGATGTGGAAATGCGTATTTTCTATTATGCTTAAAATTTGAGTAATTCGCTTAAGTCGTTTCGAATTTTGTTTCATCACGCATTTCACACCTTCTTCAGGTGTGGATACGGAAAAAGGACTCTTCCAATCATAAGGAGTAAGGAAGTCCAAATTTGATATTTATAGTGAAGATATTAAATATTGGAAATTGACGAAATTTGGTATCCTTTCACAATCGTTTCTTTAGGATGTTTTAGCAACCAAGTGGTATATTATTACCTATATACCATATAAGCTATTTTATATAATTAGTATAGAAAGTATAAATATAGATATTACTCATATACTTAAGTCGGAAAGAGAATAGGGATGAAATGAAGATTTAGAATCAAGAAAAATTGGTCAAACATGAAAAAAACATCTTCCATTTGCCAATGGAAGCACAAGTAAACATCAGCACCCACCAAACATCAACTCAATCGGATAAAACCAAGTGTACCTCCCATACAAAGTGCAACTTTACGTGGTTTTTGTTTGTGTCCTCAGATCATTTTTCTGTATCTCTTGCTGTTTTTGAAATAATCGCAAAAAAAAAACCAAATACCCCCTATTCCCCCTTTGTTAAGGCTGCGAACCTTTAATCGGTGGGGGCTTTTTTCCCATAATAATTTTTGCCGTTCGATGGCCATATTTTGGCTTAATTTGTTTCGGCTAATAACAAAATTTTCATTGTCACTACAATGCATAGTTTGCGCTCTCCTTTCGAATATAAATTTCTTAAAATCATCAAAAGGAATGAATTTGGCTCATTCTACAAATTCAGTTCTACACAAGAGTTCTCGTATCTATGTATGCATATGTATGTACATATATACATATGTAAATACGATTCATACCTTTTGCGATGCCATAAATTTTCTCGTCTCATCGACATGATGACCCCGGGAATATGCGTCGTCGTGAAGTCGAGCTTAAGGCCGCTCGCACGATCCAATTTTTTTCCAACTTTTGATATTCAAACGAATTTGAAGACTAATCGTGCGTGTGAACAGAAGTTGGACGACTTGTTTAGAGTTGGAGAGAATATTGTATCGTGCGAACAGCCTTCCAACTTGCGATAAGTGCGAGGGAAAAGTTTAATCAAACAAGTTGTCGTTGACGTGGACGCGGCATTACACAGCTTAATGTACGCGCTGGGTTAAGGGCATTATGAGCGTGAAAATTTGAAAAAAAAAACTTTGTTTTTTACTTGTGTTTTGATTGTGTGTGTGCAGGCTTGTAGGGATTGGACTATGATCTGTGTGTGATTTATGAATGATCTCTGAAATTATGAATGAAGGCTACGTGTACTCATACAATCCTAGTGGGAGAGAAATCCGGTTTCGGACAAGCACCTAATATACTTTTCACATATGGCCGCAAGATCTAGGTAGATTATGTAATCCTGTATGCTGTTCACACTTTGGTCGTAATCTTGTTCCACGACTTGACAGTACAGTACAATCCGTCTAAATTAAAAATTCCGACAATTTCATGCATGAAACTGCTATTTATATTAATTTGTTAAAACAAGAAGCAAAATCTATCTTATAGGAATTAATGGTTTATGTTCGTCATCAAACTTTTGTGCACAAAACCATGTGCGAAGCGGAAAATGGATTAGATTACCTCTACTGTAGTATTATCAAATGCGAAGCTCACCACGCTTCACCATGATTTTGTAAAGATTTTCTCCGAGATTTTGGTTATAATTTCCGTACAAAATCTATGAAAATGTATGGAAAATCTAGAAGATTTTCGCCTAGATTTTGTAAAATCTCAAGATTATGCAAAATCTTCTATAGTCTGTAAAGAGCTTAATGCTTGAAAGAGATTAGACGCGTTGAATCTGGCGAGGACAGCAGATTTCTAGGTAAAAAGATATGAAAGCGATATAAACATATGTATATGTATGTATTAAACCTAGAAAATGAGCACCCTCAAACTGGTTGGCCGAACCCTTCGGTCAGGTTGCGGTTCGGCTGACCAGTGTTTTTAGCATCAGGGGGCGATCCTTTATCGAATAGAATAGGTTCGATCCGACAGTTCGGATACCCCATCGACCCGGCAAAATTGGTACTTTAAAACTGGTTGGCCGAATTTTTGGGTCAGGTTGCCGTTCGGCTGACCAGTGCTTTTAGCACCATGGAGTGATCCTCTATCGAATAGAATAGGTTTGATCCGACAGTTCTGATACCCCATCGACCCGTCAAAATTGGTACTTTCGAACTGGTTGGCCGAACCCTTCGGTCAGGTTGCGGTTCGGCTGACCAGTGTTTTTAGTATCAGGGAGTGACCCTCTATCGAATAGAATAGGTTCGATCCGACAGTTCTGATACCCCATCGACCCGTCAAAATTGGTACTTTCAAACTGGTTGGCCGAACCTTTGGGTCAGGTTGCCGTTCGGCTGACCAGTGTTTTTAGCACCGGGGAGTGACCCTCTATCGAATAGAATAGGTTTGATCCGACAGTTCTGATACCTCATCGACCCGTCAAAATTGGTACTTTCGAACTGGTTGGCCGAACCCTTCGATCAGGTTGCGGTTCGGCTGACCAGTGTTTTTAGTATCAGGGAGTGACCCTCTATCGAATAGAATAGGTTTGATTCGACAGTTCTGAAACCCCATCGACCCGTCAAAATTGTTACTTTCAAACTGGTTGGCCGAACCCTTCGGTCAGGTTCCGGTTCGGCTGACCAGTGTTTTTATCATCAGGGAGTGACCCTCTATCGAATAGAATAGGTTTGATCCGACAGTTCTGATACCCCATCGACCCGTCAAAATTGGTAATTTCGAACTGGTTGGCCGAACCCTTCGGTCAGGTTGAGGTTCGGCTGACCAATGTTTATAGCATCAGGGAGTGACCCTCTATCGAATAGAAAAGGTTTGATCCGACAGTTCTGAAACCCCATCGACCCGTCAAAATTGGTAATTTCGAACTGGTTGGCCGAACCCTTCGGTCAGGTTGCCGCTCGGCTGACCAATATTTTTTGCATCAGGGGGCGGTCCTTTATCGAATAGAATAGGTTTGATCCGACAGTTCCGAAAACCCCATCGCACCTAAAAAAATCGCACCTTTAAACTGGTTGGCCGAACCCTTCGGTCAGGTTGCGGCTCGGCTGACCAATGTTTTTAGACTCACGGAGAGGTCCTCTATCGAAAAAAATAGGTTCGATCCGACAGTTACCCATACCCCCGAACACCTCTAATTTTTGCGTCTAATTACGTCTAATTATGCTATACTGGTCAAGTTTTGCTTCGGCTGACCAACCGTTTCGATATCACCGTAACTAAACGCAACTTTTAAGATGGTTAATTTCCGACAGTTCGAAAACCCCGGATTTTTACCATCACGGCTCGGACTATTATAAGAACAACTTTTTTTCTTTTTGAATCTTAACCAAAATACATCCAAGTGTGTTCGTGAATTTCCCCCTAACGTATCCAGGGACAGATGGAATCGGAACACGTCATAGGGCTGCGGTATAAATTTTTAACACAAAAGGAGCTTAAGTTTCATTCAAATGTGACGGGTATTCAAACTTCGGCCGCGCCCGAAATTAGCCCCGGTCTCGTTTAAGCATTAAATTTAAGTGTACTTTAATTTAAATCCCTCAGTTTTGAGAACGTTTGTACTTAATATTAAATTCAATACATAAATCTTGCCAAGAATCCTTTCAAACCAAATGTGGCCTCTGCACCACAGCCGTATATATACCGCAAGCAAGATAAAATATTTTAGTCTTCAACGTACATACTGAGGCCATATCAACTAGTTTGAACTAAGTCTAGTACCACTTTCAAGCTATTTTGTTTCTTGTTTAACAGTTCCTAACAAAGTGGATTGGAATTTAGTCCTAAAGTTTAGATAAGGTTCGATAAATCTTTCATGTGGCTTTTGGGCCCCTAAATCTCGTGGCCCCCCCCCCGCCAGGCGGGCCCTTATGCGCCGCCCCTGTTGATATCACAGAAAAGGTGACAAGCGCAACAAACAACATAATAAATGAGTAATGTACGCGTCTCACACTTTCTACATAGACAGACACTTTCAGCAATTTCCTGGAAAGTGTGACAACCGCTCATTTAATTTTTGCAGCTATCCCTGGACGACTGTCGGGCACAAGGATATACGACAACGGAAGTAATATGAAAGGCAAATTCAAATCCATACATACTCCAAAAAAACCTAATGATGTTTACTCGTCTTGCGCAGCTTACACTTTCAATTTATGTCGTGCTCTGTGGCCGTGATCGTTCGATCGCCACTCTGTGAAATAGACACTCATAGAGAAACGAGTTTCCAAACTCGGCACGACTCGTCGCAAGTTTATTATTCAGAAGAAGATGATAAGAAATATTCTTATGGTAGAATAATAAACTAACAATGGCTGATTTCAGATTGTAAGACGAAACCGGACGGGTAAACTTGCAAGACAAGAGAGCTTTTGTAGTGGCCAGCAGACAAGCATTGTGTATTTCACATTGTAAGAACGAGTCTTACGAAAGAAAAAAATCGTGACACGATTGTTTTTCTTTCGTAAGAAACGTACGATCGATAAGACGATTGCATCTACCGATAGTTCAGGCGTTCTGCGACGACAATTAGTGCGTGTTTTACTTGCATTTTAATCTTGTCGACTCGTCATTTCATTGTTCACTAACTTTGGAGCGTGCATGGCAACATTTATACATACTTGCTGTGTGATTATTGTTCGCCGGTCCGTGTTTTGATCGGATAGTGTGAAATGATCATACGATGGTTCTTGTCTTGCAAGTTTACCCGTCCGGTTACTTCTTACAATGTGAATTCACCCAATGCGACTAGGAAGTGGTATGGCTGACAACCGTATCACACTCCGAATTCAATTGTCTTTGTAACGTTGATGGACTACACACGGTAGTCATCAACGCACCATGCTCCACTAGGAGTTACGGTATAATCGAGAGAGAAAGACCATAGGCGTAGCCAGGAGGGGGGGGGGGGCAGAGAGGGGCGGTCGCCCACCCCTGGTCGATGAAGATGGTAAAAAAATCCTTATCGATGTAGTAAAAAAATCGCTGCACTATACAACATTTTCAAAAATTTCAAAAATGCCTTTTTCACCACTCCAAGTGCTGCCGGAGAAGCCTTGATCGGGACAGTTTGCAGTCAGGAGGCGCATTCAAATAGATGACAGCGAGTGGCCTCTCATAATTGACGGAGGCTGCGTACCAGCCCACACGTTTCACTTGTGAGTGTGCTACTGTGTGGATCCCATATATTTCCTGTTTTATTTCATGGCTTCTGAGCTGGAGTACAAATTTCACCCGTTAGGTCCCTCCGGGAAGTTAGTGGAATTCAACTTATTTTCATCTGAAAGGGTGACAAATGGTATACCGCTTTGATTTGTAAGCCCTGGAAGTTCATGCTTCGTCGAATCGACCACGCATCATCAAATTTATCCCATTTTTCGTGACAATTCTCATTATGTGGAGCTGAGTTTTCGTACAGCACTTACCGTGCCGGGTACATTGCGGCTAGACGAAGTAAGCAGGGTAAGTTGGATTTTTGGAAATTGGCGTCATCGAAACGACGAAGGATGAACATTGTGTAACTTTTAGAACTCCAGTATTTCTTATGGCTGGTTGTCGATTTGATGATAAGTCTGCGTCCATACAACTAGCTCATAACAAATATGTTTATTTTTGAAATGTGCGACCTATTTTTTTTCAAAAATTATGGAAAAACTATTTACTAGGACAAAAATAGGACAAATCAGGAAAATGGCTCAAAATTCTTCCTCATTTTAGGAAGATTGCATTTCGAACTCATAAAAATCGGCTCCAAGGCACTCAATGTCAAAATTAGACATCGTACATAGAATTAGAATTAATCAAGGGAACTCCGGGAGAAGACATTCCAAAATTTACTGTAAATAATTCTACAATCCACTGTAAAAACGGCAATAGGTGAAGTGAAAGAAAACCCGTGCTGGGACCCCAAAATGGATCGCTGTGCCTCTTGTCCATGATCTTTTCATTCATTAAATCCAATTTCCTAGTACGTTTAGAATATGTGTTTTATGATTCGAGCACATTTTTTTAATTATATCAATGTGAAGTTTTTATTTATTTCATTTTTAATTTTGTGTTTTATATTTCGGTCCAAATAACATTGAATTAAGAAAATTTCATTTGTAAATCAATTTCCTTACAAAATTACTCAAAATCGATGTTTTTCCATTCTAAATAAACTAACGATTGAAAATCTGTCAAATTTTATTATTTTGAGAAAGCGTGATTTGTATGAGGCGTCAAAGTTGACCGTCGTCGAATCGACGAAGCATGACCTTTCCGTACTAAAATAAGCATGGGACTGCTTTTTATGAAAGTTTTTTGAAAGCAATGAGTGTATACCTAGAAGGCGCGCAAAACCCAAACTATTCAATATACAGCTTTTTGTAGGGGAGGGAGAAACAACGGTCGCATGTGGCACACCTTTCATAAAGACATCCATCTGCTAGCATTTGACACAAATTATTTTCACAACATTTTATCAAACGATATGTCTGAATATACCTTTATAAGGGAGGTAGGGGTGGTGACACCTACTCCACTTTCCATCAACTTCAAGGATACATCACAATGGCATTGATTTCAGGTCGCTAGCGAAATTCTCCCGGGTGTTATGGCCGAATAAAAATATCATGGATGGGAATGTATTCGATTCAGGGACCGACCCTGATCATTTATATATATGTATATACTTGGTGACTCCTTTGAGGTGTTGCATAATATAAGTGTAACAAAAACAATATATGTATGTACCCTATACCACCTTATATGGCTATAGGGCACAGATTTGGTGTCAACTATCAAATATGCATAGTATACACTCCTTTGCGTGAGATCACCAGCTTCCTCAAAGTTCATTTGCTTCTTAGACACAATGAACGCATCCAATTAACACTCATAGCACGTAATATTAGGAACCAAATAGTCTTTGTCGTTGGTATGCACAAAATGTTTTGTGGTTGATACCATATAAACCTGAGGTATATACGTATGTACTTGCATACCTACCGCTACCTGTTTACCTGCGATGCGCACAAAGTAAAGTAAAGAATTAACTTTGCATACGTCCATTATAATTATTTTTTATAACAATCATCGAAATAATTTCAAACTGGCATTAATACAATCCAAACACCGCATTTCGCATAGAAGCAAAACGAGACTGAGGATATTTCAAACGCAGCCGAAATTTGGATTCCCTTCACTTTTTGCGGGTTAACAAACAGTTCTCGGGCGACTCTAGGACTTTATTTCAATTCCACCAGTTCCTTCCTATTATGTCTTATGAGTTATGACTTTGAAAGAGTTCTTTATGTGAGGATTGATTACGCTTGTACCAGTAAAACTTTTTATTTTTGAAAACATGCTTGTTTTTACAAAACAATCAGGAGTGCGTTCCGGAATTAACTATAGTCGTAGCTGTAGTCATCGCATGACTATTGACGTAGCTATGAGCGTTGTGAGAAGGCTCTCAGAAGAGCATAATATGGAAATGTCACAACAGCCGTTGAATTCAAAAATATGTTTACCAAAAACAATTTATCTCGATGGGATCCATATTTAGTGTTTACATTCATCGAAATCTATCTGTACACTTAGTTTAATAACTTTAGTTTCATTTAAAAACCAAACATTGCCTAAATATAGTGACTTTAGCTCTAGACCCAAACATCCAAAAAAAGAGCTGACTTTTGATGCCAAATTGTTCTATGGCCTGACCGCATTACGCAGTAAAAAGTTAGACTTTTTTGCGCGTCACATTTGGTGGGGGGGTGGCAAAGGGGTGAAATTATGATTTTTCGCCTATATTTTGTTAACTGTAATATTTACAGCAAAATGTTCTGAGGACGATTTAAACTACATAAAATTTCCTTGCTAATGATATATTATATCATATACCTTCTCTTGGCAGATTATATACTAGACCTTAAAACATTTTGTGTATTTTAGATTTTTTGATAGTTACATTTGGCGCTCTAGCTCCTGAAGTAATTTAATTGGAGCGATGGTAATTGGGATAACTATTAAAAAAATAACAGACGCGACAATCCAGCATTGGACTAAGGCCGCAGGATGTGTTAGTGACATCCTATTTCCAAGATCTTATCTGCTTTTTGTTGAGGTAATGAGATCAGCATCACGCTCAGCCGTGTTATTTATCCCCATGAATGGGTACTCGCTTAACATCTGAGTGAGATCATAGTCCGTCACAAGCTCGTGAGTTCGAAAAACACCATGATCCACGGTGAGATTCGAACTCATGACCCTGTGCACCGAAGGTGCGCGCACTAACCGCTAGACCAGCCAGACTAACTATTCCTAACAATATATAGCTGTCCCACACGGAGACTCAGGCTGCCCCGCCAAAGCATTCCCCTATACTCCCTATTAACATTTAAAAAAAGGCATGCCTGTAACTTTTCGCCGAATCACAGCAGGCGGGAAAAATTTTGGTAAACGTTAAGGCTGAGTCCCATTAGACCCTCCACCAAATATTACTTCGATCGGATTAAAACAAAGGGTACCTCCCATACAAATTATTCAAATTCAATGTCACTAGTTTATTAAGAAATAAGGGAACAAGTCAACCAAAATTAAAGTTTTGCTCGTAGGCAATTTTCCGGTCATTTTGTATGGGAGGTACCCTTTGTTTTAATCCGATCGAAGTAATATTTGGTGGAGGGTCTAATGGGACTTAGCCTTAACGTTTACCAAAATTTTTCCCGCCTGCTGTGATTCGGCGAAAAGTTACAGGCATGTCTTTTTTTTAAATGTTAATAGGGAGTATAGGGGAATGCTTTGTCGGGGCAGCCTGAGTCTCCGTGTGGGACAATTATATATTGTTAGGAATAGTTATCCCAATTACCATGGCTCCACTTAAATTACTTCAGGAGCTAGAGCGCCAAATGTAACTATCAAAAAATCTAAATTACACCAAATGTTTTAAGGTCTAGTATATAATCTGCCAAGAGAAGGTATATGATATAATATATCATTAGAAAGGAAATTTTGTGTAGTTTAAATCGTCCTCAGAACATTTTGCTGTAAATATTACAGTTAACAAGATATTGGCGAAAAATCATAATTTCACCCCTTTGCCACCTCCTCCCCCCCAAATGTGACGCGCAAAAAAGTCCAACTTTTTACTGCGTAATGCGGTCAGGCCATAGAACAATTTGGCATCAAAAGTCAGCTCTTTTTTTAGATGTTTGGGTTTCATCATTTTTTCAGCTAAAATCACTATTCTAAAATAGTAATTAATAATCGCAACATTTGATAATACCATCAACAACCGACCCGACATAACCTCACACTTGAACTTGTCAACGGACATTTTCCATAGCTATCGATGAATCATCTCGAGAGTGCGAGTGGAAATAGCTATCAAAGACGTGGACCATTTGAAATTTGAAACGTCAAAAGTTGACTCGGAGAGATAGCTATTTGTGACTATTGGTGTTTTGGAACAACGGAAAGTCAATGTTAGTAACTATTTTCACTCAGATCGTAAAAATGGAACGTACTCCAGCTGTTTGTAGTTAAGTGACAGTTCGGTTTTGTCGCCGCGTAGTCAAATGAAACGAAAACACATGGCCGATTGGCATTGTATTTACATGACAGTGGCATATCACGGAACATATAAAATGGGGAGATATTCATTGGAAATTTTTGCATTCATAGTGTGGTGTGTGTTTTTAATTTCTAACTAACCGTGCTTTACCTGTTTCCCTTTGGAAAATAATATACATAATATAATATATTTATGAGCAATGAATAAGACACATTTAACATTAAAGAAAAATTCGTATGGGTGTACTTATTTTTTTTTGCCATATGTGTAGGCCTTCGGTTTTTATCGGAGATGGACATATGGGTACCCAAATCAAAGGACTCGACGAGTACATTCTTTATCAGTTACTTTTTTCCAGTTTTCAGTAACGGTAACGGAGTTATGGGCGTTTGAAGTTAAGCTTACGTTTTCACCTTGGTTTTTCTAAACCGTTATAGATACCGGAAAAATCTGGGAAAGGTATGTGTGGGTGCACATATCAACGGGTTCAACGAAATCATTACATATAAGTTCCTTTTGCTTTATTCGGAGAAACGGTAACGGATTTACAGCTAATAAATTCAGCTTATATGTATAGCAGTATAGCCATCCTTACTTTTGCCTTAATTTCTTTTTGTTGAGAACTCACCAGAAATTATAAAACCAAAAATGTCTGTACATTTGCCGTTGAGTACTTTTATTTAAACTGGATACATAGTAATTCTATTTTTGGATTGGTCTAATTAAAAGTGTTACAGGATGATTCTGGAACATACATAAAGAAAAAAAAACAAATCCTTACGGAAAATGCTAAGTTGTTGTCAAATAAGTGAAAAAAAAACCGATGGTGTTCTTATTACATATTTTGACCAAGCTGAATATCCACTTCAAAGATAATGTCGGGAGCAAGTGAGATTATAGAGGGATGCCATTTAGTTTTATTGGGTCTGTTAGCATTATTATATCCTAATTGTTATAAAGGCGGTCTATTTCGATTATTACAATTTTAACAAGGCTTTGAAAATTGGGCATAAAAAGATACATGAAGGGTGTGCTTATTTTTTTGCCCATATGTGTTTATATGTCGATAAATGAGCATCTTATCGTATAGACAAGACACACACCACCTTCCAAAAGTTTGCATACTACATATGAATTAAATGTTTGTTTACTTTGCATAGTTAAGGTCTGGATAGACCTCTGGCGGAATGAAAATGAAATTTTTGTCCGCTGCGATTTTATCATTATTCCCCGGTCATTAGATATTTTCCACGATGAAATGACCGGGGAATCGAAAAAAATATACATAAAATGGCCGAGACGAATTATGGAACCCTTCTCGGATTTTATTTTATGGAGTTTCCCAGCATTTGCGACATGTTCCACGACATTTACATTTTCATTCATAAAATCGCAGCGGACAAAAATTTCACTCTCGAGGTCTATCGTGTGCTTTAAGCCATATTTTGCTACGCAATTTCATACAATGGGTTCCCCAGACGGTCAATTGTGTGTGAGCTTCGGAGCTGGCGGCTTCGCATAACCCGAGGCTTGAAGGGGCTAGTTAGGGAGAATGGCCTTGGTGGAAGATGCCTACGCGCCTATATCTAACTAGTTTCTGGATTGATTATCTCACGGCCGGAATCGCATTGCTGACATTGTATACTGAAGGGGCCGCCCGGATGTAAAAAGCAGCGCTACGAGTCTGCTTTAAGCAGACGAGTAGTCACAGGTCCAACGAGCCTGGGATGTGCACATCTGAATCCTTACGTGAGGCTTAACCAATAGGGGGCCGCAGGAGGATCACACCTGCTTTAGAGAAGTCTTTAGCGAATAGTGTACCTCGGGGATGGGTGTGCCCAGGGGACCATGGTCCTTGCCCATCAAGGTGTTGGCCTCGAGGTGGCTGTAGGTTGTTACCCGAGTCATCGAGCTGGTGATGCAACCCCGGGGTTGGGTTTCTGTAAGTGAGTGCATTCACTGGATGGAGAAATCACCATCTGACAATCAGACCATGTCAGATAAGCGCCGAAGGTCCAAACCGCCCGAAGGACCGGGAGATAAAGGCCGAAAGGCTAGGCGCTCCCCTGACGGTAAACCTCGTAGATGGTAATCATGTCATAATATAACCACTGATACCCCTTTCGTTGACCTAACTTCAACCTTCAATTCAACATAGCATTGAATCGTACTGCAAAGTTCTGACAGACTTATGCTTCCTATCCGCCACTCCTAATTTCATTGTACGTACAATTATAATACATAGAATTTATTTAACACAGGTCTCCAAATTGCTACTCGAGGAGTATTCACAATTCACCCAGGTGGTTCACCGATCATAATTACACAACTATGTATATATTATCGACGAAAAACTTCAACTCATATCAGGGAACTCAGACAAAAACTTGGCAGACGGGCCCCTTAGTAAAATTTTAAGTAAAATGAAGAAGAATACACCATTGCAAAAGAAGATTTCAATTACTCGCTTTTAAATTAGCTAAATTAACAAATTATTCGACTTTATTCGTACATAGCTTCCGCGAAATAAGAAAAATCTAAGTAAAATATTCGTAATGCATTCATATCTATGCGTATATGAGTATGTACATATACACAGTTGAATTTGTTCACCCATTCATTTAATATCATTGACCTACCTCTTACATTTGAGTTTCATTATCAAGGCAAAAAATTAATTTAAACTCATTCCATAATGTGATTAATATTATAAGTACGCGCTTACATTTTCTAAGAATGTGTGTACACATAATAATGTACCTACTCTTTTTATAAGCACACACGTTGAAAGGCATAATACACCTTTTAAGCATACAGGCAAATGTAAGACCGGAACACATTAAAATATTTTACTGTTTGATATATTTTTTTCTATTAAATGTTTGCTCCGATTCATATTTGCATAGGGTGTTTCAATAAGGAATTAATGTTGTTTGTGCGCTTATGCTGTGCCACAAATTGTAGGTTTTGTTCACACGACGAGCTTAAAATCTTCGGCACGTGAATACGTATACTTACCGGCTCTATTTAGTCACGGGTTATTATTACTTCAGGCTAAGTAACCCAAAGGCATATCTAGGCATTGCGACCATAAGGGCTATCGTGTTCCAGCTAAAACTCTATTTTAATGTACATGTGTAATTTATATATATAAAATTCCTCAATAACACTGTGTGACAAATTAAAAAAAAAATAACCGTCATCTCCAATTTTTTTTTCTTTTTAATTCTTATCTAATCCTTACTAAAACCTCATATTTACTTTTTCCCTTGACCCCCCAGTTTCAGAGATATGGAAAGATATTGATATTCCCAGAAAATAATACAAAATAAAGTTCCAGTAACAAATCGGTTATTATTTATTAATTTTTTTTTGGTAAAACGGAAATAAAACAATATAATAAACATATCTAAATACTTAAAATTATAAACTTAATTGTTAAACACATTTATTTTAAGAGAAAAATAAAAAAAAATCAACTTTTTCTCTTATGTTTAGAATTGTCTTCTCGCTGTAAGCGCCAAAAATAATCTCTTAACATCGCTGCATCCCAATGACCTTGAAAACGTTCCTCAAACCTTTTTATGTCCTGATGAAACCGCTCACCTTGTTCATAACTTACGGCTCCAAGGTTCTCAGGAAGGAAAGGAGTGAAGAAAATGAATTTTCAAAGACATTCTGCACCCCATCTCTTTATATGCGTCTAAACATATTTGTTACTAAAATTTCTGCGTTTTCGGCTTTGTGATTTCCTAAGAATCCTTTTATAACAGCTTTTAATTAAGTCCATGTACCAAATCATTCAATTCCTCTTGGCGAATTAGGTGTGGTTTTCGTTGATCGCTTGATGTAGGAGAGGGGAAAAACTGTGTATCCTGAGGGTCGTTACTTTTAGCACTGTGAGGGAGGGAGGAGGTGAATAGTGCTGTTTACACTATGAGGCACAGGTTTCGTGACAGAAATCACTATAGGGTACTCCACTTTATACTTATGCTTTTTCGTAGCAGCCCGCAAATCGAACACACAAAAATAGCAATCGTCGTGATGATTGCTAGGCTCGCTCCAAAGTGCTGGAACCACGAAAGGCATTTCTCGTTTTCCAGTTTTTTGAGAGTGCAGTGACATACAACATGATATGCAAAAAAATCGGATATCCAAGGCTTATCCTGACACACAACGCGGCCAAAACATTCGAAATAAGCATCCCTTAATTTTTGGGTTACTTTTCTCTCTAGCGATTTAAAAATATATTTGCCGCACACGTAGCAAAATTTATTTGGGTAATTTTTGCACAGGTTGCGAATACTTCTTTCAGAATCCATATTGTAAACCAATTAAAGTAAAACTATTACAACACGTGCTATTTATACCATAACAATATCTTTTTTAAGTTTTTTTTTGAATTTTTGTACCTGACGGTTTTCGCGCTTTAAGGGGTATTATAAGGATAATAAAAAAAGAATATGATAGGTAAAAACAAAAGGGATAATATAAGGATAATAAAAAACGAGTATGTCAGGTAAAAATATAATAAATATAAAACTTACGTAAAGATATGTAGCCGCGAAAAGATAAAAAATATGGTTTTTCACGGTTTTAAGTCACAATAAAAGGGGAAAAAAATAAAATAACCAAGCAAATTATATTTATTTTCGGTGATTTTTATTGCCAAGAGTCCTCTTAAGGATACTGATAAGAAATTTACTTATTTTATTGAAATTTGCAGTAATTGAGTAGCAGATACCATATGAGGACCATTAAAAAAGATTTTGGCGTGTAACTCGAAAACCTGAGGGTCAGGAAAAAAAATTAATTGCACTTTTGTCATATGGGAACCAATAGCTAACCAAAATAGCATTCAGTTTTTTTGACGGTTTTTTGGTGTCACGCAGTGTAATAGGTATTGCTAATCGGTTATATATATGTATGAATACTATTTCGGATAATACGGATAACAACAATCGAACACAATCTGATTTTGCTCTTATTACACACCCAATATGTAGCATTTACACGCGTTTGAGGTATGCGGTAAACGGCAACATGGAAATTATCATGCGGGTATGAAATCTTATTTCAGACACCTTTTCGTAGGCCCTTTAATCCTCATAACAATCTTAAGTTCAATAGAAAGAATAACTTAAAACCTGTGAGCAGACCCATCCTCGAAGTATACTTACTTGAAGTTTGTACACAGAAGAACGTATTTTTCATACTAAACTTGATGCTGCGTAGGGTTTTTATCCGAATTCCGAAGAGACCCTGCAGGACAGTAAAATTAATTGAAGGGCGACTTAAAACTTCTTACAGGATCTAACCACCCTGCAATATTATTTATGTACCTCTATATGCAAAAAATAATATGTAATAAGAATATGAATATCAATTTTATTTTTCTTCTCCCATCGTAATGTCTTCTCTGAATTCAAGTATACATACTTTCTGAGCTATGTACTTATCATCATTTTTAGCTACCTTTCTTAAGAGTACAACTACAGGTCAAGAAGAAGTCTGCACAACACAGAAGCAGCAGCTATTGACTTCCACTACCACATAATTTTCCTGAGAAAGAGCCCGGGATATCAGTTCAACATATCCAACAGACACAGAGCCGTGTGGATTGTCTATAATGACTCTAGATGTAGAATCTTTGATTAAAAGTTGTTCATAACGGTAAGTTGGCGGATAATCATGTAACATACATTCATTCTGACCGATGATCATGAATGCATTTAATTCTGGGCACCAAGGGCACTTTCTGAAACCAGGTCTTGCCGTAATGGAGGTTACTCTAAAGTCTAAAGAATATCTTTATACACGAGAAAATTGTATACACGACACGAACCGACAATCCAGTGCGCTGGTCTCTTCTTTCCTAATGCTATTGCAAGCGCCATTACAGAGAAGTGAAGATGAGAGAATTTCGCATAGACCCGAGACTGTTTAGTTGGAGTTTAGATGATGTTAGCAAAAGATATGTTGTTAGCCCGACTAAAGGAAAGATCAGACAGAGTCAATTCGATTGAATGATCGATTATTTTGAACATTCGTAACTTCCGTGAACGTGAAAATGCATAATTGGATAGATAAGAAACGTTGGTCCATTTGGTATTAAGGTTAATTGTGTTGTTCTTCTTTTGTTGCAACACGAAAGTTGCCTTTTGGTATACATTTTGAAAGTAAATACATACTGCATTTAGATCTAAGTGAAAGAGGTTGTTGTGACATATAATTGGAAATTTTCGCAAGTACAAAAGGGAAAGGTTAAGAAGAGACTTCTCGATTAGTAATTGTGAATGGAACTTTTATGCTTTTGTGATGGGAATAAAGACAAAAAAAAAACGACCAAGTACCTTAAGAATGGATGGCTTAGGAGTATCTAATTGAAATCATCATCATCATTGAAAAGCAAAACAGTCTTTTTGATACCGTATACTCATAAGATGGTATAGGGTACATATGTTGTGTTTGTTACCCCGATATTATTGTACCACCTCAAAGGAGCCACCGGAGGTATGGCAGATTAAATAGATGTTCCTGCAGCGTAACTAGGAAATCTTGTTCATTTCGTCACATACTTGGGGACGACAGCAATCAGTTTTCCTTGTGTCTAAACGGCCAAAAACCTTTACCGATTTCGTCCCGTCAGAGTAGACGAGCTCGCATAGGGTTTTGTTTAAGTGCAAGCGACATGCAGACTCGTTTCAAAAAATGGGCGAGCTACTGGTATGAAGGTAGCTTCTGATGAGTCATAAAGTGGACGAAACCATCTAGCAATTGTGTAGCCCATAGTGTGTGAATATTTTTGAGGGGGTCATACTATAACCATAGGTGTCCTGGTTGGTATTGACAATACCCCACTTTCATTGAGTGCATTCAGCGAACGAAAATGTAGAAGAAAAGTGTGTGTGTCCAATTAGATTCTCATTGCGCATGAGTGCTTTTCAGCGGAGAAAGACAGCGGTGGCAGGTAATTCTTGTAGCATTTCCAGTGTTTTTCCAGTAAAATTGGTTCGCTGAATGCAGCCATTCTTAAACAGATTTTTAGCTATTTAAATGAATAATATACAAATTCCCTAAAGACAGTTTGTATTGGATTGATTGAATTCGAGCTAAAACTAACCCTAGTTTTTTTTTACACTTAACATGTCAAAGCTGTTAGAGATAATGGAGCTAGAATAAAATCACAATGCGCCAATTTTAAAAAAAATCTTACGAGCACCTTAGGCAGAAGTTGGAGAAAATTTAAATGGAAAATTCAAGAGGAATTATGAGGAATCACAATCCGGTGCGTTTATGCGGCAGTTTCCGGACACCCTGTAAATTTCGATAGAGTTTTGCGAACAAGTTCAGATTTGGTTCAAATTGACGCTGTGGGATGTCCTTATACAGGGTGTCCGGAAACTACCGTATAAACGTGCCGGAATATTATTCCTCATGTGATTTCATCAACGATTTCAGATCTGTCTCGTTTTTGGATGCTGGATCTAGGCCCAATTGCACTATACTAACGGTGAAATGACTAGGTTATGAAAAAAATAAGTACATTCAGCGAGTTTAACGTTTGTAGCAGAAAGGTTTTACTCCAATTGGATTCATATTTCGCATATAGGGTATTCAGCGGAGGAAGGGGACGGTGGCGGTTAATTCTTGTAGCATTTCTATAGCGTTTTTCCAGTGAATTACGTTCGTTTATTGCAGGCAACGTATAGTCATTTAGAATAGCACAATTACCATGTAAGCTCCTTCAAAGAATTTTGCGCCTTTCTATGAGTGTGGGTTTCCGGTGAACGGCGTCACCACGAACGCTAGCTACACAAGGGAATACCTGGTCCTGTTGATACGCCATGGTGTGGCTCTGACTGTACTAAGGCCTGCGCAATGTGGATGCTGTATGACTGATTTTCCCCCGCGGAATTCAGTCGTTATCCAACCCAGAACGTTTCAAAGTGATTTCCCTGATGGGAGGGAATTGATCATAAGCGAGCGTGTGAAGCCTCCAAGCTGGCGGCTTCGCATAATCTGAGCCACGTAGGGGCTAGGTAGGAAGAATGACCAATTCGCATATAACTATCTAACTTAGTCTAGTTAATAGATTGATGTCCATAAGGCCTGAGTCAAATTCCTGACTAGTAAACTGAAGGACCGTCATCCGGATGTGAAAAGTAGCGCTACTCATCGGCTTTGAGCCGGGTCACAGTGGGGCGAAAACCCGAATTTTGGAAACAATTATAAAACAGGCCAATCTTAATGTATTTGGCCATTCTAAATCGAATGGAATTGGCTGCACGCAGATAGAATCAGCCGTTTTGAAGTTATTTCGATTTTAAGGGGGAGAGGGGATCATTTTTAAGTTTTTCTTAATTATTGGAAAAACTGTAATAATTACAGCAAAATGGTTCGAGGACACATGAAACTACTCAAAATTACCTTTGTAATGATATATAATACAATTGACTTATTTTGATAAATTATACCCTAGACCAAAAAATTAAATGGGATATTATCATTTTTTGACATTTACACTTTTTACTGTAACTCTGCAAGAAATGCTAGTTGAGCCGGCATAATTTAGGCAAATACTCTTAACAAAAACAAATTGATGTTTGCCAAAAATTGAGTTGCTCCGGCCAAGGATACGCCTGATTCGCCTACTAGAACTTGTTCAAGTCGACACGTCCATAGCTCCTCCCCAGCGGGGAGGGAGGTGGTAAATTTTGGCTGAACGTCAAGACAGAGTCCCTTTATAGGCCAGTCAATAAACTGAAATATAAGGCGTTAGGTCGCAAAAAATTGCTCGGCTCTGGTTTTTTGGGATATTGTTAGGATAGATACCTGAAGTGTACCACCAAGTTTGCAACTTCGAAAAACCTGTGCTAAAACCCTGTGACCCTTAAAAAACCTCAAAATTTTCGGACTTTTTTCATATTTTTGTTTGTAATTTCTAAAAGGTGCTTCCTACAAGTAAGTTGTCCACTGTTAAAGCTAAGAAAATCTTCTTTAATTTGAGTGTAACCCCAGCTTTGCAGGCGCAAAGGATCCCAAGATACAGCACTTTAAACATTGTTTTTTGTAAAAAAAATTGAAATTGTAATTTCAGTCACGTTCTGAGCTGAATATCGGCTTAAATGCGCATTCTACGGAGAAAGTCATGTGACATGAAGTTATAAGCCCAGTTACTTAGCTGTATATATGTCGAAACGAATAGAATCAGACCATGGGGTCATAGGGCTGCCCCTGAAAATTAGGTTCTTCTGAAAAAAACTGTTTTCTTTATGTACCAATAATTACCAAACTTCACCCAAGCATGTTCCTGGTTAAGCCTCAAAAATATCTAGGAACGGATGAAATCGGAACACTACGTTATAGGGCTGTCATACAAACCAACCCCTGATAATTAGGAATTAGAATGGATGGGATCGGAACATTACTTCATATGGCTATCATACAAACCTCCTAAAATACAATTTCGGACTTTTTTACAAAAAAAAAAGAACAGTTTGTTAAGTGCTGTATCTTGGGATCCTTTGCACCTACAAAGCTGGGGTTACACTCAAATTAAAGAAGATATTCTTAGATTTAAAAGTGCAGTGGACGACTTGTAGGAAGCACCTTTTAGAAATTACAAACAAAAATATGAAAAAAGTCCGAAAATTTTGAGGTTTTTTGAGGGCTACGGGGTTAGCACAGGGTTTTCGAAGTTGCAAACTTGGTGGTACACTTCTGGTATCTATCGCAACAATATCCCAAAACAACAGAGCCGAGCATTTCTTTGCGACGTAAAACCGTTAAATGACTGGCGTATTATACTCTCCACCAAAAACTAGTTCAAAGGATGAAATCTACGGTTATCTCCGGTTCATATTTTACAGTAGATATTCAAAAATCGTGTCTAAAACAGCCAACGTGACATAACAAAATCGGTCATAAAAGTAGCCTCGAGTTCTATGGGGTTATGATTCTTACATATTAGTAATCTTCAGACTTTCAGGGATAATGTAGCATAAACAGACCCTTGGAGGCACGTGGAGGTAGTTGTTAAAACTCAATGTGAAAAATTCAGTTAGGGTCAATTTGACCTTCAATGATTTAAAACTTCAAAATGTTTACTATGCGATATATCATTCACAAAGGCTCTCAAATAGTATCAATTTTTTAAATTTTGTCCTCTATGACCCCACTGTGCGGGTATAGTAATAAGTCAAAGGAACATGGGATAGGCTCGTTTGAATTCAGCGTGAGGCATAACCAATAGGGCATCGAAGGATGATAAAACCTGCCATTGAGAAGTTTTCAGCGAATAGTGTACCTCGGGGATGGGTGTGTCCGAAGGTGAGTGCATATACTGGACTTCTTCGGCTTCAATATAATCAAATCGAATACGTTTCCCTGGTGGCAGCCAATACGCCATAAACGATAATTGATAGGTCATTCACCATATTCATAATAAAGAACACAATGAGATATTTTTATTTTCCACCTCATAAGAAAAACTGTGTTGTGAACCGTTTTCTAAGCCCGAAAACATGTTGAAACGTTTGGAACACATCGTCACCAATATGCCACAACCAGGAATCTACGTATTTCTAGTTTTTAGAAAGAACGATCTGAAATTTTAATTTACTCTGAAAACATTACATATTTAAAAATATTCTGAATTTGTGACAATCTTGATGACTGGCTTTTCTTTGAGTAGTCTTCTCTCTTTCAATTCGAACAATGAAGACCAATCACTCATTTATACACAGAACATACAGCTCGACATTGAAAGAAGCACAAACTGCATAACACATCAATAATAATAGGAAAGTAAAACGCGGTCAGCTAAAAAAAGAAAAATCAAAGAAAAGTATTTAGCTGCTGCGTCTATATATTTTGTTTACACAACTCTGATAATTGGAAAATAATTTTGGGGCAGAGGTAAACATGGTTTTTTTTTTGGGGCAGAGGTAAACATCGTTTTTTGGGGGCAAATTCATAGCCAACCTATATTAATCATCATAATCATATAAGAAAAAATCTGGATTAATTGAAATGGAATTACATACAAACATATTACAAATTTTTGAAGGTAAACATAGAAGCCCATTTCAACTTTTAATTTATGGTAGAAGATGAATTTGATGGGTTTGTGAAGGTTGCCAGTCAGTGAAATTTACGTTCTCATTGACATTGTACAACATTTTGGCAATTTTTCAAGTAGGGTACAACCTTCAAAAATAATAAAAAAAAAGAAATGTATTTTTTACATCTCGTCACAGATATAAATAAAATAAAAGTTTTAATTAGACAATATTAGCGCGCTATTATTTATGTATATATTTTTCAGAACAATAAATATACTCTGCAGTATTTATTTAATAGGGTTGTAATAACAGTCGTACACATTTTTAACCAATATGTCCGAATGCAGATTATTAACAATTTAAAGCGCTGTTTTCACGATGGATTTGTCGTCCAACTTTTGAGCATTCAAACAAGTTGGACAACAAATCCATTGTGTAAACAGAAGTTGGACAAAAAGTTAGAAGTTGAACGAGCATTCAAACAAATCCACCGTGTAAACAGAAGTTGGACAACTTGTTTCAGATGCAGAGATACAGAGATTGTTCTGGTAATCAAACTGGAGTCATCCGACCATATAAAGGGTGATAATTAAGGAGCTTTCGGATTTGATTAAAAAAAAAACAGATAAAATTCAAAAAAATGTATGAAATCTTCATTTAAGTCGAAACACGAAAATATACATATAATATGTATATATGTATGAATATGTGTACAGAATATTCTCCGGATTAATTGATTGATGCGAGTTTCAAGGGCTTTCACACAAAATCGATGTATGTACATATGTCATTATTTTTGGAATCGAGAGATCGAACTATTTGATTCATCAATGTTCAAATACATTTCAGCTAGCTTCTGATTACAAATATCTGTGCGTTATCATCCAATTCCGGCTTTTCGTTGACTTTTGGGGCACGCTGTATACTCATTCGAACATGTTTCCTTCAATATTTAAAATATTCACGAAAAAATAAAAGTAAAAGCAAATATATTTTTCCTGTACTAATACGTATTGCAAAAACTGATAATGTTTTACGACCGCTCCAGCTTTCAACTACTGTTTACACGGTCAACAAGTTTGATAGGAGTTGTTTGAGAGAATATCGTACGTGTAAACAGCCTTCCAACTTGGATAAGTTTGAGGGAAAAGTTGGATGCAAACAAGTTTGAAGCCGTCTAAACGCGCCTTAAGAGGCCCGCAAAAAGTAAACTTAGTATGGTGTGGGTTCTTTTTATATAACATTGTCAGAGTCAACTAATAAATAGCCCAATCGTTTATCAGCATTTACTAAAGCAACTTGTGGAGTTCATGCTAAGAAATTGACCGTCATTTTACCACTGCAATGAAATAATAAGAGTACCGAATACCCAATAGTGATTCACGTATTAAATAACAATAGCTTCACCACTCGTATAACAAACAAAAACCACTTTTACTAACTAAAACCGCAGACAAGTCTTTTATTACAACCTGATTATACTAAGGTGACCACACTTCAGAAGATCCAATGCTGTACATACTTCGGAATTCGGTTTTCAGGGAAATTATCAGTAATTCCACAATTTTGACAATTCCTATCGTATACTGGCGTACATAGCGTTTCGGATTTCTTCAAGCGTTGTTTTCGAGATAGTCTGACTGCCACAGGAACAGATCATGTGGTGTTTGGCATTTTAGCGAAAATCAGTATTGTTTTAATTCTTCTAATTGGGCGGCATTACGGCACATGCAGAAGTAATTTGCTTCAACAATGCTGCACTATACTACCCGATTTTTCCCGAATAACATCACAACCGGACAATTCGGTACATCAATTTTTCGGTATTACTTCACAGAGGCCTCAACGTATATTTAAGTCATGTTTCCTTGCTCTGCAGAACATTATTGTATGCTGCAGACCACCACTCACAAAGATTCTTATCAATTGTGCTCGTAATTTCAATTTTAAGTCCACCCCATAACAATCGAGGATCGATCTTTGAAGGTGTCGAGCAGGCATGTCAAACTAATTAAAACTCGTCAAGAAGTGGCTTATACAAGCTTAAATTATGTATTTCAGAAATCTTCTTTTCTGTTCTACAAATATTTTGCTGGCAATTATTTCGTACTTTACTTTCGTAAACATAAACATTTTATCCCATTACCTGTTTTTTGCCTTCCAGCATATTAAGTTTTACTATGGTGCATACGTATATCGTAAATCTTAACTGGATTACAGCTGCTATAATCTTCTTATCAGTTTTTTTCTGGACGGAAATGAATTCACAGAGTGAAAAGTAGCCAGTAGTCACTGATCGAAGAACCAAAATTTGGTTTTAACTTCTAGTCTGAAGTTTCTTTGTTTGAAGAACATTTCAAAAGATGGCATTTCTAAAAATAATATTCTGTGATGAAATTTCTAAAATAATTTTCTATAGGCGTTTTCGAAGTTTTCATCCTGTGGCCCGCTTAATCCTGAAGAAATTGTTATTAGGCCAGGCCAGATATTGAGTTTTTTACCCCTGGTGAAAAGCGTATTCTGCACACTCATAATCTTTAGGCGATTCTATAATATTCTCAGTTATTCCTAAGATGGGTCGCGTCGTTGCCTGACGGAATTAAACTCCTGCGTGTCAGAAGTCGCTAGTCCAATCTCGATGAAGTAAGGTACACCAACATTAAGGTGGGGATTATGAGAACTCTACATCTGAGGCCTGGTGTCACGTTGTTCGACGTGCAATATTTGCTTCGCTGTGCCAAACCTATTCTTCCGAAATCTCAGCCTTCAAACGACAGACCATTTTTTGATTTCCTTTGTGCTGAAAAAATAATCCTGACTACCGATCATCCCAATTATGGAAAATTAATGATTGGAAAATATAAAAGTGCGATTATATCGCTTGACAGCAAGCGCCTTCAAATTTTTATCAAATATGGACAGTACGGTACGGTGCTCGCTTAGGAATCTCCGAGTTATGGTATGTACTATGTTCCCCGAGCGAAAAACTTGTATTTGATTCTCCAGTGCCTTTTATTTACTAAATTTAAGATAAATGTACACTCGTGGTCTAATTGATTGTCAATTAAAAAATTAATGTTCGCTAGTTATCGAAAATGAAGGATTGCCAAATATAAAAGTGCGATTATCTCGCGAAATATCGATCGTACAGGGTACAGAATAGTCCAATTTCACACCTTAAAAGCAGACAAGACTGATCACAGGCCTCATTGAGGGCCTTATTATGTAATGAATTAGGTTTCATTCTGTGGCATGGAGAATGCTGTACATTTTGCTGTACATTTACCGATGCTGTACGACAGGTCAAAATGCTGTACTGTACAGCAAAATGCTGTACGTCTGGTCAGCTTAGCTTATACTGATGATGCTCTCATTTCTACTTTTATTGTGTGTATACCTTTCTGGGTAAGATTAATTCAAATAAAACCGAATTACAAACTGGGAGAGGTCGTAAATTTTTCGCGAATTAACTTGAATAAGATACTCGTATAACTCTCAAGATACGCGTAACTTTTCTTATTCACTTTGGTAATGTATGTATACTGTATGCATGTATGACCAAGGAAAATAAATATATACATACATATGTACGAGTATGGATTTGTGGAATTAATTTGCAATCTCTAATCTGAACAAACAGAAATGTAACAGAATGGAAGATAAGCGATTCAGTATAAGACTCTTTGTAAGCGTATTACATTAGTAAGGCAAAGTGAGTTCGATAAAATATTAAAAATTTCATAAATGCTACATCATTTTTAGTCCATTCCATATAATGACAACTATACATAATGAGATATTGAAGGGTCTAACATTCTTGGGCGTGCGTGACGTCATCGATGTTGCAGTCGTGCAGTCTTCACCAAATTTGGTATGCATGATCCGTTGATGGCCTGAAAAAGAATGGCTATGTCCACACATGCACGCTTTTGTCTTTCCTATTGTCTTCAAGCTCCGTTTCCACTTTCAACATTGAACTTGTCATTGATTGGGTCAACGGTTCAGAAGAGATGAATGCCTCATTCTATCCACATCTGTTCATTATTTATTGTTAAGTATGTGTCGCGGTTTTGGTCAGGACAGGTAAATGATAAATTCTTTCATTAACGCAACGGTTCTTAACCGGTGTTCCGTGGTCCCTGGGGCGACCCTAGGTGGTCCGCGAAGCCTTTGGTGTGGTTCACTCTTAATCCGATACGACAATTCTCCAATTTCACACAGGTCAATCTTAACTCTCTAATAGAAACTTGAATGTTGGAAGCGGATGGGAGTCCGTTTTGACTGAGCAGGACCGACTGTTTTCATTGAGAAATTGACGAACGCAAGATGATTGTGATTTGCAAGAAAACGAGGACGGCCGAGAGCTTGATAGCAATGTTCACTTTATGTACAGTAGCTACGTGTCCTTATAGACTTGAGGGTTGTCATAATTGTTAAACAGTTCAGGTGTTTAAGCCGATGAATATTTTGAAAACCTATTATTTTCCGACCAGACCATAATGATAATTTACATTGCTGAATTAAGATAATTAAGGTTTTATTGATCTTCGGTGGCACTTCTAAATACATAGGTTTCTGTTGGTACAACATGAACCAGCAATGCCATATTTTTAGGAGTTTATGTAAAAATTGTTGTTCTTCCAGTAAGAACTGTAAGGAAGGGCTTTATAATCTGATAAACAAAACTGGATTTAAAAATTATGAGCCATCTCTGGATGAAACAAACGGAAATATTGGGCAACACCCTTTACGAAAATTAATGAGGGTTTTGAAATTCGTTCAGCCTTAGCAAAATCACACCCAGAGTCCTTTACAAGATGATCTCCGTTAGTCGACTTTTTCTGGATGATGGTCTTAGCAACATCCGATTGGCGTTATTTCCACATTTTTCTAATCGAAAACGTCAACTGACAAGACAACAATAAGTTGTATTCCAAAGGTAAATTGAATGAATTTTATTAGTTTCCCAATTGATATTACCAAGATGACCAAGATGATTTGATCAAGTGGTCTCTCATGTGCAAAAGGTTAAGAACCACTGGTGTAACGCATATGTTGCAATGACTATTAAATTCTTAAAAGTACTTCCGCACATGTCTTTGAACTTTTCATTTGAGAAATCTATGACAGTATTAAGGACTTGTGGCCTGCATGCGGTAGGTATGTTTGAGTGCAAATGGGGCGACATCACGAGGGAAGCAGGCACCGACGAAGCCGGATCGAAAGTCACCGCAACCGCAGGACAGTCAGCAGGGACTCTGACCGTCCTCTGAGTAAGAGACGCAGAAGCCGCAGCTCAACCCATAGAGGCCGTTTATCCAGGCGAGTACTTAGCCCGCTGAGCAGCGCAGAATCTTTAAGCAGGCTTACTGATGCTATAACCACCTTAGTCGAGAGGACCATTCCTAGAAATCAGTCAGCAACAATGAGGGGAGACACCATACTGATATACAATCCAGACGATGTCCAGCAAAGTGCCAGCGAATGGTGCTCGAAGGTCGAGGAGTTACGGCACATATACGAGTGGACTAACCAGCAAACCGTGTATTTTGCCATTTCGAAACTGTAATGCCTAGCTGCTATTTGGTACAAAGGCCTGAAGAGCTTGAATTATATCTGGAATGAGTTGAAGCGCATGATTCAGGATGCATTCCCGGGACAAAGGGAGTTTAATGACCTACTGATTGAAATGATGAAACGCAAGAATCAGACTGGTGGAACGTTCGCAAAGTGTTACCACGAAAAGCTCGCCCTATTGAATGCGTGCAACATAAAAGGATCGAATGCCGTATCGTGTATTATTGGAGGATTAGACGATAATGCGGTCATAATTGGAGCTAAAGCCGGGCGCCACGAGACCCCTGAATCCCTATTCCGCTTTCTCAGTTCAATCAACGGCTACTCTAATGCGAGCACCCATTTCCAACGACGAGAAAAGCCCAAAGTAGAGGTAAAATCGCGGCTACCATCCGGACGAAATGGGAAGTCGCCCAACTCTGGGACGAATTGTTTCAAGTGCGGTAAGAGCGGAAATTTCGTTAACCGTTGCGAGGTGAAGCCCCAGGACAATAGATGCGGATATTGCCATAGTAGGTACCACGAAGAAGCCGAGTGCCCTAAAAAGTCCACTACGCGTTGTTGGAGGTGGCAACTGCGGACCAGAAAACGCGAAATATCATAAGGAGGTGCTGGTTAACTATTCCAGAATGCTCGCCTACATCGACTTTGAAAGCTCGTGCACTTTAGTTCAACAGAGCGTAGCGACTAAACTGGGACTGAAAATAGACTACACGAGCCGAGTTACTCTCTACGGTTACGGTCACGGAAGCACCACCAGTTTGGGGTCCACGAGCCTGAAGCTCCAGGTGGACGATGTTTCGGCAACCATCAAAGTACTGGTAGTTCACGACCATGAACAAAATATTCCGATGCTAATTGGCAGGAATTTTACATAATTGGATACAGCCTTTGGAAGGGGATAGACATTATGTGCGTGCAGGAGACGAAGTGGCGAAATACCCATATCGACAGAGACCGGTTTCTTACAAATTCCAAGAAGTACAAATTGTACTACTATGGAATCACAAATCAAAGAAACGGAGTTGGCATTATTCTGGAGTTGTCTTTGCTTGGCAGCATAATAAGTGTCGCGAAGAGAAGTGATCGCTTGATCAGCATCAAATTGGTTATCTGCGGAAGGGTGTGGGTGTCCCCAAGTGGGACTGCCACCAGAAGAAAAAGAGGCCTTTTGGAACGACGTTGACACCCTGATTCAGACCATTCCAGATACCGAATTGGTGTTCTTGGGAGGAGATCTAAATGGCCATGTGGGTGAATCAAATTATGATTACGAGGATTGCCATGGTGGAAAGGGTAGCCCTTCAACGGTCAGAAATGACGAAGGTGAAGCTATTCTGACCATGTGCAGATCGCACGGTTTGGTCATCCTAAATACATGGTTTGTGAAAAACGAGAGACACCTGATCACCTACAGTAGTGGACACGGAGATAGGAAACATGAAACGCAGATCGATTACCACCTCTGCTTCGATTTTATGAGAAGGTGGGTAAAAGACTGCAAGGTGATCTTGGGTGAATCAGTAGTTAACCAAAATCGTTTGCTCCTGTCAGAATTTATTTTGAAAGTAGGAGGAGTAAGAAATAGAAGAACTCCCAAGCCAGTCGAAAAAATCAAGTGGCACAATCTCACAAACGACAGCTTTGAACCTGTAGTGACAGCTTTGAACCTGTAGTAACTCCATTCATTGATAAAATGACGGAGTGGTTTCAAAACAACACAAACTGCACCGAGCGCAGTCCAACACAAATGTGGAATAGTTTCGCTGACATGTCAGTAGGTGAGGCGGAAAAGGCACTTGGAGTTTCGAAAGGTCCACTCCACACGAAGAAAGAAACATGGTGGTGGAACACCGAAACTAAGGAAGCAGTGCAAGCCAAATCGAACGCATTTAAGGCATGGACGAAATGTGAGTCAAGCAGTGAAACCGAACGGGTTCAACTTCGCGAAAATTATATGCAATGCCGGAAAAACGTAAAGCGCTTGGTAGCTCAAGCAAAGGCGAAGGCAGCTGAGAAATTCTACCAAGAATTAGAAACTCAGACTGCGACCGAAGGACCGTCTTTGCGCGAGAGACCTAAGCACGACGCCAGGATATTGAGGGTCGCAGCCCAAAGGAGAAGGAACGCTCGGGAAATACAGGCGCCAAAGTACGTGGAGGACTCGCAAGGAATGTTGCTGATTGACGATACGGCGATTTGTAGCAGGATGCGAGAGTATTTTGACGAACTTCTAAATGAAGAATTTCCTCGAGCAGCTTTTCGAGATGTTGAGCCGAATACCACAAATATTGAAGATATCTCAGAGGAAGAGGTGATGGAGGCAATGCATCAGATGAAACGCGGAAAGGCAGTCGGCCCGGACAAAATCCCCGCGGAATTTTGGTTGAAAATGGAAAATGTCGGGCTTAGTTGGCTCACAGTTCTCTTCAACAAAATCAAAGGTGGGCAACCGATGCCTGATGCTTTCAGGGAAAGTTTTCTTCTTCCTTTCTATAAGAACAAGGGAGACTCACGCAAACTCAACAACTATAGGGCTATAAAGTTAACACCTCATACACTGAAGATCTACGAGCGAGTTGTCTGCAACCGATTGAGAAAGATTGTGCGGTTGAATGACAATCAATGCGGCTTTGTTGAAGGTCGATCTACAGTCGATGCGATTCAGTGCATTCGTATTGCGATGGAAAAGTATAGAGCAGCACGAAAGGACTTGCACTTTGTGTTCATCGATTTGGAAAAGGCATTCGATAGAGTACCTCGTGATCTGATATGGTTGGCCTTGAGAGCACTTAATGTCCCTGAGGCATACGTCAGGATGATACGAGACATGTATGATGGAGCTACGACTAAGGTTAGATGCACAGCCGGTGAACCAGAAGAATTTCCGGTGAATGTCGGATTACACCAGGGCAGTGTATTGAGTCCGTTGCTCTTCAACATCATCGTGTGCTACTTATTAACACGTATATCCGACGGCCTATAGAAATATCTCTTCTTTTTGCCGATGATATAGTCCTCAGTAGCCCAAACATCGTTACCTTGCAAGCTGCACTTACAAAATGGTGTGACATTCTGGAGGAGCATGGACTGAGGGTAAGTATAACAAAGACTGAGTTCTTATGCTGCCCATTCTCAGACTCAGATGCACCGATACCAGATATGTACGTCAAAGGAGAGCAGCTTAAGTCTTGTACCAAGTTCAAGTACCTTGGCTGGATGGTGAACAACGGAGCTACATGCGATGATGATATCAAACATCGCACAAAGGTTGGGTGGATGACGTGGCGAGAAAACTCTGGAGTTTTCTGCGATAAGAAAATGCCACTGAAGCTAAAGGGCAAGTTGTACAAAACGGTTGTACGTCCCGCACTCATGTATGGATCAGAATGCTGGACCATGTATGAAGGTTACGCGAAAGAAATGACAGCGACTGAAATGAAAATGTTACGCATGTCAGCTGGTGTAACGAAAAGGGACCACATCAAGAGTAGCTACATCCGAGGCAGCTTGTCCATAGACCAGCCAATCACCGAAAAGCTCGAAGACCGACAAATGGATTGGTATTGCCATGTTCAACGGCGTCCGCCTGAGAACCCCGCAAAGAAAGCGATATCAATGGAAGTTCCCCTTGATGGACCCAAGGCCAGAGGCAGACCGAAGAACACCTGGATGTGTCAAATGAAAAAGCAACAACAACGCATTGGTCTCGGCGATGACACGATCCAAGATAGAGCTGCCTGTAGAAGTATGCTGAGATATTATCGCCAAAACGGGCGATGTGCCTACACCGCGGGTCGAGCAACGCGAAGCCATGGAGCGGTATAAAGAACGAGGCAAGGAAGAAGAAGGATACAGCCTTTGTTGTCAGAGACGGAAACAAACAGAGTTGAAGCAATTCTGCCAGCAGAATAACATCCAGGAATGCGGTGGCAACACCCAGAGCTAATGGCCAGGTAGAGCGGCTGAACCGATCCATTCTTGCCGCATTATTAACATCCACATTAGAGGAAGACCGATGGGATGAAAACCTAAGGCAAGTACAGTTTTCCCTCAATAATATTGTTAATAAAAGTACAGGCAAGTCCCCAAGTGAGTTGTTGATGGGATACCGACCGAGAGGAGGAAGTGATTCAATGCTAACGGACGAAATATGCCGGGGGTATTTCTGATCAATCGGAAGACGAAAGTGGAGACGATGTAAATCTAGGATACGAGGAAAATCGTATCGGTTTATTGAAAAGGGATCGACACATGTGAGATCCTCGCATACCGGAGCCTAGCGATGAGCATCACGAGTCAGTCTAGTGACAACCGTGTGCGAAGCCATACAAACGGCCAAAACTAACTTTTAGTGTAGAAAGTGTCTAAGTGTCTAGTGGTCGAATATAGTGTGTGAATAGTGTTTTGAACGTATATAAAAATAACGGTGAGTAATCACTAAGCTAGCAGCGTAGTATGGTAGTGTAGCTGTAGTTGTATTGTGGATCGGGAGTTACTACCGTCTTCGTGGAAAGGCCGAATCCACAGTGGCGTGCAATCCGGGGCAGTCGTAAGCTGTCGTTTGCGTGGCAGGCTCAGCCAATTGCGGTATTAGTGCTGGTGGGAAGTGGCGCGCAATCCGGGGGTAGCTGGCAAGTTACCGTCTCCGTGGCAGGCTCCGCCTAATCGCAGCACTCAATACCATCGAGAATTTTTGAATGCACGGCAATGAAGTTGATGTAGAGTAGATGGTCCCGCCTTGAGCTTATGCCTCCCTTCTTTTAGCTTCGTTGCAGGACAACCAAGATTAGCAGCTATGCGGGAGGGCCAACCAACGTGTGGTTTTACCAGGTAAAAAAAAGATTTAAACAATATTTTATTGGTCGTGCAATAGTATGAACAGATGGTGAGTTGTTGACATATTTAACATTTGCAATCGCGTTCAAGAATGAATGACTTTCTTCAATAGCGCAGACATCTCAAGTTTCAATTGTCAAAATGAGGAAGACGAACGAAAGTTGAAAGTGTCTGGACAGGCACAATCGGAGACCACAATTTCGACCAGTAACTATGGAATAGCTGTAAATTCACCTAAAAAGTGAACGAAAAGGCATCCTTCAGTTAATTGTCCTGGCTCTTCCCGTCGACTAACTTCGATGAAACTTGGATAGTAGTTTATTGGTGGGGTGCTTGGTATAGGGTTTTCCAATAAGGGCGGGTAGATGTTCTAAGAGACAAAGTTTCAAGTATGTAGTTCCAATAGAGCTGGTAAGTTGCCATGCCATAATACAACAGACATGAATGCAGGTGTATAGAAAGGAACGATAAGTCAAGATTTCCATAATTATAATCCATTCACATGTTGTATTCTTACTTTTTTAATAGCATCATAGTTTCATCGATTATTTTCTCTGAGCCATCCTCAAGTTCTTAGCAGACATTGAAAGGATATAATCGTTTTTTTTTTATCCGAATGAGCTAGCATTCGAAGTCGAATTATCATAGAAAATGAACCAAATCCAGCATCCTGGAAGCCATGCCTGAAAAGTGATACCAACATGATTTTCGAAAATCTAAATTGGCTCTTTTGAGATTAAAGATGCGAGGTTTCACTTTCACTACTTAAATCTAAAACAACACTCGATTTCATTACCTTAGATTTGCAGTCAAAATTAAGCCCCATTTTTATTTATTAGATGTCATGCCACTATGTCTAAATATGTTATGTTATGTACAAACACTTTTGTTGTCGTTAACGTTTAGAATCTAATTTTAAACGTTCTTGAAATAGATCTCATCATTGTACCGAAGAATGGGGGCCAACGTGAAAGTCGTGGAGAATGACTTTTGGGAAATGCACAATCCAGCTCACTGATGTATTATGTTGATGACTTTTGACAGACGCAATATTTGTTTATGTCTAAAGATAGATATTAATGTGAGAAGAAGGAGACGGAAACAGGGATATCCTTTTCGGATTTGATGACACATCGGCAATGATTTTTATCGAATTGTAAATGATATGTATGACATGTTTTAGTCGTTAATATCATCTTTAAGTTATTTTTATAGGTGTATGAAATATACGCCTTTTTTATGTGTGTTATTTACAAAAACGGGTAATGCAAATTAAACGATTGTAATGACCTTAATCTACATTTTTTGTGATATTAAAATAGATGCACAGATCAATTAGAAATTCAGGATTAAAGTATTCCATAATAATCTAATTTCCAAAAATAAATGAATCATAAAATGTTTACCTTGAAATCAATGTGTTCTACTTGTACACTGCCAACGGGCCTGTCCAGATTGTTTCAATTTTCGTTGGTCTTCATCATTTTAACAATTGGAACTTGGGATGTATGCGCTATTGAAAAGAGTAGTTCAATCTTGTTGAATATGTCAAAATCGAAGACGAATGGATCGAAAATTGCAATCCACTCAAGTCGGCTTTGCTATCGACTTTGCTTTCAACATTTTTATAATTTGCTGTGTAAAAGGATTGTGAAGTGAAATTTATCTGCGTTTATCTGTCTGCGAGGTGAGTAAAGAATGTCTTAATTTCTGAGCGGTTGGACAAATGCTAGAATAGGTTGACATTTATTTTTAATATTTTAAAATGGCCATTAGTATTGAGACATTTACTTCTGCTCATACAATACACGCAATCTATTCATAATATTAAGAAAAAAAGCTATTATTTACGCGTTCAGACACAAGTCGCGAGAAATGTTTAAGGACGAATTATGAACAAATGTGAAAATAACGAGGCATTCATTCCTTCTGTCCATTTGATGCAATAAATGACAAGTTCAATGTTGAACGACGAAATGGAACTTGAAAACGATAGGGAAGACGAAAGACGCACAAGTGTGGACATAGCCAATTAGATAAATTGAGTGCGCTTCTACGATTGGCACTAGAAAAGTTTCTTTAGAAAGTATGAAGAATCATTCGGTTTTTATGAAAGCTGATTTTATTAGTTTATTTAATATTCTGTATAAAGATTTATTCATTTTTGCGTGCGCTCAAACCAATTTTCGAAGCACTTTTTTGCTCTGATTCTGATTGATACACCTCCAAAATTTGTCGTCACGAATATGACAAGCGAAAATTATAATTTAACGATTTTGAGACACATAATGTGATTTTTAACCTTTCATGTAATAAAGAATCTATAGCTAGGTCAACCAAAACTAAATCCGCTTCCTCCATTGAAGAAATGAAAACACGTTTTCGTGAATGACTAAAAATATCCGCAGAGCAGATGAGATAGAATCGCGAATCTACATACAATCCGATAAAACAAGAAGATATCAGATTCACGAAACCACATACTCCATGCTTCTATGCACTTAACTGCCAGAAATTATGGAGTCAGCATGGGTATGAAAGATTGTATCGTTATAAAATAAATAACAGGCGCGACAATCCAACATTGGACTAAGGCCGCAGGATGTGTTAGTGACATCCTATTTCCAAGATCTTATCTGCTTTTTGTTGAGGTAACGAGATCAGCATCATGCTCAGCAGTGTTATTTATCCCCATAAATGCGGGTACTCGTTTAACATCTGAGTGAGATCATAGTCCGTCACAAGCTCGTGAGTTCGAAAAACACCATGAACCACGGTGGGATTCGAACTCATGACCCTGTGAGCATGCGCGCACTAACCGGTAGACCAGCCAGACTACCATCGTATCGTTATGTATCGTTATGCAATAAGGAAATTCTAAAATAATTATTATAAGTACATGACCATTAAAAATCTTATTGGGGATAAAATGAACATTGAAAAATATATGAACAATAAAATCCTTATTAACTATTATTTTATTACGGTTCTCCGAACTGTCAAAAATATTGACAAAAGTTTCGTCAGTATGTTAGCTTTCTAACAAAGATATTAGATGAAGAAGTCTTTAAGGTATAGTCTACCTTTAAAGCAACTCCGTCGAAGGCCCCGCTGAACAAAAACCAGAACAAAATGTCAAAGAAAAATGGCGTGGGCTTCTGACGTTTCTATATCTCGGAAGATGTCTAAATCAAAGAGTGGAAACGTTTTACAAAAATGCTCATATGTCACTAAAGCGATTAGGAAAAACAAGCAAAACAAGCGCTAAATGTGACAATTCGAAAAAACCGCCAGGAGGGCCAAACTCATAAGAGCCTACTCGTTCCCAGGAAATTTTTTTTAAGCGGATCATTTTCAAAAAACTGCCATTGAATATTGAATAAACGGGTCACTTGTCAGATTGGACGCGTAGAGCTTGTAGAATAAAGGGTTACTGCGAGTCTTCGACATGGGTTTGTTCTTGAACCGCTGCTGTGGATCATCATGTTTAATAGTATACTGAAACTGAAAGCAGCAATTTCCTGCAAAGTCACTGTGACCCGGTGTCCAGCAGAGTGTAATGTTGAAGAAACGACCCATTTCTCATATCGGCACCTTTAGAATAGTCGAAGGTGTTGTAAATTCTCATTCATGTGGTCGAATTGCAGCTTGACTGTCAGTGTATAAAGTGAGTAAAGAAGAGCTTCCGAAATGGCAGTGCTTGGAGAACGCCACAGGAATTAGGGAGGCGAAAAGACAAACTGATGTCCAGTTCCTCCGAGTAAATACCAATGCCGACTCCTGCTTCCGTCTTGGAACCATCAGTGTAAATGGAAAGAGACGTTGTTGCTCCAGCTTTTTCTAGGCGGGATTAAGATAGAATAGTTCATACCAAAAAAGTATTTGGGAACAGTGTAGTCAGTCGCCAGTGGCAGGCTGAAGTTACGAAGTATCATTGAGTGACCATAATCCAGCGCTCGCCACAGACCAGTTTCACGAAGGCGTAAGGCCGTGTAAGCTGCTGACCAGCACGGTTATGTTCTGTAGCAGCAGTCCCAATGAAGGTGTTGTTCGAAGAGCTCCTGTAATCAGACAAGAAGCCAACCGTTGCACTTTAACAAGTGAATTATAATAGACAGCTGTGCAAAGTTAGGTCCACCTGACACTGACGCCATAAAGCAAAATAGACCGCACAATAACTGTTTACATCCAATATACAACCTTTGCTTGAAGGCCCCAGGTTTTCCCGGCAGCTTTCCTGCACGAGTACAGTGCCACCGTACCTTTGTTCACCCTTTCTTCGATGTTAGGTTAGGTGGGTAAGATAAGACCAAGAAATTTGGCCTTGTTAGAGAATCCAAGTTGAATGCCTCCTAGCTTAGGGAGGTTAAAAGTGGGAATCACACACATTATTGTGAAGAGGACTAGCCCCGTTTTGACTGCATTAATCCCTACATCGCTGAGGCTTGCCCAGTCTGTTAAGATAGCTAGGGCGTTCTCCAAAAGTCCGCTAAGTGTGTCAGGAAACTTGCCTCTAGCGGCGATAGCAATATCATCAGCAAAGGCGAGGACTTCGCAACCGATTTATTCCGAATTTAAGAGCAATTGATAAATCGCTATATTCAAAAGTAGAGGAGACAGAATACCTCCCTGTGACATGGATAGCAGATTAGATGGGCCGACCGTTTGTATATGAACATCGATTAGTTGTTCTAATAATTTTAACATAGTCGATGAAAGGCTAATGGGCTGGAGGTCCTTTGGACTCGCATGCGAACTTCTACCAGTTTTAGGAATAAAAGTATGTAATTCTCACCTCTTTCCAGATATGAGGAATATGTACCAACTTTAGGCACGCTGTAAGTATGCGCTCTATGCAAGGATAGGTGATGTCTGCGCATTGTTGCAGGTCCGCATAGGAATAATGACATCAGGCTCATGCGATATAAAGAGCTCAAAGCTGTTTAGGGCCCATATAACCTTCTCATGACTGAGTATGGATGCCGTGTCGCATGGCTCTATGCGAATTGTTTGTAGAACAGGTAAAGCAGCGGTTGAACTACCAGGGAAATGAGTGTCAAACAGACATTCGATGGTTTCAATACAAGACGACGTCCAATAGCCGTCTTCTTTTTGAAGAAAGCTTGCAATAGATGGGTTAAACGCCAAAACTTTCCTCAATCTAGATGTTTCGGAAGAACCTTCAATGTTTTCGCATAAACTTCTCTGCACTGCACTGCGCTTAGCTCCTCTTAACTCTTTTTTGAAAGAGTTGAGTTGCTATTGTCCAGATCTTGTTTCGAATAATCGGAAGGGAAGGTAACCCTGCGAGCAGAGCGTCCCGAAACTTCTGCCAGTTAGTCTTCCTACGATTTAGGATGACTGGAGGTCGTTTATTAAATGCAGGACATCCTCCGATGCCAGAGTGATGTCCAACACCTCCTGCCTGTTTTTTGTAACAAAAGTAGGCTAGCGCCCCACATTGCAAATGGGAAGATTTGTTCATTAAATATACTCCAAGAATTCACCTCGGTCGTTGGTGTCCGAGCTGTCTCAGACTACATTATGCACATTCGAGTCGCATCCCAGGATTACACTAGTACAAGAAGACGTTGCTAACGCAACAGCCTCCATCAAGTTTGGGGAAGGAAGAGGGCCATCATATGGCATACTCGTATATACCGAAGCAATCCAAAACACCTTATCCTGCAATTCTACAGACTAAGAGGGAATTCACACTACTAAAATCACTCTAAATTAGAGTCGAAACACGACTCCTAGATTAAATCGTCTGTCATTAAATTAAAATGCATCGGAGAATGTACTTGCATTATTCAAGTTTCAGTACAATATGGTAGAACTGTCAACTAAATCTAGGATTTAGTAAATCTGTCGACAGTCCAAGGGGCGATTCAGACTATCGACAGGATTTACTAAATCCTAGGTTTAGTTGACAATTGTACCATATTGTACCGCAATTTGAATAATGCAAGTACATTCTACGATGCATTTTGAATTTAATGACACACGATTTAATCTAGTAGGCGGGTGTTGACTCGATTAATTTAGTGGTTTTATTAAATCCTGTCCATAATGTGAATCGCCTCTGAATCCCCTTTAAAACAAAATTTTTGTTGCTAAATTTAGGCACCAGGAACGGCTTGATGGTTTTCCTGACAAGGATTACCCTCTCCGATAACGTAAAAAATAGCAAAGTCAGAACACTTCAGACCCTTAACGAGGTGATTCGCAACCCAAGTTTCTTGAATAAGTACGTTATATCGTCTCAACCTTACGATAAACGACAGATAAGAGCAGCTCATGCTGCCTTTGTGTCGTAAAGGTTAATCTGAAGAAACCTCACAATTACACCTTCTCAATCATCGTAATGTGCCCCTCTCCATCCGTATCAGATCCGAAAGTCAATTGTTCGGAGTGCTTGATACGCAGTGTCCAGGGCAGCCAGATCTGAGCATAGGCCAGGGTGGTACATATTTCTCGCCGGTTTAGGCAGTGTCGCTATGTTTCCGGGGAGTGACCAGAAATTATGCTTGGTCAATTATACCATTAAACTTAACCCCTAGCGAATCATGACGGCAATACCGGCGTTCCGAGTGGAAGAAGAGGCTAGACGCGAGTGTTTGGGTGTATTAGGGCTCTCGTCTACTGCAAGCGTAAACTTGAGCGGCGCGGCGCTCCAGCGGCAAAGCTTTCACAAAATGTGCGAAAAAAGCTTTTACTAATAAAGGTATAAGCACACACAATATTCAGAAAGCTTTTCCATTGTATTGAATGGAATTTTTGTTTATTTTGCATAGTTACGCCATATTTTGCTTGGTTACGCCATTAAAATTCGGAAAAGCTTTAAACGCGGGAGCGCCGCGCCGCTCAAAGCAGGTAATGGACGGCAGGCGTTAAGCATTAAGCCCTCAAGCAAAATTTGATGGGCGGTATGTTTGAGTTTTAACATTATTATTGAGAGAAAATGTAGTAAGTAGGTTTATAGGCAGCACACAATGATTTCTAAGCAAAAGCAAGGAAGTATGCCAACTGGGATTTTGATCCAGCTTTTCGCCTGGTTCAGAGGTACATACCAAACTGTTACTTTCGAGATGCTCCTTTCCGTCCCACAAGCTCATGTTCGTAATGATTCAGGATTTTTCGAATGCATTTTTAGGAGTAAGCTTTTAGTGAGCATGAAGTATGTATAACATTTGGTAATCTATACAATATACGCCAGTAAAACTTTACAAAAAAAAGGCCTAACCTCGGAATAAATGGAATACTACCGTTCTTTCACTTATCTGTTTTAGAGTATTACTGGCTATATAAATCCAGATTTGCAACCCTGGGGACCCTGTGCTAATTTTTTGACGAGCGAAAAAGAGCCATTTTTTTTGCTCTTTTTTTTACATTTTCAACAATATTTTTTAAAATAATTGTCGTGGATAAAAACTGTGTTTGGCATTTTGAAAGTAGACAGAATTTCCAATCCAATGATATCCTAACCAATTTTATAGGTCAAATATTGACGAAATTACAAGTTAAAAAAAGGGTATTTTTTACCAAAAAATTGCGAATTTCAAATGTCGTTTCGGCAAACAACATAAGCTTATAATTCGCCTTTTATTGTGGAAAATACACTATTTTTGAAAACCTGTATCTCCGTCAATATTTAACTTACAAAAGTGGTTAGCATATCATTGGATTGGAAATTTTGTCTTCTTTCAAAATGCCAAGCATTTTTTTCTAAGATAATTTTTTTTTTAAATATTGTTGGAAATATAAAAAACGAGCAAAAAAATTGCTCTTTTTTCGCTCGCCAAAAAATTAGCACAGGGTCCCCAGATTTGCAAATCTGGATTTATATAGCCAGTAATACTCTAAAACAGATAAGTGAAAGAACGGTGGTATTCGATTTATTCCGAGGTTAATGTCGATTTTGACTGGCCTAATAGCGATTAACGCTTTTGCGCAAACTAACATCTGGATGAATGTGTTACTCAACTAATATCTTCCGTGTAGCTTCAATTCGTGTTCCATTATTAGCATCCGCTCTAATTTTAAAGAGATATATTTAAAAGTAAAAGTTGTTCACATAATATTACATGCAAAATAAATTGTCTGAACACTCATCGTATTTTGTCGCCTTGTACGTACTCTTGTAAGCACAACAAACTTTTCGTTTTGTTGCGGAGGAGATTTGCATTGTGTCGCGAAACGTATATGCGAAAATGCAGATGTGATGTGACGAAGGATTTGTCTCACATAATAATTCACGCGACGCTATTGAGTGAAACAATTCCAACAAAGATGCCATCTAAGGCAATACTACTCTAGTCGTACTCCATACTCATGTGATGGGACATCATCAGGTTTCAATGCGGGCCCATTTCATAAGATTACTCTTACTATGGCGGCGTTTGTCTCTAATTACGAGAACACTCACGATGCAAATTAACGCGCGTAGGATGCAGGAAAAAGTGAAAGGCATCCACCTTCGTCGCGGATAACGATGAGATTTAAAAAGTGAGAGACTATGCGCAGTGCATCGACATAGTGGTGAAATGGTTTTTATTTTGGTTTTATTTTAATGGGTGCTGGAGTGAATATCACATCAACATACAACTTGACGATTACGTAAAAGAGATTTCGTTGGAGTAGAGCCGCTTTTGTTAAAAAAGGACTTTTTTTTTTGTTTTGCGACGAGACTGTCAGACGGAAGTTCGGAAAAATGTGCTATATACAATTTATTTATAGACTTACATTTATAATGAACCAGACAGTTCATAAAAGGCGATATCCCATTAAAGAGGTTTTGAAAAAAAAGATGGAGGATGAACGATGCTTGTTCTTTGTCTATACAGTGGCAATAAAGTAGAGAAAACTACAAGAAAGAAACATATCAAATAAGGCAAATAGTAAAAAACATGCTTGTGTGCAAATTATACTTACACTTAATAACCGCTTCGTTATGTGCTGACCTGTAAATGAAAAAGAAAAAATAAGTGACGTCTTTAAAATAAAATTTAATAAATAAAATTCATGATCATGACACTTCAATATCCAATTTCAACCAGCATTGGCGTCATAAATCGTCGATATAGTCCAAAAAAAATCTTGACTTCATGCGTCACGAGTTTACGCATTTATTACATTGTTGGCGTGAGTGTGTCAACACGGGTAGGTTACGTACTGTCACAAGTTGGCCAATCAACAAGAATTTAACAAGCGTAACATGCAATTTATATTGTTTGCAAAAGTTTATCGGTCATCTGTCGAGTGTGCCTAAGATGCCCGCTAAATCAGAAATTGGCCCACTTTGAAGCTTTTTCTACTTATTAAGCAAAATTTGCAAATATGCAACAAGCACAATTAGTTCGAAAAATCATTCGATATCCATCAAATTTATAAAAATTCCTTCGGAAGAAGAAAATAGACGCTTTTATCTAACTTTTTTTTATATCCTCACAGAATATTTTGAAAAATTATAGGGATAACTATTCAAATGAAAATTGCATAACAGTGCAAAATGTTGTTGTAATGATCTACTAATATAAATTATTGAAAATTTATGTTCAAATGCAAGAAATATTTAAAAAAAATCGAAACTACTACTTCTGACTTATTGCCGAACGAGAATAAGGTGTTTTAGAGAAACAAATTTTAACAGGATACTTTCCAGGAAGATTTTACGGAATGGTGCACACTAAGCCGTAAGGGGATATAATTGTATGAAAACGTGATAAAATGATAAAGACACGTCTATCGAGCATTATAGATCATACATGTGATCTTTGTTGGCTGGGAATAAACTAACAACTGTAAAAAAATCCTATACATACAATGTATTTCGTGCTCAGCACATTTATTTTATTAATTTTTAAATAATCGCAGGAAATGATCCCCATTCTCCGGTTTATCGCATTTTTTAGAACCACTACCAAGACAATTTCTGTTGGTCGTATACTTAGTACATTTTTACGTCTATTATGACCTGCTTAAAGTCTAAGACTTCCTCCGACTGTGATATTGAAATATTGTATGTTTAAGGCTTCTCATAATACACGGGCTGCATAAGCAAAAAATAGCCAAACAGAGAAAATGGCAGCATTGTTGAATTTTGGATACCCTTGTGATAACTGAGAGGACCTCGAAAACGTCGTTACTTTCGCTTTTTTCATTGTTTTTTTTTTTCGATAATATCTCGAAACATAATCATATTGGAATGAATAACTCTGAAGATTTTATCAAGAACATAAACATAACATTTCCCAAGAGAAAAGTCGAAGATTAGTTCTTAGAGTCCCGAGATACAGCCCAAAGATACTGCTGCTTTTAAGCTAAAACAAAGAAATCTATTAAAAACTATCACGTAAACGGACTGGAAAATGATTCATTCCTCAGAATTTATTGCGAACATGATATATCTAGAAATCTTGCTGCTTTAGCTGCCGCAGGCATTTAACAATTTTTTTTTAAAAGGGCATTTCCTAAGACTAAAATATCAATATGTCCCAAACTACACTATCTAAAATAGTGACATAAAAGTTCGTCAAAGCCAACAAATTTTCCTAACAAATAAAATCGAGTAGTCTGGTTGGTGTTATGGTTAGTACGCACAAGTTCGGTGCACATGGTCGTGGGTTCGAGTCTGACCGTGAACCAATTCAGGTATCCTAATTAATTAAAATACATATTTCATTATTAATTCAGTTTATGGTGTTTTTTGAACTCACGACCCATGTGACGGAATATGATCTGTTCGAGAGTTCAAAAAGTTCCAAAACGACAAACGAAACTCGACGGACCGTAAAATTTTCAAATAACAAACACAACTTTTAAACTTTTAACAAATACAAATTTATTCCGGCGCAAACAATCAAGTAGTAAATCAAATCAAAGTCCATAAAAAATCGCGAAGTCAAAATCAATATAAATCCAAATTCAAAATCAATTGCAAAACGATATCGGTCAACGGCTTTCGTAACGAGAGTGTCCGTTTTCTCTACGTTACTTTCCTCGTAAACTACGGGTGGGTGAACTACCCAATACGTTACCCGTAGTTTAAGGCCAATGCCAATTTCGAATAATATGTAATGTTGTGTGTAACATACTAACAAATTCTAATGTTTCCATGTTCTAATACGGTTTATGTTTATTGCTATGGTTTATGTACTTGCTAAATCTATTACTGATTAAATTGTACTAGCTGTATTCAAATGTAGGTCAAAGCAAAACTATCAGCTGATTGATTGACAGTATTAACATAAACAATCAAATCGAATTCAAAGGTAAGTTCGTATATAGCATTTCCAGGTCAAGTAAATAACTCTCCGAGACAAATAGATAAATTTCCGAATCAACAAAATACATTTCCGGATCAAAAAAATAAATTTCCGAATCAACAAAACACGATTCCGGATCAAATAAATAAATTTCTGGACCAAATAAATGAACTTCTAAATGAAAAAAATAAATAACCAAAACAAAAAAATAAATTTCCAAATCAAAAAAATAAATGTCCAAATCAGGAAAATAAATTTACAAATCAAATAAATAAATTTCCAAATCGAATAAATATATTTACATGCCAAAAAAGTAAATCAAATAAATACATTTCCAAATCAAATAAATATTTTTTCAAAGGTTAATAATGTTCTTCTAATATGAAAAATTAAATTATATTAAATTTATGAGACTCTAGCGGGCGGTTGGAAGTGGAAGTCTATGAGATTTTAAAGTAAAAATTCGCTTGTGTAGCGCGCAAAAAAAAAACAGTATACCAAAATTTTGCTTGTCCCAAGTAGGCGTAAGTTTTTTTTACGTACGTTAAACAGCGGAGACTGTCGATTAAAGTTGAAATGTGTACGATAGATAGTACGACATGCTAAAACTCTCTATTAGTAAAAGTACAGGACATCAGCTGAACATTACTCATACAATTCGTATAATTCCACAGAATCCTGTCTGAATCGGGTCACCGTTACTAAAAGCTGTGTCAATGTGTCTGCTTAGGGTTCAGACTCTCCCGCATTTTCCCCTGATTATTTGCTCAGGCTTATTCCCTTGGAATACCACCCTCCCTCTTCCTTGGTATTCTTCACCTATCGCGATAGAAATATTTTTTAAGAAACGGAATCTAATTGATCATGACAATAAAAAAGCTAAACTTTCTCTTGTAAAAAAAATAAAAACACTTCTAATTTGGAGCTTTTATTGAAATTTAATCGAGACCTAATAATTTTAACTTTTAAGTACCGACACTGGGTTTTACAGACCTCGAAGACACTGTCAATGTATAGATTCCGTTATGTTCCCGAACCTCCATCATTCTGAGGTCACCTCTATCTTCGATTCTAATGTAAAATACAAAGTTAATTTAGCTGGCGTGACTTGAATTTTGAGGAAGTTATGGTAGTTTATATATGACAAATAACGTCTAAGAAAACAATTTATATCGTCGTATTCCAAGCTTGTGTAGTACAATTGACACTTATAGCATTTCCAGGTCAAGTAAATAACTCTCCGAGACAAATAGATAAATTTCCGAAGCAACAAAATACATTTCCGGATCAAAAAAATAAATTTCCGAATCAACAAAACACGATTCCGGATCAAATAAATAAATTTCCGGACGAAATAAATGAACTTCTAAATGAAAAAAATAAATAAACAAAACAAAAAAATTAATTTCCAAATCAAAAAAATAAATGTCCAAATCAGGAAAATAAATTTACAAATCAAATAAATAAATTTACAAATCGAATAAATATATTTACATGCCAAAAAAGTACATCAAATAAATACATTTCCAAATCAAATAAATAAATTTTCAAAGGTTAATATAATATTCTTCTAATAAGAAAAATTAAATTGTATTAAATGTATGACACCCCAAGATATATATTAACGGTTGGAAGTGGAAGTCTATGAGATTTTAAAGGAAAAATTCGCTTGTGTAGCGCGCAAAAAAAAGACAGTATACCACAATTTTGCTTGTCCCAAGTAGGCGTAAGTTTTTTTTTTGTCGTACGTTAAACAGCGGAGACTGTCGATTAAAGTTGAAATGTGTACGATAGTACGACATGCTAAAACTCTCTACGAGTATTAGTAAAGGCACACGACATCAGCTGAACACTACAATTCGTATAATTCAACAGAATACTGTCTGAATCGAGTCACCGTTACTAAAAGCTGTGTCAATGTGTCTGCTAAAGGTGCAGACTCTCCCGCATTTTCCCCTGATTATTTGCTTGGGTTTATTCCCCTGGAATACCACCCTCCCTCCTCCTTGGTATTCTTCACCTATTGCGATAGAAATATTTTTTAAGAAACGGAATCTAATTGATCATGACAATAAAAAGCTAAACGTTATTTTGTTTGAATAAACAAAATCTCATTCAGATTGAAATAATTAATTAATTATTTTTTTCAATGCTCAACGAAATTCATATAAAAGCACATTATTTAAGTTTTTTCTATTCGGGTATGCTTTCTCGTTCGTTTTAATAAAAACAGTAGAGTTTTTTCCTTCTACGATATATTTTATTGCTTCTGAATACAATTGTTTCGGGAGTCACAAGCTCCCTTCCTCAGTTCATGACTCAGACTAAAAAAACTAAATTTTTTTAGTCTGAGTCATGAACTGAGGAAGGGAGCTTGTGACTCCCGAAACAATTGTATTCAGAAGCAATAAAATATCTCGTAGAAGGAAAAACTCTACTACACATTATTTACTATATTAAAGTACTATCTTTTTAAATTGTTCATTTGATTTGTGAAATATGTTTTTTGATGGAAAAAATCATTTTTTTGATTTGTGAATTTATTTTTCTGTTTTGGATAATTTTTTATTTGAATTGTACATTTATTTTTCTGATTTGGACATTTATTTTTTTGAATTGGAAATTTATTTTTATGATTTGTTTATTAATTTTTTTCATTTGGGAATTCATTTTTTTGTTTGGGACATTCATCTATTTGATATGCAAACGTGTTTTGTTGATTCGGAAATTTACCTATTTGTTTCGGACATTTATCTATTTGACTTGGAAAGTTATTTACTTGACCTGAAAATGCTATATATAGCATTTCCAGGTCAAGTAAATAACTCTCCGAGACAAATAGATAAATTTCCTAAGCAACAAAATACATTTCCGGATCAAATAAATAAATTTCCGAATCAACGAAACACGATTCCGGATCAAATAAATAAATTTCCGGACGAAATAAATGAACTTCTAAATGAAAAAAATAAATAACCAAAGCAAAAAAATAAATTTCTAAATCAAAAAAATAAATGTCCAAATCAGGAAAATAAATTTACAAATCAAATAAATAAATTTCCAAATCGAATAAATATATTTACATGCCAAAAAAGTAATCAAATAAATACATTTCCAAATCAAATAAATACATTTTCAAAGGTTAATATAATATTCTTCTAATAAGAAAAATTAAATTATATTAAATGTATGACACCCCAAGATATATATTAACGGTTGGAAGTGGAAGTCTATGAGATTTTAAAAGAAAAATTCGTTTGTGTAGCGCGCAAAAAAAACAGTATACCACAATTTTGCTTGTTCCAAGTAGGCGTAAGTTTTTTTTGTCGTACGTTAAACAGCGGAGACAGTCGATTAAAGTTGAAATGTGTACGATAGTACGACATGCTAAAACTCTCTACGAGTATTAGTAAAGGTACACAACATCAGCTGAACACTACAATTCGTATAATTCAACAGAATCCTGTCTGAATCAAGTCACCGTTACTAGAAGCTGTGTCAATGTGTCTGCTTAAGGTGCAGACTCTCCCGCATTTCCCCCTGATTATTTACTTGGGTTTATTCCCCTGGAATACCACCTCCTCCTTGGTACTCTTCACCTATTACGATAGAAATATTTTTTAAGAAACGGAATCTAATTGATCATGACAATAAAAAGCTAAACGTTCTCTTGTAAAAAAAATAAAAGCACTAATTTGGAGCTTTTATTCAAATTTAATCGAGACCTAATAATTTTAACTTTTAAGTACCGACACTGGGTCTTACAGACTCGAAGACACTGTCAACCTCCATCATTCTGAGGTCACCTCTATCTTCGATTCTAATGTAAACTAAAAATTTTAGAAAGCTCAGCTGGTGTGACTTGAGTTTTGAGGAAGTTATGGTAGTTTAGAGATGGCAAATAACGTCTAAGAAAACAATTTATATCGTCCTATTCTAAGCGTGTGTAGTACAATTGACAATTATATACGTAATTTTGAATAAACAAAAATCTCATTCAGATTGAAACAATTAATTAATTATTTTTTTCAATGCTCAACGAAATTCATATAAAAGCACATTTACTATATTGAAGTACTATCTTTTTAAATTGTTTATTTGATTTGTGAAAAATGTTTTTAGATGGAAAAAATCATTTTTTTGATTTGTGAATTAATTTTTCTGTTTTGGACAATTTTTTATTTGAATTGTACATTTATTTTTCTGATTTGGACATTTATTTTTTTGAAGTGGAAATTTATTTTTATGATTTGTTTATTAATTTTTTTCATTTAGGAATTCATTTTTTTGTTTCGGACATTTATCTATTTGATCTGCAAACGTGTTTTGTTGATTCGAAAATTTACCTATTTGTTTCGGACAATTATCTATTTGACTCGGAAACTTATTTACTTGACCTGAAAATGCTATATCATTTTGAATAAACAAAATCTCATTCAGATTAAAATAATTAATTAATCATTTTTTCAATGCTCAACGAAATTCAGATAAAAGCACTTTATTTACTATATTAAAGTACTCTCTTTTTAAATCGTTTCCTTCATACGAAGCATTGTTTATTTGATTTGTGAAATATGTTTTTTGATGGAAAAAATCATTTTTTTGATTTGTGGATTTATTTTTCTGTTTTGGAAAATTTTGTATTTGAATTGTACATTTATTTTTCTGAATTGGACATTTATTTTTTTGATTTGGAAATTGATTTTTATGGTTTGTTTATTATTTTTTTTCATTTGGGAATTCATTTTTTTGTTTCGGACATTTATCTATTTGATCTGCAAACGTGTTTTGTTGATTCGGAAATTTACCTACATATTTGTTTCGAACATTTATCTATTTGACTCGGAAAGATATTTACTTGACCTGAAAATGCTATATAATTCAAATTTCAATTTAATTCAAGTTTAAATTGTATTCCTTTTTTTTCAGATTTACGATGTTTGATGACGATGTTTGATGTCGTCACGACGATGAAGGCGAAATGGCAAAAACCAGAAAACACCATAACATCAGATAAGTATTTGAATGAGAAAAGTTCCGATGCTTTGTGTTGATCTTTTTATGTTTACAGGTCGAGTCCGACGAGGCCGAGGAGGGGCCGGCAATGGCCAAATAATCAATTGGGGCGATCTCGCTCAGATGTTAAACGATTTCTCATTTATGGGGATAAACACTACTGAGCGTGCTGTTAATCTCAACACCAACAAAAAATCAGTTAAAATCTTGGAAATTGGCCCACATCTGCGGCCCTGGTCCAATGTTGGACTGTCGCGTCAGTTATTTTTTTTTTAAATCGAATAAGCGGACATCTTTCTAAATCGGTTCAAATTTTTGTGATTTGAGCCCAAATGATCTTTTTTCATCTCAATGTTGTCGCAACATCTACCAAAGTTAAGTGCTTGGACGATTCTTTACAAAGTTGGCATGCGATAATATCCTTCTTACATCATTTTATTCTAGCACTATTTTATTCTGGTAGTTTGAATGCATCAAAAGGACAAAACTAGGGTTAATTTACGACTGGGGTTCATTTCGGTATTAACTACTCTTATATAACATATAAAAAATACCGGCGTACAGAGGGCTGCGCCCGCAATACGAGGGTTTTTAGGGTTTTTTAGAATTTTTTTTTCCAAAAAACCCCTATGAAATCGATTTTGTCCGTCTGTCTGTCTGTTCACTAAATAACTCGCGAACGGCTCAACCGATTGTCATGAAATTTGGTAGGAATGTGTAGAATGGTTACAGTCTTTGGCACAAATACCTTAGAAGTTGGTAGGAAGAATATAACAGGGTGTCCCGAACGTTTGACTTTTTTTAGTTTTGATCGGAGATTGACGTATGGCCATTTAAATCAAAGATCTAAACGATTACATCTCATATCAGTTAAAATTTTCCAGTTTCGAGTAACGATAAAAAAGTTATTGGCGTTTAAAGTTAAACTTCCTTTTCGACCTCCGTTTTTTCTAAACCGTTATATATATCGATATGAAACTTTGCACAAATATTGGTCAGTATGGCCTTATATACGTTAAATATTAAGACTGTTGACTTTTGCTAAGGAAAAGTAAATAACAGTAAAGTTGTAAAATTTTAATTTGTTCGTGTGTATCCCCTCTTAGGTTTCCAAATATGAAAATTCTGCTAAGGGTTTTTAGAAAATTACACAGGGAATATGTCTACGAATTTTCATTCGAATAACTGTATCCAAACCGGAAATACAGCCAAGCAAGTATTTAGTAAGGGTCTTTCACAATGCAAGGGAAGCGAGCATTTCTTCAATGCATATCTTTTAACTTGATGAAACAATGAACATGAAATTTGGTGGAACTGCATAGAATGGTAATAGTGTTTGCCATAAATATTTTTGAAGTTTGTACGACCAAGTTAGCAGGGTGTCTCTGAATAGCTGCAAAAGTATACTTGTTCAATACTCATAGGAAAGCTTGCGTGGGCTCTTATGTAAGGGACACAATGGAATCATTTCATATAAGTTGCTTTTCCTTAATTAAAAACTAGGGGGCTTCGCTCGCCAACCCCCGGCTAATTTCGGGCGCGGCCGAAATTTGGATACCCTTCGCTTGGACTAAAAGTTTTTTTCTGGCGTACCTATGACTTGTGTTTAATCCCCCTCCTCATTCTTTTTCTTCCGTCTTGACAAAAGTTTTGAGCTTGGTTGAAATAAGTGGGCAAATAAAAATATTTACTCGGAAAATTTTATTGGGGTTGCCGGAGCATGACCCCACAGTACGACTCCATTCGTTTTGAACTTTTTAGTTGCTTTGATAAAGACACATTAATTCAAGGTTTTATGAAATTGGTGTAAAAAAATGTTTCTTAGAAGAACCAATATGGGGGGTTTGGTTTGTATGGCAGCCCCATGGTCCGATTTGATTCAATCTTACATATGTTTTGTGTCATCAATAGAAATACATTTGTGTGAAATTTGGTTGAAATTGGTGCACAAATAAAAAAGTTTTTCTTAGAAGAACCTAATTTGGGGGGTTAAGTTTGTATGGCAGCCCCATGACCCCATGGTCCGATTTAATCCATTCTTGCATATATTTTGTGTTATCTATAGAAACACATTTGTGTGAAATTTGGTTGAAATTGGTACACAAATAAAAAAGCTTTTATTAGAAGAACTCAAATTGGGGAGCTAGGTTTGTATGGCAGCCCCATGACCCAGTGATCCAATTTGGGTGAATCAAACATACAAACAGCGTGCAACAATAAGAAGCCCGTGTGCAAAATTTCAGCTTGCTAGCTTCAATACCCGCCGAGTAAAACGCGTCGCAACAGACAGACAGACAGACGGACATGCTCCAATCGACTCCCAAGTCATGCTGATCATATATGTATACTTTTTATATGGTCGTAGATGCTTCCTTTAATGCGTTACAAACTTCATGACAAAGTTAATATACCCTTTCACTCTATGAGCGAAGGGTATAAAAAAACAGTAACAGTAGATTTACAGCTAATAATTCAGTTCATGCATAAAGCCAAGCCATCTTTACGTTTGCCTGAGTTTCTTTTTGCTCAAAGGCCATCAGAATTCTTAAATCGAAAAATGCCTGTAGATTTGCCTTGGAGTACTTTTATGCAAACTGGGTAAATAGTAAATCTATTTTTAGATTGGTCTTATAAAAGGTGGAACGCGTTTATTTAGACCAATCCAAAAATAAATTTACAGGAAGCATTTCATTAATATTGTGCACAATTCTTATTTATTCCTTATAAAATATATGTACAAAAAATATTCACTATGCATTAAAATTTTAAAAAACCCTCGTATCGCGGGCGCAGCCCTCTGTACGCCGGTATTTTTTAGATTTTGGATACATACATAGTGAATAATTTTGCACATATATTTTATAGGTAATAAATAACAATTATGCACAATATTAATGAAATGCTTCTTGTAAATTTTTTTTTTGGATTGGTCTAATAAACGTGTTTAAGAACGACTAACGCTTTTCATTCTGTAACACTTTTAAATAGACCAATCCAAAAATAGTTTTACTATGTATCATGGCTACACATACCTATTAACTGAATTTATTAGCTGTTACTCCGTTACCATTACTCTGGGAAAAAGCAACTGATATTAAATGTACCCATCGAGTTCTTTGATTTGAGTACCCATACGTCCATGTCCGATAAAAACTAAAGAAGTCGACTTTTTCAAATCTCCGGGAGACCCTGTTAGCTTTGTCCTACCAACTTTTAAGTATTTCGTGCGAATGACTGTTACCATTCTACACATTCCTACCAAATTTCATGACGATCGGTTAAGCCGTTCGCGAGTTATTTAGTGAACAGGCGGACGGACAAAATCGATTTCATAAGGGTTTTTTGAAAAATCTAAAAAACCCTAAAAAGGCAACTATGCTGCATTTTTTCTGATGTCAATGTTCAAATTGACTCGACGAGTTAACATTTTTATTAAGATTGAATATGAATTTCAATCATATACATATTCAAATCAGTAATCACCATAATTAATTTATCTTGCAGAAAAGCACGGAAGGTCATACCACCGCAATTTAACAATGAAATTACTTCTTTAAAAATTTCCCATGCAAAGCTTCAAACACAAAGTAATAAGGTGTTTGAATAGCTTTTGTGTTGCTTTGGATAATTCTTATTGCATTTGGAATATACAATGTCCAGTAATACTGCTTTTCTTTTTTATTAGCCCGTTGCAAGCTCTGCACGCCTGCAGTACACGATGTAAATTTGTGAAAAATATGTCACCGCATAAATGTACATGTTTTACAATATACAGACTAAACCATTTGGAGTCGCCTATTGCAATTTTAGTATTTTTGCATCGTCCATGATTCTGTAATGATTACTTACAGTAAACTTATTCGTATGAAAAGATAAAGATTTGAGAATTATCATTATCGCCGAGGGTATACACCTATGCCGGCAACGATGGATAGTATCAACACATACATAACTCAATAAAAAATGAATATTAGATTCACTAGGTACTGCATACTTTTCTTAATTTAAAATTCACACGGTATGTCGGTTGGACTAAGAACTTATTGCATAAAAAGGGTTCTTTAAAGATAACCCTTGCGCCTCTTCGCGCATTCCTTTGAAGTACCTTCTTGTATGTACAAAGTTTTCAAAGGCGCTCGATTGTTCTGCCAACTAATGAAACGTGGGACATGATCATAAACAATGTGCCTCAAAATATGCAAGAAGTTTATGGAGATTATATGCACAAAATAGAAAAAATGGGCTGAAGTCACGATAGTTTTTCAGATGCTGTGCTGTGTTATTTTGCACACATAGGTTAAATAGTTTTTTTGATCATGTTTTCATTTGCTCTCTCTCTTTCACTGCCATAGCCACTTGTGGGACATTGCGCGTACAACAAGCCTTTTTTTGAAATATGAGGATATTTTGTCAAGCCAAAAATCGATCTCAAATCACTTTAAAAGTGACTGATTTATCATTACTGTACAAGAAAACAGGATTATCGTATGCTTGCGTTACAAACTATACAAAAATTTCAATATATTTTCCAGGTTCAAGTTATGAGAGACTTTTTAACCCCAAGGTCGTGCTAAGGGTCTTTTTTCGCATTCATATTAGTCCATTGATAGACTTCAAGGTCTGAGCCGGATCTCATACTGTTCCTTCATTTGAATGGTGTATTGTTCTGAAGATTGGATTCTTGTTTAGGTATTTGAATACAACAATAATTGTTTGAAAGTATGTACTGATTGCATGGAATGTCTTTATATGAATGGTGGGAAAATGTAAATGGCGATTACAGAAAAATTCTTCTTCTTGTGTCCATTATATGAAATGACGTGAGAATGATGACGATGATGATAGAAGTGGCTTTGAAGGTTTATGTGAGCAAAATGTATTAAAATTCCTTTTTTAAAAGTTTTCGGGAAATGTACCGTAAGCATTTCTTGCAAAAAAATGGTGAACGACGTTGATTGTTTTAGAACCTCTCTAAACTGACATAAAACCTCCATATGTTATGTGCACGATATCCATTCCTTACTTTTCTCAGGTATTCTTCGGCACTTTGAAAGAGCTACCACAGGTCTGAGAATGGATTTAGTTAGATGCATAGATTCTAGATCTTATTTATAGTGATTTTTTGCGCAGGAGATAAGCCAAGTCCCAATTCGCAAATTTTAACGATGGTTGTAATTGTAACCAGAGTTGCTCAATTTTTTCAGCCCGCTCCGCACTCGCTTCAACAAATTTAAAATCGCACTTCGCTTTTTTCGGCTAAAAGATCTTCGCCTTCTCCTCCCTCCGTTCCCACTCCAGTACATATAAAAATATTAATAACATATCCCTATAGCGCCCTCAAATATGTAGCAATTGGTAGCGGTGTCCTTAATATAATAATTTGATCAATTAAAAATTTCAATAAAAGGTGAATTGACAACGCAATCGTTTTACAACAGATACACAATTTTTTAATTGGTGAATTATTTCGTTCAACGTACAATACTCCAGAAGAAGAAACGCTTGTCCATGTCTGACTTTAAGACGATGGCCAACAAGCTGGCCACTCTCGGCGCCTGGTTGCTCATATCAAGAGGACACTGCATTTTATTTAAATGCTTAATATTTATCTGATGAGCTTATACAGGGTATACACACGGGCACCTGACGATTTTAAAAACATACATAGAAAATCTAAAATTCATGCTACTAATTTTTTGTTTGCCTCTAAGACATTCAGGACAGTTGAGGAATTTAGGTGGCACCCTTTGAAAAAATCATTTGATAAAACGGTGTCCGTTTACACCAATATGCTTTTAGAGTAGTTTTCGGTAATGTTCATCAATCAATCAACATCAATTTCAATAAATTCTCGGGTGGACTAAGTTGTTTCAAGGTATGGTGATTTATTTTCATAAATACATAATTTCAAAAACCCACAGAAAGAAGGCAAACCTGGTTAAGTCGAGGGAACGAACGAAGGATCATGATATGAGCCGAGAAGCTATTTACCGAGGACCGGTATTGAGGCAGTATCTACTGTGGTCTTGTTTTATTGAAACCACTTTGTTCGCTGCTATCCTTCCTGGATGATCGTCTGCTGGAACTATTTTAGGGCAACTCCGAAAAAGACTCCAAAAGTTTAGTAATGAATATGGGCAACATTGGTGGGACTCTGTTTAAACACAAAGATTGCCACTTATCAACCTGGACTTCTCCAAATGGCAGAACTGAGAACCAGATAGACCATATTGCTGTTTCCAAAACGTGGAGAAACTGTGTCCTGGACGTTAGGGCGAAACGTGGTGCTGACATTGGCAGTGACCACCATCTTGTCATCGCAAAAATGCGCTTACGAACGGCAGCAATCCAGCGTCCTAACCGTGCAAATATTTGCCCTAGGTATAATGTGCAGAAGCTCAAAATTCCATCAACCAAGCGTGCGTTCTCATTCGCTTTGTACGAAAAAGCTAATGCACCACCACCAAATGAGAATCCGACAATTGAAGATAGATGGAAAGTAGCTAAGGATTCATTTATTGCATGTGGCGAAGAAATTTTAGGACGATTGGATCGCGGTAGGAGACCATTTATTAGCGACTCTACTTGGTCTCTTATCTCAGCACGCAAGAGAGTTAAGGAGCAGATTAACTCAGCTGCTGACGACTCAGCTAAAGAACGATACAGAGCTGAATACCGATCGCTCCAAAAAGGCGTTCAGAGGAGTGTAAGACGTGATAAGCGTAACAATATCAACGCACTTGCGAAGGAGGCAGAGGATGCGGCTCTCCGCGGTGACAGTGGAACACTCTTCAAACTTATTAAGCCATTAACTGGCAGATCTTTATTAACGGAACATCCTGTGAAAGATAAGGAAGGTGTTCTGCTCGTTACCGAAGAACAACAGCTAGAAAGATGGAGAGAACACTTTTTAGAGGTCCTGAATAACACTTTCGGGCCTGCAAGTGTATCTTCGTTGCCAGCAGAAGACGTCCCTCAAATAGACGGCATTAGTTCCGGTCCACCATCCAAAAAGGAACTAACAGACGCTATCAAATCAATGGACGCCGGTAAAGCCCCGGGGATTGATGGAATTCCGACAGAATTTTTAAAAGCGGATATTAACGCTACAGCGGATATTCTTCTTCCCTTAATCCGAGAGTGTTGGGAAACTGAAACTCTTCCCAGTGAGTGGAAAAAGGGCCTAATTATAAATATTCCGAAGAAAGGTGACCTGAAGAATTGTAATAATTGGCGTGGGATCTGCCTACTTCCTGCAATTTCCAAGTTGATGGCTAAGATTGTTTTAGGACGAATCAAGGAAAAAGTCGATAGCACATTGAACGATGAACAGGCTGGCTTTCGCGAAGGGTTCTCCTGTAGCGACCACATTAACACCCTCCGTATTATCATCGAGCAATCCGCGGAGTGGAGATCCCCATTACATCGCATGTTCATCGACTTTGAAAAAGCCTTCGATAGTGTTGATCGTCAGTACATCTGGGATGCCTTACGAAGACGAAATATTCCAGATAAGATAATCTCCATCATTAAGGAATCCTACAATGGAGCCCAATGTCACGTCTTGCATAAGGGCAAGCTTTCAGATCCTTTTGAGGTGCACAGTGGAGTGAGACAAGGCTGCATTTTGTCACCTATTCTATTCCTTATTGTCATTAGTGATGTACTCGGCTCCGCACTTCAATTACATCGTAACAAAGGTATCAGATGGAAATTGTTTGATCACCTTCAACATCTTGACTACGCTGACGACATTTGTCTTCTATCAACTAATACGGATGATGTCGCTCAAATGACAGAAGCTCTAAATTGCGCAAGTCGTAATGCGGGGCTGAAAATCAATGCTGCCAAGACTAAGTTCTTGAGCACATATCCAGGGGGGCAAAGCGGAATTTGTATTTCAGGACAGGCAGTCGAAAAAGTTGATGAATTTTGCTATCTCGGGAGCGTAGTTACAGCAGATGGTGGAGCGGATGCTGATGTAAAATCACGGATAAACAAGGCTAGGGCGGCTTTCTTCAATTTGACTCCTTTCTGGCTAAACAACAATATTTCCAGACGCACCAAACTTCGAGTCTTCAATTCCAATGTGAAATCCGTGCTGCTATATGGCTGTTCAACCTGGAAGGTGACTAAAGAGATTACTGATAAGTTGCAAACTTTTGTAAATCAGTGTCTACGGCGCATCCTACATATTCGTTGGCCGGAGATCATTTCGAACGAGGATCTCCTCACTATAACTGGCCAAGAAAGGATAGGCACTTCGATCAAAAGACTTAAGTGGCAATGGATAGGTCACACCTTCCGAAGAGGGCCCAATAACATCGCAAAAAAGGCCCTGAACTGGAATCCACAGGATTCCGGAGCAAGACGCCGTGTTGGACGGCCAAGGAACACATGGAGAAGATCGGTAACAAGCGAGGCGAAAACGCTAAATCTTACATGGTCACAGCTAGCGCCGTTGGCGCAAAACAGAACGAGGTGGAGAGTAGGCGTAGTTAATGCCCTATGCCCCACAAGGGGTTGACAGGAACTAGAGAGATGGGCAACATTCCTTGGCATTAATAAAAAAGCGGTGTCACCTAAATTCCGCAAAGGTCCTCAGTAGCAAAAAAAAAAAATGTGTTCCAAATTTTGACGACGTTTTAAAAAACGCCAGGTTCCCGTGTGTCACCCTGTACAATATAAAATTGCCAATTTCACGGATTTTCGGTGTTTTTTAATCCAAATTTCAGCAGTGAATTGAATTGCAATTGCAAATATAAGTTTTAAAGAGCAACCGCTACTTAAAAGCATCTACATATATGCGTAAATTGAGTTATTCTGAATATATCTCGTTGTATTTGAATAGATAATTTTTCTAAACCAAAAAGTCGCCCCATTTCGCTCCTTCTTGCAAAAAACAGCCCCTCGCTCTGACCCGGATCCCTGTTCATAAGGCTCGCCATAGACAGTTCGATTAATTGAACAATCAAAGCTCATTTCTATGGAGGAAGAATTCGGTTTGGAACCTAAAAAATTAGCTTTCTCCACAGAAATGAGCTTTGATTGTTCAATTAATTGCACTTTCTACATCAAAATTGTATGGAGCTTCGCACGAAGAGCGAAGGCCTTGTGCTCTCATGTTTGCATGCTAGAAAATTGTATGGAACTTCACACGAAGAGCGAACGCCTTGTGCTCTCATGTTTGTATGCTAAAATTTCACGCACTTGAAACAGGTTTCAGCTTTTACAGTGAAGCTTTTACTCCAGAAGTGCTGGGAATACAACATCGACGTATATCAAATATTTGTTGACTTCAAGCAGGCATACGACAGTATCGATCGAAGCGTACTGTACAACATTTTGCTGCATTTTGGAATACCGGCTAAGCTAGTGCGACTCATAAGGATGACGATGACTAATACCGTCTCGCAGGTCAGAGTTCAGAACAGACTCACTGACCTATTTGAAACTCGTACTGGACTCAAGCAAGGCGACGGGCTGGCGCCGACGCTCTTCAACCTGGCTCTGGAGTATGTGATTTGAGCCATGAATTTGGACAGCAGCGGAACGCTACTCATTAAATCGACTCAACTAGTAGCCTACGCCGACGACATCAACATCATGTCTCGAAGATTGGGTGATGCAGAAAGCCTTCTACATAATCTCAAAAACGCCGCCAAAGAAGTTGGGCTACATATCAACGAATCTAAAACCAAGGTCATGATGCAATCAAAAACTAGAACGCCAGTAAATTCAAGCATCACAGTGGGGGACCTCAATATAGAATATGTAGACAACTTCACTTACCTGGGTTGCAATTTGTCAAAGGACGCTAACGAAACAGATGAGATAAAGCAACGGATACAACTAGCTAATAAGTGTTACTTTGCGGTCCTCCAAACTATGAATTCGAAGCGGGTGCACAGGAACACGAAGCTCCACGTGTATGAAACCATCGTCCGACCTGTGCTATGCTATGGCTGCGAGGCATTTACCCTAAGCCAAAACTCTGAACACCTGTTGGACACATTCGAGCGAAAGGTTTTCCGAAGAATCTTCGGGGCCGTTCGTGAACGAGGTGAATGGCGCATCCGGTACAACCTTGAGTTGTATCAGCTGTATGATGAGCTACAGGTTCGAAGATCGTGAAATTGCAGCGATTGCAATGGGCGGGACATGTACAAAGGATGAACGACGATCGCATGCCCAAAAAGGTGATGAACGCGCAACGAGTGGACGGAGCCAGATTGCGTGGCTGACCGAGAGCCCGATGGGAGCATTCTGTATGTGAGTACGCCCACCAGATGCTAGGCTTTCGGAACTGGACCGCGACAATTGGAGGTTTTCAATCCAGGCGGCCAAGGCCCGACGTCGGGCTATCGTGCCATTAAGAAAAAAAAACACGTTTCTGATTGTAATTTATTAAAATGTTTGAAAATGATGAAAGCAACATGAGTTGAGTTGAGTGTATAATATTTGTGGATCGTTATCGATCCCTCTGGACACAATCTGTATGAAAAATGTGATCCTTTGATGAAGGAAGGGTCCTCAATATCTTGTTATGTGTATTTCGTCTCGTCGCGGTCGCCCCGTTGCGTGCTCTGTAACGGACCGTTTTTGACTCACAGTTGTCTACATCAGAATTAATAAATATATTATAATTAAATTTGTCAGTAGACATCTGTGGGTCCGAAAATAGCGCCATTAAAAAAAATACGTGGACTTCAGGGGAGTTGTAGGACGGCTGTGAAGAGGGGACATGTGGTGGGCGATAGGCAGGATACGTTTTTTTTTTGGTGAAAAAGAAAGGTGAAGGATGGCCTGCCGTCATGGAGTCGCGGCTTGCGGCGGAGCGCTTCGTCGCGTGAAACAAACTCGAGTGATTCTGGCGAAAGAAAGATATAAGCAAGGCAGATAAGTGGTTTTGTGTGTGTTTTTGTGGGGATGTGTGTTGTCTCCCTTAAATATGAGGTTGTCCTTCGCCAGAATGTCCGCCGCGAGTACATCGGGGTAAATTGTAGCTAATTGTCCCCATGTGATTTTTTTTAAACAGCTCATACCCCCCCCCCCCCATTCCAGGTGCGAATTTTGATTTTTTCGAAGGGAGGTGCCCTACAGTTCTTTCGGCCGCGGGCGCCTCAGGACGGATTTATTTATAAAATTATAGTGCGTTTAGTTTGGCCGGGACCCGTCGCCATCCGGGTCCGCGGAGCGCGAATAAGGTGGCACCTGTGCTGCTCGGTTGCACATTATTCAATACTTCCCCAATTTTAGCCCTCGTGTTGTGTCGTGATCCCGCAGGCATGCGATATCCCTTTTCTTGTAGAAGGACAGGGGCAACGAGTGGCACAAACCCCGCCCGTAACTTCCGAGCTGAGCTACAGCACGCGCATGCCGCTGCTCGCTCGTTGAGGAGCCCTATCGTCGTTGCCTAACTTGCACGGTTATAGAGGCATTGGCTCCGTCCCCTGGGCATCTCCGGATGGCCAAGTCCATTGTTTACAGCTCTTTGAGGAATACATATGTTCGTATGAGGTGATCCTTTTTCAACTGGCTAGCTATTCTACATACGATAGAAGTAATGTTCTCCCATTTATAAATGGCTCTTAAATAGTGGTGGGCGTTTCCGTTCTTTTCCAAAAACGGAAGAAACGGTTTTTTTTCCTGCCAAGAACCGTTTTTAAGAACCGTTCTTTTAAAAACGGTTTTTTTTTCTATCTGAAAACACTTGCAAATCAAAAACGATTCATCTTCTCTAGATAACAAACGTGATAACCTGCCATGGCCAGAAATAATCCAGTAAAATATTCGAAATAAATAGAGATCACTTTGAAATATTTTTTTTTTACTTTAAAATCTATACAGGGTCGGAAACTACGGCATAAACGCACCGGAAAATGATTTCTCACGTGATTTCCAGCAAAAAAGTTGTACCTATAGTGAGCATACCCCCAATTCTTAACATTTTAGCTGCCACAGGCGTTTGCAGATTTTTGAAAAATTCATTTTCTTGCACGACTTAAACCCCAATATCTCCAAAATTATACTAACTTAGAAGAGCGAAATAAGGCTTTACCTAAATAATAAAACTAACCGCACTAAAATCGGATAAATGGTTTGCTTTTTACAGAGCTTCAAAGTAAAATTTTTGTTCTTTGACCCAAAAACAAACTTTTTTTTTCTATCGCAATTTTCTACCAAAAAATCTTCAAGCGCCTGTGGCAGCTAAGGGGTTAAGAATTGTGGGAGTACAACTTTTTTTGCTCGAAATCACGTAAGGAATCATTTTAAGGAGCGTTTATGCGGCAATTAATTTCCCCCCCCCTAGTCATTGTCGTCAGCAAGTCCAATAACATCATAGACTTCGAAACAACAAAATCCTAAACAAACTAAAATTTTCTTCTTCGAATTAAATTTTTACTGGACTAAAATGAAACAAAAACTTTTTTTTCGTCAAGAACGACTCGGAAAAAGAACACTTTCGCACAAAATCGATTGCAGAAAAAACTGTTTCAGAAAAAACTGTTTAAGAAAAAACTGTTTAAGAAAAAACTGTTTAAGAAAAAACTGTTTAAGAAAAAACTGTTTAAGAAAAAACTGTTCAAGAAAAAACTGTTTCAGAAAAGAACGACTTTGAAAAGAACGGTTGCGGAAAAAACTGTTTCGGGAAAGAACGATTTTGAAAAGAACGGTTGCGGAAAAAACTGTTTCGAAAAAGAACGACTTCGAAAAGAACGGTTGCAGAAAAAAAACTGTTTTGGGAAAGAACGACTTTCAAAAGAACGGTTGCGGAAAAAAACTGTTTCGGAAAAGAACGATTTCGTAAAGAACGGTTGCGGAAAAAACTGTTTCGGGAAAGAACGCTTTTGTAGAGATTAGAGAGACGGTTTTACGAAAGAACGTTTTGAAGAGAAAAGCGCTTTCGTTTTGGAAGAACGACTGCGATTATTGCAACCATTTTTTACGGCAAGTGTTGTTTTTGGGACGAAAATATTTGCTTCTTGATTTTGTTTTGGTAGTGTTGGTCGCAATCGCATCGCAACCCACTAGGAAAAATTAGAAGTCCTTCTCGAAGAAGATGTTTTGAAGGTCTTTTTCATTCCAAGGGAGCAAATATGGAAGTATTTAGAATGACTTTAAAAATGAAATGAAATCCTTCTCGGGAAGGAATTTAGAAGGTGTGTAGAAGGTAATAGTAATTCCGAGGAAGTAAATATGGAGGCATTTAGAATGAGTTCAGAAGACAATATAAAATAATTTCCGGGTAGGTGTTTGGGAGCGAATTCGAAGGAATATGCCGTTTGTTTTACAGCTAACTTTGCGACGTGCAATTTCGTATATTGCTGGAAATCATTTTCATGCGCAGTTTGTGCATAGTTTTTGTTGTGAGTGGTGGATTGATTCAGTTCGTAGCAGAAAATTTCGACTATACATAGTTTGAAGTTTATAAAGTGCATATTAGTTTATTTACTTAAAAATAACGAAATTGTTTTTTTTTCTTTTTTTAAATGTTAAGAGTGTGATATAATCAATTTGATATAAAAAATTCTACATAAATTACTAAGTTTTTTTTCATCATCATAGGGCGCTATACGCCCGATTGGAGAGTTCTTAGAACTCGTGAGATGCTGATCTATCTCTTTCGTAAGCAATGTTTGCTCTTCTTCCTCCTTGCCCTCTATACCACTGCGCCGCGTAGCTCGACCTGCGGTGTAGGACCGTCGCCCGTTCTGGCGGTAGTGTCTAAGCCTATTTTTACAGGGAACTTACTCTTTTGGATCGTGTCATCGCCGACACCAATGCGATAAGTTTGTTACTATCAATAAATGAAATTCTTTCCTTTCTGAACGGCGATCTCAATTCAAAAGTGAAGACTTTAGTATCAACTTAATTTGCATCATTTTAATACGCTGGGAAAACTCCGTAGGTGAAGACGCCCACCAGCTGCAGAGCTTCCGAAACTGGAGAACAAGGTCATGTAACCGCGACAATTGGAGGTCAACGATTCAAGCGGCCAAAGCCCGACGTCGGGCTATCGTGCCACATTGATGATGAATACATTTTTGGACATTGAGTGCGGGTAGGTGGTATTTCCAACATAAAATATAGAAATATAAATAAAAAATAAATAAAAATAAATATAAAATAGATCTTAAATAAATAGTTTAACTTCTTATAAGGTACACTATGTTGTTACCTGAAACTAATCCACACCGATTGCACAAAAAACGCGCTTATTTTTAGTGAAAACATCTTTCTAAAAGTCCTTCCCATTTTCATTCTAAAGTACTACCAATAAGGCCTTTCAAGAAATCCTTACTATTTCCTTCCGAAGTACTGAAAAAGAATCCTTCTTAGAAGTTCTTACTGATTCATTCTGAAGTACTGCAAAAGAAACCTTCCTAGAAGACCTTACTGATTCATTCTAAAGTACAGCAAAAATAGCCTTCCATGAAGGCCTTTTTATTTCATTCCGAAGTACTGGAAATAAAACCTTACTAGAAGTCATTATGGAATCATTACATAGTACTTCCAAAAGATTCCTTCTTGGAATTACTTCTTTCCGCGGACATGGCTATGGAAAATGGTAGATATAAAGGTAGGTAAAAAGAATGAATTGTTTCATTCTAAGAAGACCTTTGGAAGGGCTTACTTCACACTCTTTTTCCTAGTGGGAAGTAATCGGGGAATAACCTTGAGAATAGGGTTCGGAGATTGGTGGTTTTGTTTTGATTGTATTGTTTCTTGTTATAATAGCATGATGCTGTGCTGATTGATATGATATGATACTCGGGCGTATGTATGTATGTTGTATGTACATAGTCGTATAGTATAGTCGTGCTTTAGAGATGGTGTGAGCGTTAGGTAGTGAACGAAGAATGCATAACACCTGTTATGAGCTATGTGACTATAATTATAGGGTAATCAAATATGTAAAGAATAGAAATTGATACATATTCGTACAATTGTTATGCTCAATTCTTAGGCAAGTTTTTGTTTTAGTAGAGTGGAGTAAATGGAAAAAACGGTTTTTCTTGATTTTCGAAAACCGTTCTTTTCGTTTTTAGCTAAGAACGGTTTCTTAAAACCGTTTCAGTTTTTTTTGTCCATCTCTACTCTTAAATCGGTTAATGGTCTGGAAATGCCTGTCGTTGCAGAGAAGCATGGAAGAGGATGACAAACCAACTCGTGTGCTTTGCACAATAGACATCCAGAGAAAATACTAAATTAATTAAGTTTTTCCTGGTTTGTAAGCTGGGTACATAAAGATTGGTCTAATTCTTATTCATTTATGTAAAAAAGCGGGAGGGGCAAAAGACATCTTCAGTGGTCCTCTTCGTGAGCGCCCCTTGGTAGCGTTGCTGTATTAACATCTTCAGCTTCTCAGATAAATTAACGTCATAGGTGACAGGAAAAATTTATTCAGCCACGGAAGCAGCATCTCCGAGGCATGGTGACCTCCCTTTAACGGTTAACTCTATCATGGTTAGCGATGTGCCGACTACTCATCCATATAAAAAAACATCAAGTCCAGAATCCTGAAACAAAATCCTCGCACTGAACGTGTAAAAAACAACGACGACTCCGCAAATGAACAACTGATTATTTTTTCGGATCCTGGCATGTACGAGCCCCAAGAGCTCTTCAGGTAGAAACATACAAACTAAGCATAGTTGCAATTCAGGAATAAAAACATCTCAAAAGTGTAATTCCCACACTATTTGTACGAGTGGAAGATAGGAGGGCAACAAGGAGTTTGGCTTTCATCGATATTAAGCACCTTAAGGATCACGCTATCGGCTTCAAACTCATACACGAACGACTATGTGCGATCGACATCAGGGGAACTACTGCGGAGGTCACAACACATTTATGAAGGCTACAATAGCAGAAGAAGGTGAAGGTTTGACCCAATTAAAAACAAGGATCGATATAATTTAAATGAAACTCTAATCCATTTCCGTACCTTTTGTTTTGCAAAGGCAAAATGTTTTCTTTGTTATTAGATTAACAATTACATCCTACATTTCTACATTGCAAGTACATCGGGACCATAGGGTAGGCCGAAACGGTCAAAAAGTCGGATTATACGGAGATATTGAAAATATGTTTCTGATTTATAGAAAACAGCACTTGTTTTCTTCTTCTTCTTCTCAGGGTGTCGTTAGAAAATAACACTATATTTCCTTCTCGCAGATTCTTCCAAATGATAAATTTTGAATACAAGTTTTGCAATATGTACTGCAATTGATTTACAACCGAATCAAACGATGCACGACCCTCGTATTACACCTGCGGAGCAGAGAAAAGACCCTTGTTCAAATGTAAAATTTGAAGAGAGATGTTTATTGGAAACCCCATTTTAATGGTGGATGACGAATTTCGTATTACCCGGACAGTCGGACTTATAAGCGTCGGATTAGCGAGGTTTTACTGTATTGAGTGATTGATTTTTTAATAATTTAAATAAACCAAAGAAGTATGTACATACATATTATAAAAAAAAAAACAATTATCTTCTTATTATCCAGAAATAAAATTCTGCATCAACTTAAAACACACAACTACCTTCCTTCCTTGCGGGAATGGCAGGGTTTATCCGACTTAGATTCGGGAAGGAGTTGGCCGACTTGTCTAACACCACATAATTACTTCTAGTCCAACACCATGATGGATAGGGACGATGGTCCCCTGGGGACACCCATCCCCTGATATATACACTATTCGCTAAAGACTTCTCGATAGCAGGTGAGGTCATCCTTTGGCCCCCTTAAAGGTTAAACCTAACGAGGATCGGCTCGCCAGCCGCAGGATCATGCCGCAGGATGTGCCTGTGACTCTACCCGTCTGCTTAAAGCAACAAGTTAGCGCTACCGTTCACTTTTGGATGGCTCCTTCCACTTACTACGCAGCAACGCGACTCGAGCCCAAAATTTTTCAACATCATGATTTTCTTAGGAGTTGAAATTTCCGGTCGCAGAAATATTGTTAGCAAATTTTAGAGTAGCCTGGCTTGAGGTTAGATTGGTACAGAAGGTCATGGATTCCGAACTCACCGTGAACGAATTCACGACCTACGTGACGGACTATGATGTCGCTCAGATTGAAAACAAGTATCCATTTATGGGGATAAATAACATTGCTGGGCGTACTGTTGATCTCAACACCTTAACAAAACAGCAGTTTAGATCTTGGAAATTGGATGTCACTCTGCGGCCCTAGTTTACTATTGGACTGCCACGCATGTTATTTCTTTTTGACATTTTTATGTCTTGACTCTGGCACATAAATCGAAAATCGTCACGAAAATTGCAACGAAAGAGCGTTACGTTTTTGGCATTACAGGTAGTACCCTGTGAATTTTGGGTGCCATTCAAGGTTTCAACGGAAGTTGGGCTAGGTGCTACCCTGTGAGTGTTGGGTGCCATTCAAGGTTCAACAGAGGTTGGGCTTGGGTTCAATTTACGTTCAACTTGGGTTCAACTTGGGTTCAACTTGAATTCAACTCGAATTCAACTCGAATTCACCTCAAATTCAACTTTCAGCTTAGGTTCAACTCACGTTCAACTTTCGTTCAACTTTTGTTGAACGACCCAAAAAGTGTTACTTTCAACTTAGGTTCAGCTCACGTTCAACTTTCGTTCAACTTTCGTTCAACTTTTGTTGAACGACCCAAAAAGTGTTACTTTCAACTTAGGTTCAACTCACGTTCAACTTACGTTCAACTTTTGTCGAACGACCCAAAAAGTGTAACTTTCAACTTAGGTTCAACCCACGTTCAACTTTCGTTCAACTTTTGTTGAACGACCCAAAAAGTGTAACTTTCAACTTAGGTTCAACTTTTGATGAACGACCCAAAAAGTGTTACTTTCAACTTAGCTTCAACTCACGTTCAACTTTCGTTTAACTTTTGTTGAACGACCCAAAAAGTGTAACTTTCAATTTAGGTTCAACTCACGTTCAACTTTCGTTCAACTTTTGTTGAACGACCCAAAAAGTGTAACTTTCAGCTTAGGTTCAACTCACGTTCAACTTTCGCTCAACTTTTGTTGAACGACCCAAAAGTGTTACTTTCAACTTAGGTTCAACTTTCGTTCAACTTTTGTTGAACGACCCAAAAAGTGTTACTTTCAACATAGGTTCAACTCACGTTCAACTTACGTTCAACTTTTGTCGAACGACCCAAAAAGTGTAACTTTCAACTTAGGTTCAACCCACGTTCAACTTTTGTTGAACGACCCAAAAAGTGTAACTTTCAACTTAGGTTCAACTTTCGTTCAACTTTTGATGAACGACCCAAAAAGTGTTACTTTCAACTTAGCTTCAACTCACGTTCAACTTTCGTTTAACTTTTGTTGAACGACCCAAAAAGTGTAACTTTCAGCTTAGGTTCAACTCACGTTCAACTTTCGTTCAACTTTTGTTGAACGACCCAAAAGTGTTACTTTCAACTTAGGTTCAACTCACGTTCAACTTTCGTTCAACTTTTGTTGAACGACCCAAAAAGTGTTACTTTCAACTTAGGTTCAACTCACGTTCAACTTTCGTTCAACTTTTGTCGAACGACCCAAAAAGTGTAACTTTCAACTTAGGTTCAACTCACGTTCAACTTTCGTTCAACTTTTGTTGAACGACCCAAAAAGTGTAATTTTCAGCTTAGGTTCAACTCATTTCGCGGTTGCATCAGTACTGTACATTAGCATTTGTTGAAAACATGAAAATGTCCCACTGAGTTGCGGACTTGTACGCAAGCTGAACCGACATTCTGTAAGGCGACAGTATACTGGCGATAGTCATTTCTAGTAATTTTTTTTTCTAATTTTAGAGTCAAATTTTTAAAATGGAGATAAGAATCATTTTCTTCTGCATTCTGATTACATTCAACTGGCCTCCAATATCTGCCTTTTAGAGCGTAGTTTGTCTATTTTCAGTGCATTTTTTGCATCTCGGACTGCATACTCCACTTGCGAAATCAGCGTGTTTCGCCTGTCACTTTCATCTTAGCAAAGTAGCATCGTTAGAGTATTTATAAATCCTTTATTGATTGAAATATGGTTAACGGTTTTAATAAGATTTCCTCTAAATTGATCAACCTATTAACAGTGGCTAAATTTTATTGGTGGTATGATTCAGCTAGAAAATAAATTTTGATTTAATAACTTGAAAGACCCGCTCTGTGGCTCACTTGGTTGAGTCGCACTCTACGATGCTAGTAATCTAGAGGTCCGGTGATCGATCTCGGCGTGGTCTAAAATTTCCGTACATGTGAATGGAAGTGCTTACAACATTATATACACTCCAAAATGATATGCAATGTAACGTTGACTCGAAATTGCCTATAAACGGCTAAGTTAACGCACCACGGCCCCACAAGGGGCTATATGGTACTGAGAAGAAAAAGAAGAACTTGAAAGACACTGAAATTTGAGACCCGTTCTTTACAAGGTCCCTAACCCTGGAAGGTCATGCTTATTTTTAGCACGGCTTCGTCGATTAGACGACGCTCTACTTTGACGCCTCATACAAATCACCCTTTCTCAAAATATTTATAAAATTTGCCAGATTTTCAATCGTTAATTTATTTGGAATGCAAAAACATCGATTTTGGAGCCGATTTTTATGAGTTCGAAATGCAATCTTCCTAAACTGAGGAAGAATTTTGAGCTATTTTCCTGATTTGTCCTATTTTTGTCCTAGTAAATATTTTTTCCATAATTTTTGAAAAAATACGTCCCACATTTCAAAAATGAATATATTTGTTACGAGCTAGTTGCATGGACAGAGACTTATCGTCGAATCGACAACCAGCCATAAGAAATACTGGAGTTCTAAAAGTTACACAAAGTTCATCCTTCGTCGTTTTGACGACGCCAATTTCCAAAAATCCAACTTACCCTGCTTACTTCGTCTAGCCGCAATGTACTCGGCAAGTACATCGGCACGGTAAGTGCTGTACGAAAACTCAGCTCCAAATAATGAGAATTGTCACGAAAAATGGGATAAATTTGATGATGCGTAGTTGATTCGACAAAGCATGACCTTCCAGGGCTAACAAAGTAAAGCTGTATACCAATAGTCACCCTTTCAGATGAAAATAACTTCCCGAAGGGACCTAACGGTTGAAATTGTGTACTCCAGCTCAGAGCCCATGAAATGAAACAGGAAATATGGGATCCATGCAGCCACAGTAGCACACTCACAAGTGAAATGTGTGTGCTAGTACGCAGCCTTCGTCAGTTACGAGAGGCCACTCGCTGTCAACTTTGTATGCGCCTCCTGACTGCGAACTATCCCAATCATGGCTTCTCCGCGGCAGCACTTGGAGTGGTAAGGAAGGCATCTGCCGCGCTAGCAGCAGAAAATTTTTGAAAATGTTGTATAGTGCAACGATTTTTTTACTACATCGATAAGGATTTTTTACCATCTTCATCGACCAGGGGGGGGGGGGCGACATAACCTCAATAACGCCGCAAAGGATGCTGGACTACATATCAACGAAGCCAAAACAAAGGCAATAATGCAATCAAATACAAGGACGACAGTAGATTCAAGTATCACATCGGAGGACCTCAATATCGAGTATGTAGACAACTTCATCTGGGTTGTATTTTATGAAAGGACGCCTACGAAAGCGACGGATACAACTAGCAAACAAGACGTATTTCGCGGTACTCCCAAGCATGAATTCGAAACATGTGCGCAGGTAAAACGCGTGTATAAAACGATCATCCGAACCGTGCTCTAGCTGCGAAACATGAACCCTCACCCAAACCTCCAAAACTTTGTCGGACAGTGTCGAGCGAAATGTCCTTTGGTGAGTTTACGGAGACGTTCGCAAGCGAGATCAATGGCGCATCCGGTAATTGTATATATTGCACCATGAGGTTAAAGTATCGAAAATTATTAAGCTGAACGCACAACGAGTTGATGGACGACCGAGAGCTCGTCGGGAGTACTCAGTAGGTGAGGACGCCCACTAGGGTTTCTATAGGCTTCCGAAACTGGAGGAAAAGGTCATGCGATAGCGACAATTGGAGGTCAACTATTCAGGCGGCCTAAACCCGACGTCGGGCTATCGCGCCATATTGATGATGATGATGCAAATTTTAATTAAAAAGTATGCAAATTATAATGTTTAATATTTTTTTCGGTATTTAAAATGTTTAATTTAATGTTTTTATTGCTTGAAGATTTACTCTAGTAATCTAGCTAAGTAATGTGTTTATGAAATATACGATTAATTGCCGCTGGATTCGCTGGAAGGATTGATGTGCAAAACTGAAAAACATTCCATATTAAGGTCTATGGCGAGAATTATGCGTTTTATGGGAATTTTATTGGCTATATGCAATGAATAAATTTAAATCAATACCTCTATAAAAATACACAAGAAAGAAGAGCATATGTATGAATAGATTATGGAAATTTGGCATTCATAACCGGATAATATTGGCGATGGCAGGCGTGAACGCTTGTACTATAATGGTGATTTTGTTATTGATTTCTATTTAATGTTTTGATGTGAATCTTGAAATGATCACACACAGTGCAGAGAAATGTGGTTGACATTTAGTATAGTAGCCCCAAAGAAAATATGACAAAATAATATACAGCCAAAAGCTCTTCAGAATTTTATAGACTAGTATTATAATAGTAAAAAGTAGTTTTCTTTAAATTTAAATTTCGATTATGAAGTTCGCAGCGTTCGTATTCAATTTAAATTTATCTGCTGAATTTTTATTATTTTATGAGCAATGAGCATAACATTACCGCTCCATACGTATAGTGTCAATTTATTGATTTCAAATATTGCTTTATGGAACTGACCGCGTTAATAAGTCAGCACTGCCAAATACATATTGTGAAATTTATGTATGTATGTACATATAATTCGGCCAGCCAGATTACAAATTGATGTTGCATCAAACTCAATAAATCAAAGACTTAATGGATCTTTAATGCACAGTTTGAAAAATCTTGGTTCAAAGTATGTATGCTAAATTTCTTTTTCTTTTTTTTTACTTAACAAGCGCTTTTAACCATTTATTAGGTACAGACTTCTGAAAAGGTAATTTATTAAAAACGTACCGATCCATTAGCGTTTATATAGTCATTATCGTTACATACATTTGAAACGGTGTTTTATAACAAATTGTGAATCAGTTTGATTTTTTATGATTTATACGCACTTACATTTTTCAATGTTTTGTATTTCAAAATTAAGTTTTTTTTTTTTTTACTAGTGAATTGAAAAGAGCACAATTCTTATGGATTTTTACAAGGCAACATAAAAGATAATTACACTGTGGTATATAGGTTTTCATTAGTTTCATAATTATCGAGATTTTCACTTTCCTTTCTTTCGAAGTTGCGTACGGAAATAAATTTTTAAAATCCAAAATGCGAATGAAAGCATTCTAAGGTAAGCTGTCCAGACGTACAGCATTTTGACCTGTGTCGTGTTGGGAAATGTGCAGCATTCCCCATGCCACACAATGAAACCTAATTTACTACATAATAAGTAGAGATGAGCATCGAAAGGAAAACATCGATGGTTACCATCGAAAAAACATGGAGACGAAACCATCGATGGTAAGAAAACATCGAACCAAAAACATCGATGTTTTGAGTTTTTTGAGTACTCAAAAAAATAATCACTTCAGTAGCAAAAATTGAGCTGATTGAATAGAAATATAGTTAAGTTTATGGTTTTCATTCATTGCCTTCTCCACTAACCAGAATGTAACTCCTCTCCTTACCTTTTTTTCATAATATGCATTCGTATCGTACCCACAACCCACCGCATAGAGAAACCAGGGGTACCGATCGGGAATCTGGCCGTATGGCGTCGACTTGGAAAACTATTCGACGGGATGGCAGTGAGCCCGCTGTTCCCCTTTCTCCATTATTCTCTGAACACTGAGGGAGAAAGAACGATAATAGCCGAAGAAAAATAACCCAAAATATGACCATCGAGCCGTAAAAATCAAACATCTTTTGATTTTTTGTTGAATGGTTGGGGATGGCCCCCTGATTATGGGAAAAAAAATCCTCACTGAATGGAGGATTGGCAAAAGATATAGACAAATGGTCTAAAACCAAAAAAAATCCTTTGCAACGATATAATAATACATTCGAATTTGATGTGAAATTCGGCGCTAGACTAAAATATAAATTAGAATATTTTCATTTTAGACCTTTTTAAAAAGCGCCATAACTTTAAAAAAAAATGCAAATTCAGCCGTGAAATTTTGTGAAAGTATTTACATTTAGTCAAAGATGATTTTCGTTAAAAATTTGAGTCACTCCGATCAAGGACCCCCATTATCCCTCCATGTCCATAACTCCCTCCAAAATTGGAACAGAAATACTCGAGTGCCGAATTTTCCAATAGAATTCTAATGTACATATTAGATATCGTTGCAAAGGAAATTTTATGTAGTTTTTTTATCTTTTTAGACAATTTGTTTGTATCTGTTTCCGTTTTTTAAATAATCGCTAAAAACTCAAAAAATGTCCCCCTTTCCCCTATTTTTTCAAAGTTGCGTACCTCAAATCGATGAGGATTTTTTTTTTCATACAATAAGGGAGCCCCAACCATCATCAAAAATCCAAAGATGTTTGATTTATGCCGACCAAATATCGTATTCATCTTAGACTATAATCGGACATACTTCGGCCGCCCGTCATACGTTGTATCTTGACGGTGCATGAAAAGAAAAGATGGGCGACGAAATTCTAGCACACCTACCACATCTCTTTAAAATTTCAACGTAAGCAGTGAGGAAAGGTTAAAACTATTTAAGGGCGAAACCATATATGGTGTGTACAGTGTTCACGATAGATGGATTGCATGTTGTATGTTACTATGCATTCACTTCTTGTTTCTGATTGGACTGTTTTACGGTATGCGCAGACATTTATAAAGAAAAAGTTGAGTTGTAAAAACAAATATGTTGAGGAAAGAAACATCGATGGTTAAAAACCATCGATGGTGAAAACCATCCACCATCGAAACGCAAACCATCGATGGTGAAAAACATCGACACAAAACCATCGATGGTAAAAACATCGACCATCGGACCAAAAACATCGATGTTTTCGAAACATCGATGTTCGATGCTCATCCCTAATAATAAGCTCCTCGATGAGGCATGTATAATCAGTCATGTCTGCTTTTAAGGTTTACCCTGCCCAAGTAGCATTTTAAGTAGCGAGAACTTTTGATTCCGCCACATTATTAAGTTTCGCTTACATTTTTGACACCCAAATATTAACTTTATCGTAACAAATCTTGTAAAGTACTTTTTGGGACGTTCTAGGATGGTAGTAGTTGAAACTTTGTAGTGAACGAAATGTTGCTACTAAATATTCGACAAGTACAAGTTTACCATCTACGGGTATACCGTCAGGGAAGCACCTAGCCTTTCGGCCTTATCTCCCGGTCCTTCGGGCTGTTTGGACCTTCGGCGTTTACTGACAAGGTCGTTTTGTCAGAGGGGGATTTCTCCATCCAGCGTATGCACTCACCTTCAGGAACCCAATCCCGGGGTTGCTTCCCCAGCTCGATGACTCGGGTAACAACCTACAGCCACAACGAGGCCAACACCTTGATGGGCAAGGACCATGGTCCCCTGGGCACACCCATCCCCGTGGTACACTATTCGCTAAAGACTTCTCTATAGCAGGTGTGATCTTCCTTCGGCCCCCTATTGGTTAAGCCTCACGTACAATATTTAGATGTGCATATCCCAGGCTCGTTGAACCTGTGACTACGAGCCTGTGCAGACTCGTAGCACTGCTTTTCACATCCATGTGGCCCCTTCAGTTTACTAGTCAGCAATTCGATTCGGGCCGAATAGGCGCGAAGGCATATTCCACCAAGGCCATTCTCCCTGACTAGCCCCTTCGAGGCTCGGGTTATGCGAAGCCGCCAGCTCCGAGGCTCACACGATTAACCATAATGGTGAACCCCCCCATCAGGGAAGACCGATTACGTGCTCGGCCTTTAGTGACTTCCCTCCCGTAAGTTGTGGGAGGAGGTAGGTCACGCCAAGAGCCACCCGTACATGACTAGGGAGCTCGGGAACGTCATCGCCCGAATGGTCTTTGTACAGATCCTCGCCATGGCGTATCAACTGTACCAGGGCCCTGCGCTGCTCAGGTACGTGGTGTCGCAGCTCACCAAAGATCTTTGTCACACTACAAACAGCCTTTTTGGCTGATGTTACAGGGACCCAGACCCCCCTGCGACAAGTACAGGGTAATGGTACGGTTTTGGCACCCCACGTTGCTACTACATAATGAGCAACTTTGAAGTGATATTTTTAAGTGACAAGACCGTAGCCGTATAATTTCTTTGTAACTTCGAAGGATTTGCTACTTTATAGTAAAATTAAGAGCTACATATATAGTTGCTAGTGTTACTACAAAGTCCGATTGGGGACTTTAAAGTACCATTTGGAGCTGTCAAATACTTGTCGCCATATTTTCCATGGTGAACATTTCGAAAAAAAAAACTATTTTTCAGATGAAACAATTTAGAATTTCTTTGTTTTAAGCTTAGAGAAAGCATAGCAACCTATGTGCATGTGTTAGTCCAGAGTGGGCATCAGAAAATAAAAATGGCACCGTTTTCACACTATCGCAGTACACATATCTAAATAAAAATTTTATTCTAGTGTCAAATTTTTGTTTACAATTGAGAATATAATATCCGCGTATTATTTTTTACTCTCTTAAAATGCCGACGTGATAATTAACACTTTTGTTGGCGTATAGATCTAGACAGACCATCAACAATATTTTCCACCAACAATATTAGTCTGGCTGGTCTAGCGGTTATTGCGCGCACCTTCGGTGCACAGGGTCATGAGTTCGAATCTCACCGTGGATCATGGTGTTTTTCGAACTCACGAGCTTGTGACGGACTATGATCTCACTCAGATTTTAAACGAGTACCCATTTGTGGGGATAAATAACACTGCTGAGCGTGATGCTGATCTCATTACCTCAACAAAAAAGCAGATAAGATCTTGGAAATAGGATGTCACTAACACATCCTGCGGCCTTAGTCCAATGCTGGATTGTCGCGCCTGTTATTTTTTATTTTTTTAATATTTTCCACCCCTTTCCATATATATTTCAAAGGGACTGACGGCCACAAATCCGATCAAACGTTCGGCGAAATATAAACTATGTCTAAAGAAACGAAAAATACGGCGTATCATCGTAAGACATAGCATGTAAACTGTTTCTAGAATCAAAATTAGACCTCTTCAAAAAATAAAATTAATTTCACAGAAAATTCAACACCTCAGGCATAATAGGTCGTAGGCGTCGACAGAAGGGTTAATAATTGCATCGACATCGATATTTTGACATTTAAATTTATTCGCTGAGTGTAGTGAAATAAATTTGGGGTCAAACACATATGGATTATGTGTGCAAATAGCCGCTCTGGACTAACGCATGACATGGGTTACTATGCTTTCTCTGAGGTTTTAAGTAACTATTTGATTTGCAGAATATTTAGAGCGATAACATTAAAAAGTAGAAGAAAAAACCGTCTTTATTTGGGTTGTGTTTTGCCAATTTATTCAAGGAATCATTAGAAAAATGAGAGGGCATAACTTTTTTTCCTAGGTAGAATATCCACTTCCACAGTGTAATTGGCTTGGCACGAAGTTTTCTTGTTCAGAAGAGCTGGTAAATGATTAAATATGTAATCACTCAATTAATTTCTTTCAGATTATATTCTTAGGTTGTCTGAATAAGCTAAAAAACACAACTTTAGCAAATCCATTCAATTATTTTTACTAAAACTTAGTCGATTTTTACCTACACATATTCACAACTATGATTGTATGCGAAGACGGGACCAATAAAGTCCCAATTGCGTGGTTGCACAAACAATGCCACTTGGTTGGTGCGTTCCACTCACGTTGCAACTTACTGGTGGCAAAGAGGCCCTGCTCACCAAACATTTCATTCACCATATTATTCAATTTTCGGTATGACAAAAAGGTACGATTGAAAGTATTTGCTACTCTCAAAGGCAATAATATTGGAGTGGTATCTACGCTATCGCTACTAAAAATGCTAGGTGGGTGTACTCTGTGCGACCGATATTTAGCGAGATAATCACACTTGTAATGTTTTCCAATTTTTCATTTTTGATAACTCGGAAACCCTTCCCGATCTCTCTGCACAATTGTAAAGCTACTTGGCGCTCATGTTTTCTCCAAATTCAACGGTCCACCTATCCGCATTCGGAAGCTACAGCTTCCAAAATCGCACTTCTGTGTTTTCTAAGCGAAAATTGTCCATAACTTTAAAATTCTTGAGCGGAATTTCGAAAATTGGCAAACTAATAGGGCACGATACTGCCCATATTTGGTAAACATGTCAAGGACCTAGCTGCCAATGTTCAGAAGTTACAACAGTCAAAAGATGAGGTTTTAAATTTGTTTTCCCTATGACAAATGCATACTTAAGAAAGGACTCGCATGGGTTTTAGATAAAGTTTTTTCCCACATTTCCTGAGAGTCAATTTAACCCTTCTGTCGGCACCTACTACAATATGCATATTCTATACCGAATAGGTCTGGCTGGACCTACTGAGAAAAAATTTTTTATTTTTTAGAAAAAGTAAAATTTTTATCGGTAAAATCATTCTATCCATTCTTTACTGCAATTTTTCAACAATAAAAGCATCAAAATAATGTTTGTAGATATACTGGAAACGTTTTTAAGTAGATATATTTTGAGGTGGTATTAGTACAAACGTGTTTCTTCCTTATTTTCTTCTTTTTTTGCTTCGCTATTTGCATTGTGTTTATCTAGTAGATATTTCTATCGAATTTTCTAATTCCAATATCTTTGGGGAAATATTAAGCACTTTGTTGGCAGATTTTACCTCGATACTAATCTGCAGATTTAGGGAAATAAGTGGGAAGAAATAGGGAATTTTCAAGGCAAAAATCATTTAATTCTAAATTTTTCGTAATTTTTTTGATCAAATCTATTTAGAAAGACGTTTGCAAGTCACTCATACTTAGTCCTTACTATTACAAAGGAAATAAAACAGGGTTGAATTTCCTAGGATCAAATCTCAGTTGATTAGGTGGTGTTACAAAATGTGACGAAATTAGGCATACCCATTTTCCGAACTTCACGGCTTTTTATAGAAAAATCTCCGAAATTTTTATCGTTTATAGTTCAAATTGAGTTTAAATGACATTATTACTTCATAAATAACAGAATTTAATATTTGCACTTCTTACTTCAAGAGAAAAATGGGGGGAATAACTATAGGTCTGGCCAGACCTATTGGGTATCAAAAAGCACTATAAATTGAAAATCATCAAAAACATACTCAAAACTTCAACCGATTTTTTCAAATTTTTCCAAATTGCTTCCAAACATATTTTTCTAGGATATCATGAAATATGAAGTCGCCGCGATTTCATCTTCTATGCTTTTTACACCAAAATATAGTGCCAAAGGTCTGGCCAGACCTTCGTGCCGACAGAAGGGTTAAAACGGCGTAAGTAGAGGAAAAAATTCAAAAAATGAATACTATTGGAGAGCTATTGTAAATGATTCATCGCCTACACTCGAAAAAAATTTACTCCACTAATAGGAATAAACTTTTTTTCCTTCTATTATAGTAGTAAATTTACACCACGATATGAACGAGAGTAATTTTACGTTTTACGGTGTAAATATTTACTACAAAATTGGTGTAAATCTACAAATGGTAATACATACGTAAATTTGCACACATAAATAAGTAAACTTACTGTTAGACTTATAAGAAATAAGCAAATTTGCACTGGAAAAAAAAGTAAATTTACACCGGCAAATATGTAAATTAACATCCGGGTTTATAATAATAGGTATTTACGGCAGCCGGTTCTTCGATGTAAATCGTCCTGGAGCTACCCGTTATTCCAACGGCCAAGAGCTGCCACACCCCCTTCAGTTCAAGACCAAAAAAACGCTACAACAACAACAATAATATGATGCTTACGCGAACCCACTTCGGACGGAACAGACTAACTGCACACAGAATAAGCCACTTGTGAGATACAGGAAAATGCAATAATGCACAAAAGTATTGTAACACACTCAGTTTTACAGATATGTAGATAGAATTTTTTACACCAAAATCGTAATATTACATGAAAAATTACAACATCCAATGGTAAATATACACTGAAAATGTTAAGTTACACAAAAATAAAGTAATGACACATCTTCACACCAAATGAGGTGTAAAACTACACCAAAATAGAGTAATATTAAAAAATCTGTGTAATATTACACTATTTTGTGGGTTTACTAGAAATTGTGTTAAAAAATAAACGTTTACTGTACTTTTGAGAGAAAAAAGGTGTAAAATTCAACCAGTTTTCGATGTAAAATTCAACCTTGTTTTTACAGTGTAGTAAACATTTTGAAGTTTCTTCCTACAAAAAATTTCGGACCGATGTCTGTCACAGTAAGAAATCAGCGGCTCTCAAAGTGTCGAGAATTGATTTTGCAGTTTAAGCACATTTTTCCATAATCAAGTTTCAACGAAAACCCTGACTATAAATTCGCATAAAACTTTGTTTTATGATTTTATTTTCAATTTTTAGGTTATAATATAAATGATAGCATACAAAAAAGTAAAATTTGAATCATTGAAGGTCAAATTGACCCTAACTGGATTTTTCACATTGAGTTTTAACAACTACCTCCACGTGCCTCCAAGGGTCTGTTTATGCTATATTATTCCAGAAAGTCTCAAGATTACTAATATGTAAGAATCATAACCCCATAGAACCCCAGGCTACTTGTATAGCCGATTTTGTTATGTCATGTTCGCTGTTTTTGACACGATTTTTAAATATGTACTGCAAAATATGTTGGGTCTCTTTGAAATGGAGATAGCCGTAGTTTTCATCTTATTGAACTAGTTTTTGGTGGAGAGTATAAAGACACTCTGTCTCTCATTTCCCCCGGGGAGCAGCTATGAACGTGTCGGCTTGAAAAGTTTTAATAGGCGAATCAGGCCTGTCGTTGGTCGGAGCAACTTAATTTTTGGCAAAAGTCAACTTCATTTTATTAAGAATATTTCCCTAAATTAACCTAGCTCAACTAGCATTTCTTTCGGAGTTAAAGTAAAAAATGTAAATGTCCAAAAATGATAATATCCCATGTTATTTTTTGGTCTAGAGTATAATTTATCAAAATAAGTCAATTGTATTATATGTCGTTGCAAAGGTAATTTTGTGTAGTTTCATGTCTCCTTGAACCATTTGGATGTAACTTTTACCGTTTTTGAAATAATTAAGAAAACTGAAAAATGTTACCCTCTCCCCCCCCCCCCCCCCATAAAATCGAAATAACTTCAAAACGGCTGATCCCATCTGCGTGAAACCTATTCCATGGCGAAAAACATTAAGATTGACTTGTTTTTATAATTGTTTCAAAAATTCGGGTTTTTTCGCCCCACTGTGCGGCATAGCATCTACCATGGAGAAATTCATACTCTGCTCCAGAATATTGCAACCAATTTTAGATAAGATTTAGATCTCTGGATCGTCCTCAGGTTTATTTTAATTCTGTGCCTCGTCCTTCGTTCCGCTCAGACCTCAGATCCTGTGGCTCGCCCTTGGCTTCGGTCAGAACTCACTCTGTCTGTCGCGCTTTTCATAATTCGCCAACATACTTCCGACCAGCGCTGGTCGGAAGTGGATAAGACGAGGTGCGATCGCAGCGAACGATGATCCAATAGACGGTAATTGATAAGATTTAGACCTTTGGCTCGTCCTTAGAATTACTCGATCCTACAGCTAGCCCTTCGCTTGGCTCAGACCTCGCTGTCTGTCGCCAATATATTCGCCAATATTTATGGGACATAGTGCTGTTGCGGAATAGGATAAGGCGAGATGCGAGTCAAGCGAAAGGTGAGCCGATGGAAGGCAGTTGGTAAGATTTAGACCTCTGGCTCGTCCTTTGGTTTACTTAAATCATGTGCCTCGCCTTTCGCGTCGTCCAGACCTCGCCATTTATTTCGCGCTTTTCAGGATCCGAATGATAAGGCGATGTGCCAGCGGTGAGCCAATAATAACATAATAGTTCCGCGTGATCCCTGACTGAATCATAAAGTCCCCCTTCCTTCTATGACTCTTGAAGGGATTCCTAGTAAAACAAGAGTTCAGGCTCGCCACGAGATTATACGTTTGTTGTCAACAAAAATAATATTGCATACACTAGGGGGCTTTGCCCCCTACTCGCTACGCTCGTCACCCCCCCCCCCTGCTCGCTCGTCGTGAGCTGCCATTTGGCAGCTGCTTACCATCTACACTAGTTACCAAATGGAGCCTGAAAATGATATAACTTAACTACTTTCATTTTGAATGTTTTTTTTAATATAATTATAAAATCGGACAACTCGCGTTTAAATTATTACTATGCCATTCAATAATTACACAATTTCAAACAAAAAACTAACAAAATTGTCACTTTGAATTCGAGAAGACTTTGAAACTGGACGGTCAAAGAAATTGCAGTCACTGTATATGCAATGCCTTAATTTAAACTATCTCCACTTCAAGGATTCGAAAAAGATAGCGTCGGACGGTCGCCCATACAAACGGCTCAGCTTCGACACTCGAATATTTAGAAAATACCAATTTATTATGCCGGCCCCACACCGACCGGAGTGTGGCACACACCGCGCAAAATAATGGCGCCTTGCCTTGCACTCGAGCCGCAAACATGATTCAGCGCACTTGAGCCATCGCTGGTTTTCGTAAATCATTGGTTTGTTATAGCTTGTAGGTCAATGTTCCGGTCTGTTCGGTATCGAGCGTGACCAACAAATTCATACGCAGAGTTGAATGTACATATGTATTTGAAATGTTAAAATTTTGCAAATGCATAATGCATGCATGTGAAATTTTGCAATAAATTTGCATGAAATTTGTCAGTAATTTTTTAAAGATTTATGTTAATGTACAAATAAATCAGAGTAAGAATTAGGCGTGAATTAAATGAGAAAGCAGGTAACAATGCGTATTGTATAGACATGGAGGCGAATGGCCTATGCATGCACCCACCATAATTGCAATGTGGATGTTTTTGCATTTTGACTAAAATATACTTAATTAATGGAAATGGAATAACACTTTCCAGTATATCGAAAAGAACTCGCTACTTTCGTTTATTGATGTCTAGATTTTCGCTACCATTGATTTTTAGCAAAACTTTATTCAAAGCTTAAATTTGCAAAATGAAAAAAAAAATCTTTAGGAAGTCTTGATACGTTTTTTGTTTTTACGTTAATTGGTTGGTTTAATAAAGTTTCGTTTTAAAATGACACCCCACGTTCTCTGGTGAACTTTCAAAACGTTATGAAATGAGGAAATGAGCAGCAAAGGCTATCTGATTTGGTGGTTCAGGCCAAAATCTCATATTTTTGTTTGCGGACTATGCAAACAGACATCTTTATTTGCACATAGTTCAATAACATGGTACTGGAGATTGTAAAATGTGGCGCAGAGACTCCAAAATGCTCGATGTTTTTCCACTTTTTCGAACCTAACTCAGAAACTGTACACTTCTGCGAAAAGCTGCCCATGAATATGTTAAAGAGCGCATGATTGCGCGAGAGAGACATAAAAAATTGATAATTGATTTTGCCATTTTTAGCATATTTTCATATTATACAAAAAAAATAGTACCTAATATTGAACATTTTTGGTCGAAAAAGTTGAATTTCTGTTTTTTTTTTTATTTGTTTTGGGGTGCTGAGCACGAATTCGTTGCTTCCCACTAAAATTTCGTTGCGAAACAGGGTCAAAGCCGCAAAAAAAGTTAACTTCCAAATCATGACTATCAATTGTAGCGATACCGCTAACGCATTTTGAAGATTTATGTCACGATCGATGCGCAATCTTGTTCTCTGTAACATATTCCTGGACAGTTTTTCGCAGAAATGTACAGTTTTATTGTAATTTTCACTCCAAATCGGTGTCGAATATTGTCCATCCGAATCGGATGATATTGGCAGAAAACTCGAAGCAAGCTATTGCTAAAGACTCCGATCGAAAGTACTACAAAAAGCGATCTGTTTTGATCCTTTTGGTGTAATAATTTAAACTCAAAAGAATACTTTCAATTACACCAAAAGGAATAATTCTCGATATTTTTGGGATAAAAAAACACAATTTTCACAGGGAAGGAACATGTAACTCATAAATATGATTTGTATAACCTCTCTATAGGTGGTCATTTACCTCTTTACGCTTTAAAAATCATAATAAATTTACCTGCGTACCGTGGGATTCGTTCCAGAGACCCTATGATTTGTACCAAGCCAACCAGACTAACTGATGAAGTTTGTAATTTATGCACCATGTGACATCGCTCTACCACCAAATTCACTTCGATCGGTGGATACAAAATACCAAAATCGGATAAAATTTTATAAAAAAATTTTATAATAAAACGCATGATGGCGGTGTTGTTCTGAAGAGGTTTACTCCGAAAAAATTTTGCTCGGCATATTTTTTGCTGTGTAGTCTCTCAGTTTTGAAGGTGTCGCACTTTACTCAAGCGTTTGTCTAGTAAGACCATAAACATATCCAGGAACGGATGGAATCGGAACACTACATCACAGGGCTGTCATATAAAGCATCCCTACAAAATTATGCTCTAAGACAACCGTTCCTAACTGGTGGTTCGCGGTGGTTTCCATAACTAATAATATAATAATAATAACTCCGCTAAAACTTTATTTTCTATAAATTTGTGTGTAATATTGTTTAGCGGTATCTGCTTTATTGGTCATGAAATCGAAATATTTGAATATTAGTGTTGGTATCTCTCTCTAGTTCTTGTCAACCCCTTGTGGGCATAGGGCATTAACTACGCCTACTCTCCACCTCGTTCTGTTTTGCGCCAACGGCGCTAGCTACGACCATGTAAGATTTAGCGTTTTCGCCTCGCTTGTTACTGATCTTCTCCATGTGTTCCTTAGCCGTCCAACACGGCGTCTTGCTTCGGAATCCTGTGGATTCCAGTTCAGGGCCCTTTTTTGCGACGTTATTGGGCCCTCTTCGGAAGGTGTGACCTATCCATTGCCACTTAAGTGTTTTGATCGAAGTGCCTATCCTTTCTTGGCCAGTTATAGTGAGGAGATCCTCGTTCAAAATGGTCTCCGGCCAACGAATATGTAGGATGCGCCGTAGACACTGATTTACAAAAGTTTGCAACTTACCAGTAATCTCTTTAGCCACCCTCCAGGTTGAACAGCCATATAGCAGCACGGATTTAATATTGGAATTAAAGACTCGAAGTTTGGTGCGTCTGGAAATATTGTTGTTTAGCCAGAAAGGAGTCAAATTGAAGAAAACCGCCCTAGCCTTGTTTATCCGTGATTTTACAGCAGCATCCGCTCCACCATCTGCTGTAACTACGCTCCCGAGATAGCAAAATTCATCAACTTTTTCCACTGCCTGTCCCGAAATACAAATTCCGCTTTGCCCCCTGGATATGTGCTCAAGAACTTAGTCTTGGCAGCATTGATTTTCAGCTCCGCATTACGACTTGCGCAATTTCGAGCTTCTGTCATTTGAGCGACATCATCCGTATTAGTTGATAGAAGGCAATTGTTGGTATGATTGGGATGAAATAGCTTCGAATTGTATATATGTATATATTCGGCACTAACATACATCCCCGGTTTAAGCGAATCAATATCAAGGTCTTGTAAATATTTTGCACCACAGTTAAATGTGGCAATGCGTCTTCACTTAAAGAATGGTAACATGTTTACAAACCTTAAGAGCAAAATTCCACCACAAGATAAGTCCGGGGTTGTATATAAAATCGATTGTGCAGATTGCGACAAAACATACATCGGCGAAACAATTTAAAAATTAGGTACTCGTCTAAGTCAACATAAAAACGACACGAAAAAAAGTCGCTTAAAGATAATATATATCCGCCCTTGCAATGCACTCCATCACTAATAAACATACTTTTGATTTCAATAACGCTCAAATTCTGAAAAACGAGCGTAATAAATGCAAACTTAATATAGCATGCAACGAAAAGAACGATAAAAAACATTATACTAACACCTATATAAACTTAATTAAGACTAGCATTTAGAATTATAATGAGACATGAAAATATTATAATGCAATTATTGCAATTTAACATCTGTGATATTTTTTAGTAACGTCTCCGTGTGTACCTATAGCTTTTAAGTCACCCTAACATCTGTGATATTTTGCTTGAAATTTTGACTTTTGACATCTGTGATTTTTACTATATGGAAATATTTGATTGTTAGTCGTTTTCTTTGTCACTCTTTATATAGTCATCATCAAGGCTCCCCTCCGCAAAGCAATTTTTCAGCCTAACCTATGCTACGTAAGGATTGCAGACAAGGGCTTTAACATAAATTTGGTGTCGATCGAGATAGACAAAAACACCCGTGCTTAACTTGTAAGAACTGTAAAAGGAACGTAGTCTTTCTTAGTGGCCAAGTAGTATTCTTATTGTACAGGAGTTTTTTTGCGTCGTAGAACGATAGAACTTCAAATTGAAATAGAAAAAAATTCTCAAATTCATTAGAAAAAGGAAATTTTGCCAATTATGTTAGATGATAATTTCTGGACAGGTTGCTGCCACCGTTATTTGGGGTTTCAAAGATGAATTTTGGCAGTAAATCAGGCATTTAAGTGCCAAATCTTGATCTTCCAAGCCCTCGTATTATACTGAAATTGCGAAGGAAAATAGCAAAATACATAAATCAACGAATTTCAGATTGCGGTGACCCGTATGACACGGTGCAGTGGCGTCATTTAATTTGTATATTTTTAAAAATATTGATGGTTACAATGTTCCAGTCAACTGTAATCGGTGTAAGCATATTTTTTTTCTTTTTCGATTATTAAGTGAAAGCCAGTGATACTGTGAACATAGGCCATGTTTTTTAAACAGCTAACCTACACTATACGGGGTAATTTTCATACAAACGCTAACCTGTAACTTTATTCTGGTTTGAAATTATATTGTTTTAATAAGCTTTCCAAAACTCGCCTAAATGTATGCAATCCCAATTGTTTTCTAGTACGTTTTCCAATGACTAGCTAAAATTAAATTTTAAAATGAAAAGTTCTAAGGTATAGTAGTCTGGCTGGTCTAGCGGTTAGTGCGCACACCTTCGGTGCACAGGGTCATGAGTTCGAATCTCACCGTGGTTCATGGTGTTTTTCGAACTCACGAGCTTGTGACGGACTATGATCTCACTCAGATGTTAAACGAGTACCCATTTATGGGGATAAATAACACTGCTGAGCGTGATGCTGATCTCATTACCTCAACAAAAAGCAGATAAGATCTTGGAAATAGGATGTCACTAACACATCCTGCGGCCTTAGTCCAATGTTGGATTGTCGCGCCTGTTATTTATTTATTTATTTAAGGTATAGTTTACATGCACACACAAGTGTGTGCAAAAAAATAGTTTTTGTTTGTAAATTCATGTTAAAAATATTGTTCATAGAATTCTTATTCTACAAAATTATGATTCATACATAAAAATATGTTTTCATTAAAAAAATTACATTTGAACTTTTGCGTTTGTAAAGTGAAAACGGGGCTTTAATATTTATGAGCAATGTTTTGAAATGAATGGCAATGCCTACGTGACAGTTTGAAATTTAACCTGGATGCTACCCTCGATAGTTTTTTTTTGCGCGTCTGGGTCAGCAAACCTGCCCCCGATGTGAAAAAACACGGCCATAATTGTTTCTATAAAAAGGGTTTAACCTGCGAAACAGCACATGATATGTTCCGAAATCTGTCTTTCAGTAATAGAATGGGCAGGTCAGCTTAGCACCATCCTCAGCCGACAAACCTCATCTCTATCGCTAATTGAGAGGCTAACACGAAACAGGCAATTTTAAAGGGATAATTCGGTGAAGGGTGGCTTTATAAATCCCCCATTAAAAAAATCTACCGCTTCTGAATGGAAAACTAATCGGCACCACTTTTTCTACACTCCTCCGTCAAGCGATTATATAAAAGCATCATCCTCCGGAATGGAGTTAGGGTGGAAAGCACCTTTATTGACACATGACAATTAAGTATGTAATATGGTTGTTACGGCTTGTACACATCAAGAAGAGAAAACGATAAAATTTGGAGCAGGCGCCCTCAGAGATTATCTGTCACTATGATCGGGACTTATCTGGTCTTGTTAGGTAAGAAGTGTCGTGTTAACAAATAGATTCTTATTTCGAAAAGACACCTACAGCAAACATCTGGTAAATCCGTTCAAACTTTATCATCAAAATAAATTTTTGAATTTGGCGAGACTTTTACATAATTTCAAATTAATAAAATCTATAATCTATGATATTTGTGAATTTGAACTTAAAGGTTGAGATAAGACCTGTAAATCTGGCCATTACATGTTATTCAAGTAGAGCCGAATTTTGCACCGTCAGAAATCCTTCTGATCCACTGAAGCTAAAGGGCAAGTTGTACAAAACGGTTGTACGTCCCGCACTCATGTATGGATCAGAATGCTGGACCATGTATGAAGGTTACGCGAAACAAATGACAGCGACTGAAATGAAAATGTTACGCATGTCAGTTGGTGTAACCAAAAGGGACCACATCAAGAGTAGCTACATCCGAGGCAGCTTGTCCATAGACCAACCAATCACCGAAAAGCTCGAAGACCGACGAATGGATTGGTATTGCCATGTTCAAAGGCGTCCGCCTGAGAACCCCGCAAAGAGAGCGATATCAATGGAAGTTCCACTTGATGGACCCAAGGCCAGAGGCAGACCGAAGAACACCTGGATGTGTCAAATGAAAAAGCAACAACAACGCATTGGTCTCGGCGATGACACGATCCAAGATAGAGCTGCCTGTAGAAATATGCTGAGAAATTATCGCCAAAACGGGCGATGTGCCTACACCGCAGGTCGAGCAACGTGGAACCATGGAGCGGTATAAAGAACGAGGCAAGGAAGAAGAAGAAATCCTTCTACTTTACGTTATACATAGAAACAACAAGGCATGCGAAAATGTATTTGCCTTCTGTATATCAAAATGCTAACTTCGGAAAATGGCATTTTTATTCGTGTTCTCATTGGCTACGATGATTCCCGAATGTACGTATACAAGGTGTCGATAAGTTATCATACGAGAACGAAAAAAAAACAGTCAGTGCTGCGAGCGCGAAGGAAGGGGGGGGGGGGATTTTCGCGAGCGTGCAGAGCGCGAACGGTTGCTTCACGAGTGTAGCGAGCAAAGGGCGAATCCCCCTAGTACTTTATAAAAATGTTTGATCCGACATAGCTTTTGAACCCAACAATATGGCCCGCGGAAAATTTAAATTAGACATTCCTAAGTTTCGCCATGCGTATCTTGATTCCAGCTGTAAGCAAATTGTTAAAACTTCATTTTTTCAGTCGGAAAGCGACCAGACGCAATTACATACACCAATAACGTTACAAACTTGATTTGGTTTTTAATTTGTTTTTCACTTACTGTGCAGTTCTAAGGAATGAAGATTTCCTTACCTGAAAAAAAAAGAAAAAAATTCGATTATTTAAATTTGAAATAACCTTTGAAACTTCATTTCAAAATCAAAAATACGAAAAGGAAAAAAACGGCCTTTGCTAAGAACCTACTTGACATCCGTTACAAACTAGCTCTTCAAGAAGTAGTTCAATGACGGTATTTAAACATTTGCAGATCCAAGACAATAATTTTCAACCTGCTCCCGAAGTACCCAATTCAATTTGCCTTTCAAACGAAATTATTCAAAGCAAAAAAAAAAAAATTCTCCAAGTGCTATTTTCCCACCCATAGGCGAACGATAAAATCTTTTTATACTTGCACAGGCATATGACGTAAAAGTTAAGTACATAGTCCTATCTTTGAAAACTTCATAGATATAGTCCTGTCTAGACAGATTTCCTATTTCATTACACTTTTGAAATAGGAATTTTATTGGAATTTACCACCCTTAAATTGAAAACAGTCCTATGTATGGAAGGTTTACGTGTATTGATTTTTTAGGGATGGTTTTAAATATTAAAGTATTTGAGTATGAATACAATACCTAAATAAATGTACGAGGAGGATATGAAGGATTGAATCAAAATGCATTTGTATCCGATTTCCGATTAAATCGCTGTAAACCTGAACGTATCAAATCTAGTTGCGTTCAACAGACAGAACTTACTCTCTGCGAACCAAAGGCTATAGTTAACTCGTATAGTGTCCGAGACTGAAATCTCTTCAGGTGGAGAGAGTGTATAAGACTCAACCTTAAAAACCAATTAGCTACATAATGCAGATCAGCTTTATGTAGCCTTGGCAGTGGAAACAAAATTATCCAAAATTATTGAAAACTATCGAATTGCTATAGAGCCCGGATTTCCGTGCAATAACAAAAATCAACAAAATTTCGCAATAAAGAAAATTACAATGTAGTGCAATTTCGTGACTTGCATTTGCACAAGTTTAAATAAATAGTATTTGTATGTCCATTGATTTGCCAGTAAAAATTTTAAACATGTCTGTACAGAATTTTTACTTGACGTAATTACACGGCTGTTGTGAAGATGCGATTAAATGCTCCAGAATATTATTAATGGGCTAATAATTACAGCTTGAAGGCCAAACTAGTTGCCACTAAATGTATATTGCTAAAGATAATTTTAATGTCATACGGGATTTCGTTACGAATCGATAACGATGTGAGTATACAAATTATTGTTATGCAATAATTACACCACCACACATCAGACAACATCTCGATGGTGATGAAAGCATCAGCACCGATGCTGAAAATTCTCGCAGTGCTGGCTCTATACATAGTGAAATCATTGAAACACATTTTCTATGTCACTGGGTGAAAAATTATTACATATCAAGAAAAAACTGATACTGGATGACTGTGAGAGACAATTATTGTAGGCAGTAAGTGTAATGCGGTTTAGACGTATGTGTAACCGCAATAATGTGAAGCACTTGTAACAAAATCGACCGCATTTAAGGCAACTACACAAATCTAACATTCTATAGACAGAAATCTAAGCTTAAGGAGAACCGGGTCCATTTATGTAGCATACGAACCAAGAGTACCAGCATCATTCATTCAATAATACTCATATACGAGTATAGTCTTCCTGATTCGAGATTCATCAATGAAACGTTTGTGAAGTGTTTCAGTGATTTTGTTAACAAATCATCGTCCCGCATGATTTGTACAACTTTGCATTTGCATATGTGACTTTATGTTTACGCAGTGCCGCTTTACAAAAGTCATGTTGTTTGCTTGTAAAGTTATTGATCTTTCAAGTATGTATGACGAATAACTATTTTTTATCTTTTTTTAAAGGTAAATGGAGCATGTCAGATAGTATGAAGCCAACTTTTGACAAAACGAGAGCATCTTCATTTTTATCAAAAAGTTTGAGTGTTTGTGGGTGTTGCGTGTTTATTATTGCGTTACTTTAGTCTTTGCATAAAACTGGAAGCAAAATAAAACACGAATCTTTTCAAATTTATGCAATTAATAACTTTAAATTCAACTGAAAGCTTGACTCAAGCTATAGTTATTATGCAATGTATGCCTGGTGATTTGTCGCCACATGATTTAGAACGCCCAGTACGGCGGGTTCTAACTCCAATTGTGGTATGAAGAGCGGCGTGATTGGTGCCACTTTCGACTTCGCCATGACGAGGCTAACGTGAACTTTGCCATCCAACGATTCAAAGAGAAAATATGCGACCGCTGCAAATGCAACCTCGGAGGCACCCACAAAAATTACTGCTGTAACTTTCGAGTCGGCTGGCATACCGGGCGAATAATGACGTTGTATTTGGAACGTTGTAATTCATCCTATCATGTTGATAAAATCGGTCGATGCTTCTCTCAAGTCTGAAGAAATCGGTTGGTCCCATTCATTAATGTGCTCAGGATTCGGCGCTTTGTGAGTTGCACATCGGCTGCTTCTCTTCCCTTAATTATGAAGATGAAGTTATGAGTCATAGGCTTCCAATACATACCGAGAACTTTAGCGATATACGTATCGCTCTTCGAGTCGAATCCGACCAAATTCCTCTTGATATGCTCGGCGGGTAATTTCTCGAGCAGTTCCACGCTGTTTGATTGAACGCCAACAAGATCGAAGGACATCTCCTTGCAAATTTCGATAGCGCCGCAGATTACGTCGTAAGCTTTCTTCAAGTAAGTTTTTGTGTAACATTTTGAAAAGATCAACGATACACTCATTTTTTTAATATAATTCTAAATACTGAATATTGTAAACACGCTCAAAAGTTTCTTGAAATTCTTAAAAATATCTGCCCTACGGCGGCTCTCTTATACAAAGATTGGGTTTCTTGGTTTTTGCCAGCTTCTGAGTTTGACACCTCTGATATCAAAACGCTTACAAGGTGCGGAGCGAGCAAAAACTTGTCAGAGCTTAGGCATTTACCATGAATTCGCGCCCCTGTACATTTTAAAAACTATCTAATCCACTGTTACCCAATATAATCCGCGGACCGAAAGCGATCCACGTGCCGAAGATTGGCCGAATTATTATCATTAAATTGAGTTCACCGAATAAAACCGATTGCGGTCTGTTGATAACAATTAATCGGTGAGTAATAAAAACAAGTTGGTAATTAAAAGATCAGACTTATAGGGCAATAAGAAATCTGCGTTGCACACCAATGGTGCGTAGTTTATTGATTGTTGCTTTGAACTTTGATTTATAGTCCAGTCATATTAGCATTTCAAATAGAAAAGAATTGAGAAAGGCTACAGGAAGGGGCGGTCACCCCCCCCCCCCCCGATGATTATATTAAAAACGAGACCGAGGCTAATTTCGGGCGCGGCCGAAATTTGAATACCCGTCACATTTGAATGAAACTTAATTTTCTTTTGTGTTAATAATTTATTCCGCAGCCCTATGACGTGTTCCGATTCCATGTGTTCCCGGAACCGTTAACCCTTAAATGCATGGGGTCTGAGCCTATTGTCGTAACTGACCTCCCCTTATGTAGAATTGGTCACTAAAGACGGAATCAGCCTTTATATTCTCAGGAAATAGCCCGTTTTTCCATAAAAGCGAAAATAGTAGAATTTACATTGTGCCATGCATTCGGGCCATATGAAGGACATTTTTACAATTTTATTTATTCTGCCTCGTACTTTCATAGGAACAGAAAGATAATGAATATTGAGAGTTTTGATCGAAATTATAGTGGAAACTCGATATGATGAACTCCTCTCCTCATTAGAGGAAACGTGGTCATTTCTATAGAAAATCGTGAATATTCATTTTTTTAAAAGGGAGTTCGTGTAGGTGCGTGATTAGTTTCCTATTGCTTATTGAAATTTGTATCGATGCCTATTTGTGACATATCCTAGAAGTTGATGGAAAGTGGAGTAGGCCTTACTACCCGTACAAATCGAAATTTAGAGATATCTTTTGATAGTATGTCCCAAAAAACTTCAAATGTGTGTCAAGAGGTAGCTGTAAGATGTCCTTATAAAATATTAAAAGTGCGCCAGATCCGACTCATATACTCCTTTCTTTTCTCCCCTGCAACAAAAAAACTGGAATTGATTACTTTGGGCTTTGCGTGCGTGCTTTAACCCAAATGTATACAGGTCCCAGGACATGTCCACAAGAATTACATCCATGCAATTTTTTGTTTATCGAATCTGGTACTCCATATGAAATGGTTGACCCTAGAAGCACATTTTCTGAGGATCCTGAACGTGGGCTTCCAAGACAATACTCGACATAGTCAAATGGTTTGAGAAATTGGATATCAAGACATTCGTCGGTTTCGACCGACCGGAGGCTGCGTCCCAACCAAACACATTGATCTTTTGATATCAAGGCCCAGCTGCTTGAGGCTTGGTGAAAGTCCAAATATCTTACTAAGATGTCAAGTACGGAAGCTCGGTTTTTTAGTGGCGCGTCCTAGGGCAAAACAAAAGATGTGAACAATTTTTTCAGTATACTTGCCAGTAAAAAGACTGGGATTATAAGAAGCAGCTACAGAGACGCTAAGCCCTGACCGGTGCGCTATAGAAAACAAAATGGCAAAAACGATCATCCTAAACCAACTAAGACAGCTCCGTTTCCTTGGATCCTGAACAGGACTGATTAAGCTAGCTTTCATTAAAAATGGCGGTACATGGCTAGATTTCTGTAAAAGTCTAGCTTTTATTAATTTTTTGATTTTTTTGACTTTTTCCCAAAGTAGACAAATCAAGCTTTTGCATAAATTTAATTTTGGCTCCCCGAAGCTTTCCTTGAATTATCTGTGCGTCGTCAAAGTGGACCTACGTTATTTTTTATGGAATTTTAAAAGCTATTCTTGAGAGCTAAAACAATTGGCGAAATTTACCGTTATTTGGAAAAGGAAAAATACTGATGAGTAAATTGGAATGTGTTCTTGAGATTGTTTTGAGATTTTGACAAAAAAAGACACTAAAGGTATTGTTTGCACCAATTTTGCAACGTCCATATATGGTACACCATGTATTGGGTCAAATGGTCAAAATATTCAGAAATGTCTATACAAACATTACGATCGTTCTTAGTTGATGAAATTATTCTCCTTTAGTCTTGGGTAGGGTAGGATATGTTCATAAAATTTTAATTATCAGCTCTTTCAACATGATGGTGCGTTTTATTTTGCCCAGAACAGGTCCAAATATCATAAATTTTCATACAAATTATGTCACCGATCTATTTTTCCAGGACATTTACTGGCATTTTGGTTCGCTACGCATTTAAGGGTTAAGGCTCATCCAGAAACACACCTGGATGAATTTTAGTTAAGATTCAAAAAGAAAATTTTTTTTACAAGAACCTAATATTTTGTGGTTGGTTTGTATGACAGCCCTGTGACGTAATGTTCCGATTCCATCAATTCCTGGATATATTTTGAGGCGTTACTAGAAACACTTTTGGGTGAATTTCGGTTAAGATTAGTAAATAAAGAAAAAAGTTTTTCTTAGAAGAACCTAATTTCCAGGTGTTGGTTTGTATGACAGCCCTATGACGTAGTGTTCTGATTTCATGCGTTCCTAGATATGTTTTGAGGCTTCACTAGGAACACATTTGGGTAAAGTTTGGTCAAGGTCGGATTATAAACGAAAATGTTTTTCTTGGAAAACCTTAATTTTCAGCGGTTGGTTTGTATGGCAGCCCTATGACGTAATGTTTCGATTCCATCCGTTCCTAGAAATGTTTTGGGACTTTACTAGAAACACATTTGGGTGAAGTTTGGTTAAGATGGGTACATAAAGAAAAAAGTTTTTCTTAGGAGAACTTAATTTTCAGAGGTTGGTTTCTATGGCAGCCCCATTACCCCATGGTCCGATTCCATTTGTTCCGACATATATACAGCGTACACTTAAAAGAAACTTGTGTACAAAATTTCAGCCCGATAGCTTCAAAACTGAGGGACTAGTTTGTATTGAAACAGACGGACAGACAGACAGACAGACAGACAGACAGACAGACAGACAGACGGACATCGCTCAATCGATTTCTCTCAGCACACTGATCAATAATATATATACTTTATATAGTCGGAGGTGCTTCCTTCTGTGCGTTGCAAACTTCATGACAAAGTTAATATACCCTTCCACATAGTGACGGGTATAAAAATCCTTACCAATGTAGTAAAAAAATCACTGCACTTTACAATCTTTGAAAGCGTAAAAATGCGAGTTTGAATCCAGGCACTTCGTAAAATTTCCTGCTGCTGAGACTGTAGTCTGGAAAACTAACCAGATGCCTTCTTTGCCGCACCATATACTGCCACGGAATGCATGACCGTGATAGTTTTCAGCCAGGTGGAACGGACATATGGACGGCAGCAAGTGGTTACTCCTAACTGACGGAGGTGCGGAGGCTGCGTCCCAATATACATATACCTTTCACTAGTGGAAAACTAAAATATTTGTAGTTTTCAGGCGCTTGATATCCAGAACAGGGATACCTGCGTGTGATTATCATGAATCAATAACATAAGTAGATCAAAATGTTTCCCTTTAGGGAGACTCTTTCTTCTTTTGCGAGAATCCCATATTTTCATGCGTTTCATTGCATGGCTTCTGAGCTGCAGAACATAATTTTAACTGTCACATGAAGTCGTTCCGGGAAGGAAGTAGAATTTATCAACATTCAATCTGAAAGGGATTTTAATGAGAAATTGTATACAGCTTTGCAGCGCCCACTCTAGCACTTAATGCCGCCCCGGGCCAAACTTCAAATTTCCGCCCTTAATTTTTTTTTTGATTTGAAAGGGTTGACTTGTTTTCATCAAGCAAGATTTGCCACACTTTAAATTTGAATCTCATTCAGAAATATGTATTCCCTTCCTAAGATTCGATACGAAAACAGGACAGATACTAAGACTGCAATATCGAAGACTAAATTTATGCTCGTACTTTTCAGGCGCCAACCGAACTCATCTGGTGTCATTAGTTATATGTATTAACTAATGACACCAGATGAGTTCGGTTTGCTTTGATATCAAATCCTGAAATAGGTAATCTTTCGTTTCTAAAATTTTTCTCGTAGTGAGACACTAATGTGTCGTGTTCGCGAGGGTCTTAAAATCCAAAAGTTATGTTTGAGCATATAGACAAGCTACGATCTGCATGCGAGTTAAATGTAATCAGAAGAAAAATGGGATCCGCAATTTAAACTTAAATTGTTGTTGTCGATTATTCTCCAACCAACTAAAAAAATAATCTTGGCTAAGATCATGAGGTTGGAAAAAATGTTGGGCTTGCCACTCGAAAATCCAGCGAAATCCTGGCTTCGCCCATGAGCGGAAATCCAAAGCTCTGGGATGCTTTCTTAATGGTTATTGTCTGCTGATTGGCAAAAATTTATTCCAAGAATTTAAATGTTTCTAGTATGTCGCAGATTCAAAATGTTAATTTATACTGAAATTCTATCAACGAATTGAGAGGACGTGTTGATGCTAGAATAGCCAGATAGATTTAGCACAAGAAACAGAGTAGTGCTAGTTTCTCTTTGTACTTTTTGTTTTATATAGTCTAGTTATTACATGATTTGAGATTGCGTGATGGGAAAAATTATTTTTTGTTTGCGGAAAAACCCTGACCCTCTTCTGCAACGAATTTTTGGTGGGTAAATTCGTGCTCAGAATCAAAAAAAAAGTAACAAACAAACAAAAATTGTCTCCACCATATTTTACAGTACCTACTCCACCTGCCGACGGAAGACGGAAAACGTTCCTACTGCGACCGGGTCTACGTCCCGGAACGACCCATGCCCCAGGCATGGCCAAGAGTCGCAAAGACCCCCTTCGACGCAAGAAGGTCGGATACTTTGTATCATCATTCATTCACGGTTTTTTCATTTGTGGAGCAGTTCTGGCCGGCCCAGCTGCTCCGCATTCTTCTAATACGTGCCGGCATCGAGACGAATCCTGGTCCATGGATGTGCTCGATTTGCGCCAACAGAATTTGGTCCAATGTCCAATCGTCAGTTGAGTGCACATGCTGCGGACAATGGGTCCACCTTAAGAACTGCTCGGGACTCACCAACACAAATCAATGGTCAACATCTTACAGAGCGATCCGGTGTGGAAACAGAAGGCAAAGCTCATCCAGTCACCAGCTTCCTAACCAAGGTTCCCAACCATCATCACCTTCCACCCCTGCAAATGCTGTGAGGCCCGCTCCACCCAATTTGACCCCAGCTCCACGTATCGTCGATGCAAATTACACCAGCACGAGGATAGTCCAACTAAACTGTAATGGACTCCAGCACAAAATCGCTGAACAGCACTCATGGACAGACACCACATCCAAATAGCGGCAGTACAGGAAACCAAACTCAATTCTAGTCACTCACTCAGGTCATATGGGAACTACAACGTCATCAGACAAGACCGTGATAGGAACGCAGGAGGAGGTTTGGCTTTCCTCATCCACAATAATTTGCCATACAGCGTCGTTGATGTCACTTCCGCCGATGACACCTTGGAGCAGCAAGCGATAACCGTCAAATCAGGAAATATTGACTTTGAAATCTATACAACATATATATTCCACCTGTCTCCAGCTGTCCCACAGGTTACAAAGTCAATATCAGCCCTCTATTAAACGGACAATATCGCCTCCTACTTGGTGATTTCAACGCCCACCACGATTTATGGCATTCCAACCTCCAAAACGACACCAGAGGTAACATCATCGCCGACCAACTGGATGATTCGGATTTCTGCCCTTTAAATGACGAAAAACCGACCCGTATCACTGGATCCTGCACAAGTTCACCTGACATTTCCATCGCCAGCCCTGGACTTATTAATGACATCTCATGGGAGCCAATCCTCACAACATCATCTGATCACCTGCCAATTATACTGACTCTGGAAATGCCGTCGAAATTCATCCATCCCGATAAGAAGACGTACACCAACTTCAACAAAGCTGACTGGGACAGCTTTAAAAGGTTCACCAACGAGGGTTTTGCTAATCTCACCGCCCCAAGTGATGTACGTATGGCTGAAAAACAAATTAGACGAGTTATTCTCACTGCAGCTAAGAGATACATTCCAGCAGGTCGCATTCCCAGCCTAAAACCCAACTTCCCAACATCTGCGGCTAAATTGGCAAAAACTAGGGATCAACTCAGAAGTGCAGACCCGTGACCCACGGATAAACGACCTTAATGACATCATAGTCAAACAGGTCAACGACCACAGGAGAGGCATAGTGCAATCACATCTTAGAAAACTAAATTCCAACACTGGTGTGAGCAAACTCTGGAGCACGATTAGAAACCTATCCAACCCCACTAAAACCCAAGGGAGGGTTTCTATCAAGTTTGGTAACTCAATCGTGAGCGACGATAATAAATGCGCAAACCTATTCAGTAAACAATTCGTCGAACACCCAACTAAGGATAAACTTAAGCGCAAAATCACACGAGACATCCGAAACACTAAAGTTGATGAACATCTCCAAATCACCTCTACAGAAGTTGCAATGGCCATAAAGAATGCCAAAAACTCAGAAGCACTTGGTGCAGACGGTATAGCAATGATCATGCTCAAACACCTCGACACACCGGCCATAGAGTATATCACTGCCACGATGAACATTTCGTTACGAACATTCATCATACCAGAAATTTGGAAGAGAGGCATCATACCGTTACCCAAACCTGGTAAACTACACTCCTTAGGAGAATCTACCGACCAATCACGCTTTTATCCCCTGTGGCGAAAATATTGGAATCGCTGATTCACAAGACTCTTGCGACGCACATACAACTCGCTAATCACCAACACGGCTTCCGAAAAATGCACAGCACCACCACTGCACTAGACCGAATCATGTCTAAGGTCGTCAATGGGATCAACCAGCCCGCCGTTTAAGCGTACCATTCTTGTGGCTTTAGATCTGTCGAAAGCGTTTGATACGGTGAACCACTCGCTCCTACTGACGGATCTCAGCAATTCATCCACACCGCCGCATATAGTCAAATGGATCGCAAACTACCTTGCCGGACGTCAATCCAGCACCGAGTTTAGAAATGGGAAATCTAAACTAAGGCGTACCACAAGGCGGGGTACTTCCCCCACCTTGTTCAACCTATACATGTCAGGGCTTCCCACCCCACCTGAAGGAATCGACATTGTATCCTATGCTGACGACTGCACCATAATGACATCTGGCAACGACATTCCCGACATGTGCGATCTCATTAACGGTTACTTGGAAGAGCTCAACCTTTTCTTCAACAACAAGAACCTAATGCTATCAGCGCCCAAATCCTCGGCCACCCTCTTTACCACATACAACAAAGAATTCAACCAACGGCTTAACATCAGAGTAAATGACACAGAAGTTCCCACTATCCGTCACCCCAAAATTCTTGGCGTCACAATTGATAATCACGGCCTATTCAACACCCATGCCGACAATATTAGTGACAAAATGAAGGGCAGAAACAAGATCTTGAAGACCGATATGGACAAATAACCTATGCCAAAATGCAGCCATGCGTACCATTACTGGATGCGTTCGCATGTCATCTCAAGACCACCTGCACCAAGAAACTAAGCTGCTATAGACCTCAAGGCAAACAATGATCTCCTGGCTAAGCAATGTCTTGTTGGCTGTTATCGAAGCCTACACCCAAATCATGACCTCATGGACAAAACCCCACCACCACGTCATGTAAGACGTTCGTTAAGGGACATGGAAAGAGAAGTGCAAAGGTTTAAACGAGTTCCTCTCGACAACTCCAACATATACACTCATCGTGCTATTCGCACGATTAGAGCTCGGTCTCGTTTAATTTTGCAATTGACTTTTTTGGCTGAATGAAATAGGATGTCACTAACACATCCTGCGGCCTTAGTCCAATGTTGGATTGTCGCGCCTGTTATTTAATTGACCATTATGGTTTTCGGATGGTCAATAAATTGCTTATTGAACCAGTTCGCGCAGAGTTTAGGATTCACTGTGGTTACTTACCTAATTTGATGGCTACACTATCCTTATCTTTGAAGGGATGTGACAGGGCGCGGATGGTAGCCCAGAGTTTGCTGACACCTTTTGAACGATCGCAGCTTTCAAGATGCTCGTTTCATTTTTGTCCATTAATTTCGGAATTAAACTCCTGAATTCAGAGATCAGTCGGATTGAAGCGTCTTAGGTAGCGCGACGAACTTCGCCGTAGTAAACACAGTGAAACCATCCCAATATGCCTTTTTGAGGTTGATAACTGTACACCACTCTGACTTCTTCAGTTCAGCTGGTTTGGCAATATGAGGAAAAAGGCGTAGCAGTCTCCTAGCGGCTTTCACTTATCTAACTGGAGCTCGTTATGGAGGTTTGTCTCCTCTCTCCTGTATGGCTGCTGTCAGAATTCTGCGTGTACTCTTTCCATTGCAGTTAAACTGCAACTTGAAATACTTGAATTGAGGTTTGAGACGTTGCGTTCTTTTCCGTCTGAGACCGAGACCGAACGAATAGAACGAAATGAATAATACAGTCCGCGTTTCACGTGGGATTTTGGGTAACGCAACTTCAGAAAAAAAACGAGAGCTACGTAAGTTGTCATTTTTCTTGTATGAAATTTTGTTAATTAAAACTGCACGTCATGAATAGAGCCAGCCTTGTTATTGATCGGAAGTGGGATGTGTGTCTAGCTACCAAACGTAAGAAAGAGTAATTCCATTAAAACGCACGCAAAGTGCCTAAACACTTTTTGTCGAATGGATTCATTTTCAATATCATGGCAAAACGTAAGCCTTCAGGCGACCTGAAAACGAAGTTACCCTCTCTACCGATTCCTTCAATGATAAACCTTCAACACAAAAATAAACTTGTTGAAAACTGATTCTTGTTTCTTTCAGTGACTCCTTATTTTATAGAATAAGCTAGACGACTCCATTCGTTCAAACAGAGTCGCTTTACCGCGGAGACTCTAAAATCCCCCAGTGTGAGTTCCGCCTAAAAACAATCAATTCAATCGACTGCATATAATTCCGGAAAACAATGCATACGTTGGCACACATTTTCTTACACTCTACAAACATCAAAGACTACAGAAAAAAAGACACACTCTTGACACAAAATCTCCTCATTCAATGAATCGTGGGGGGATTAGAGTCTATAAATCGGTCAATAGCACCGTAACCCCAACGATGACGTAAGGCTTCGCACAATTTTTTTTACAGCACGTCAGATTCAATGACTTGGCCATAGATACATCCCCTATTATAATGTATTCTGACTCTCCCTTATCTGTATAATTTCTACAAATATATGGGTTACCATAAAAACAAGGGTGCAAAGTAGGACATGAATTTCTATATTTTGACGATATGTACATACATAATATAGAAAACACAACAATGGATTGAGGGGAGCAGAATTAGAATTAGTCAATAGCGTAAAGAGATTTGTAAAGTATCTTTTTTCTTTTTTTATACAGTATTTCCGAATTTTTAATTTGAGGAAAATATGTAGGTTTTAGTGTATGCAAACGCGTATAGCTCATCCTGAGTAAACAATTTGTAATAGAAACGTGGATACTGCTTATTCCAATATGACACGTTGATGTATTTCCAAAATACGGAAAAAGTCACGTGCCACATTTTTCAAAAAAGGATATGGGGTGAGTTGTCGTTTTGAAGTATTAATATGTATGTATTTCGATCCCAAGCAGACAAGACTGCATGCATGTACATTTGTGAATACATACATTTTAAGATTATGTAAATTGTATGCACCGGAAAAGGGAGAGTGCTTCACCCTACATTTCTAGTCTACATTATGTAATAAAACAGGATATTTATGAGAACTTTATTACGCCAGTAAAACTTTACAAAAAACTGTTTACTAGTATTACTGGCTATATAAATCCAGATTTGCAACCCTGTGCTTGTTTTTGACCTAAGATTTGGAATCAGCAACCCGAATGTACCTTAGTGTTTCTGCCACGCCGATTGGACGAGTATTTCCCCGAGAAAACAGGGGTACCATTTCGGGCGGGCAGCCCCAAATTTTTTTCTTGTTTTTGACACAAAATTCGGAATCAGCGACCCAAATTTACCTTAGCGTTTCTACCACGCCGATTGGACGAGTATTTCCCCGAGAAAACAGGGGTACCATTTCGGGGCGGGCAACCCTAACATTTTTTTTCTTGTTTTTGACATCAAATTCGGAATCAGTGACCCAAATTTACCTTAGTCTTTCTACCACGCCGATTGGTCGAGCATTGCCCCGAGAAAACAGGGGTACAATTCTGGAGCCGGCAACCCCAACAAAAAATGGTCTTGTTTTCGACCTCAAATTTGGAATCACTAACCCAAAATTCTTTTAATGTTTTTCGACACGCCGATTGGACGAGTATCTCCCCGAGAAAACAGGAGTACCATTTCGGGGCGGGCCACCCCAAATATTTCTGTTTTGTTTTGGCATCTAAATTCGGAATAAGCGACCCAAATTTACCTTAGTGTTTCTACCACGCCGATTGGACGAGTATTTCCCAGAGAAAACAAGGGTGCCATTCTAAGGCGGGTAACCCCAAAAAAAATTTCGGCCTAAATTTACCCTATCAGAACATCCACGTACCTTGTCCCAAGATATTACGAATGCCCGCCAAAACCACATCATACCAAACCACCCTTTCTATATCGCTAAAAGAAGGAGGTTGGAAAATATCGACAATGCTGATAACTCCAAGCCGTGGTTCAACCATACATATATAATAAATGGTAGTCGCTTCGGACACTAAGTTATTAGTCTTTATTTTTTCGTCGCCTGAAACAAGAGAACCAACTAAAAGTTGTGTTTCCTCAATTCAATTGTTCTTTTATTTATTAAAATAATTCCATTTCATTATATTTTCCGCAAACGTAGATGTGCAACTTGAAAAAACAACGCATTGATCTCGGTAATGACACGATCTGGACGTCAGATTGACATTTGACATTTCATCTAAACTCTAAATGGAGGCCCATCCAAAAATACTCCAATCAACGGGGATATTTTACCTTGCAAAAATTGGGGACTTCTCAAATATTTCATGTTTTAAAGACAGGTGGGGTAAGTTAAAATCCAAGTTTGCGTCACTTTCCCCCCTGTGCTCCCGCCGCTATCTTGAAAAAAAAAACATCTAAAATCGGCTCTTTTAGCAGTTTGCGGTCTACAACTCCTTCCCAGTCCATTTGAGCACGAAATGTGCCGAGACAATCTTGTAGAGCACAGAATTTCCTATAAATTTCATCAGACAAGTTCTACTCTACAATCAAAATTGGCAGAGTTATAGCGCAAACAATATGCTAAAAATTCCAAAAATCATTACTAACAAATTTCAAAACATACTTCGAGAACTCTATACTAAAATGGAGAGGAGGCTATGAGTTATTGGTATAAAATGCGTTTTTGTGAATTTGAAATTGGCATGATTTTTGTTATTTTCTCCATTTTCTTGGCGCTATAACTCTGTTAATTTTGATTATAGAGTAAAGTTTGCAAAATTACAGCAAAATTGTCACTTTTGCCGCATTGAATATCAAAACCGGACGGACAACCAAATGGCGGTCAGTTTGGATGCAATGACAACAACCAGTCTGGATGGAGCTTAACGGCACGTGAGATAAAGCTCACAATGGGTTTGTGTACAACATAACACTCTTAGTCCAGACGAAACCAGTCGGGTTTTTCCTTTATTTCTCCTCAGTCCTTGCGTTTTTAGCAGGCACAAACGCACAAATCATGGTACAAACGATTTCCTTTCGATTGATACCAAATTTATTCCAATCCCAGAAAATTTTTACAATTACAGGCTAACTTCACACTCTGAATTTAAACATGCTATAATTAAATAATTAGCGAGGCATAAACGAAAATTAAGGTGGCACAATCCGGCAGAAACGTTTCGCCCCCGGCACAAACGTTTCGACGTGTTTGGAAGATTTACCGGACCAACTTCACATAAGTTAATGATTGCTGCAAACAAAAATTTCAATTTCATGAAAAATACTCGTATACAATGTAAAAAAAGGATTCATAATGTATTACAGACCGTACATTAAAATCAATGCCTCCAATTCGTTCAAGAATCATCGGCAGTTTTTCTTTTTTTCCTAATAGATTAGTCTGGATGTACCTATGTATGTATTTCCAAGAGCTTAATTATGTAAGTGTACTCAAGTTTTGATAAGTTTGCTGACAGACAGCTCAAATGAGTTTCTTTCTAATACATATCGAAGGAAAAAGTACAATAACATCCGAATGAGATCGTGGTGATGTGTAGTCTGGTCAGTGTGATGGTAAGCGCTTTTGTGTCGATGATTCCTTAACTAAATTAGAAAAATCCATTGCTTAATTATGTCATCGAACATATCACAATAACATCATTTTGCAGGCTACATGGAGAAGACAACTGTTTCTGGACTCTCACTTTTTCCGGCGATATATTTTCTTTTCGCTTTATCTGGAAAATGTTTATGCTACGAAACTGTAGCTACAAATTATAGAAATAATGTATGACATTGTCGAATCAAACAGATAGCCGACTTAGTATGGATCCAACATATAGACGAAACGATGCTTCTTGTCGTCGATTTTTTTCTTTGACAACAACAAAAATATCAAATAAGAGCAATCCAAACGTGATACTACTGCTTGATGAAAAACTATAGTCTAGCTCTGGATCTAGTCTAGATGCGAAGCACCCACATGCTGTCAGTATAAAGGCTCATCATCTTCTTCACAGTATCTCTGTATCTGGTATAATGCAACCTTATATATTTTTGCTGGTCAAAGTCATGATACTGAAAGATTTATCGTCATAGAAACTAGAAGAACAACTAAAGAACTTGTTTCTATTTCCGTATCGCAATGAGTGTGTTATATGTGTAGAATGTAAATTGAATAGCTTTGAAATTTATGACGTCATCAAAGTGGGCGCGCGAAGTGCTATCTAGAACATCAGGCTTCAATCATTTATTACCTTGCCGATAAATTTGTTTGATCGAATGAATTTTGATTGCAAAATTATAAAGCGGAAAACCAAATTCAAAAGGGTTTATTAAAATCTTTTTTTTTTCTAAATATAATGGGAATACATATATACTCCTCAAAACAAAATAAGGGCCACTAATAATTTTCTGATAATTTTTTTGTGGAAAAGGAATACCATAGTTTTGTTGGTCTAATTTGATAAAACAATATATTTTTCATTAAATCTAATGAATTTTATTGAATTTTGACCAAAATTTACACTTTTTTTATCATTTTTTCGGATTGCTTACTTTTTGCGGTCATGTAATCGTAACAATAACAGTTAATTTGTATGTCTAATCTGTAAAAAAATTGATTCTTTGTTTTTTTTTAGTATCGAGTATGGCCTCCACTTTTTGATATGCAGTCTCGAAGCCTGGACGGAACGCTTTCAATAAGCCGATCGACGCTTTCTATTGATATCTCGTCCCAACACATTTTTAGCAATTGAATCAGCTGTTGCTGATTGTGTATGTCCTTTTAAGCGGTCCGCATCCGGCGTTTTAATTGATCCCAAAGATGTTCTATCGGATTTAGGTCCGGACCGTTGGCAGGCCACTCCATGACCTCAATATTGACCTCCTCGGAAACAGACATTGTCGCCCGGGCAGTATGTGCTATGTGGTCGTGCATTATCCTGCATGAGGATAAAACCATCCAACGCCTGTTGTGAAAAAGGAATGATATGTGGCCTAACAATCCTTTCAATATAACGTTCGGACGTAATTGTCCCGTTATTTAGGATAACAAGGTTAGTTTTGCCTTGCAAGCTAATTCCGGCCCAGACCATCACACTGGGACCGCCTTGCCTCTCAATTTGATTAATGCAAGGATCCAAAAATGCTTCTCCGGTTCTCCGCCAGACTCTTATGCGTCGGTCGTCACTAAAATTTTTTACTTTGCACTCATCCGAGAAGAGCACCTTGCGCCATTGTTGCATGTCCTATTGGATATGTCGACGAGCAAATCTTAAACGATTCGTACGATGCGTCCTGCCCTGTTCTGTTCTGGTAACACGTTTCCTTGACCACTGTTAGTGTTCGTGCAAACGATTTCTGATTGTTTGAGGGCTAACAATGGTCCCAGTCGTCCTTAATAGCCTACTTTGTAGTCCACGAGCACTAATGGTACGATCCCGTCGCACACAAAGGCTCACATATCGGTCTTCTGCGGGGTGGTTATTCGAACTCGGCCTGGACCATGACGACGGGAGACATTTCCTGTCTCCTGGTAACGGTTCCAAAGATTTTAAATGGCTCTTCGCGGATACCCTGATTGCAGGGCCACAGAACGTAGCGAACGACCTTCCTCCGACATTTCTAAGGCTCCGGACGAAGCATTTAAATTTAAATGGCGCCTCCTTATCTTTAGAAGTGCAACAACTAATGTTGCATTTAAAGAACTTGGCGAAAACTAATTCTTAATCAAAATGAGAAATAAACAAAACTACCAAATGTATGACTCGTGACCCCAAAAGTACTGTTTAAGACAGTTCCGTTAAAGCTAATGTTAACGAATGATACTGTGATAACTCACATCACATTCAGGTACAGAATGGCATTTTTGAAAATAATTATCACATTAAAAATTCGCCAAAAGACGTTGTTAAAGTCAACGGACATAAGTGGCCCTTATTTTGTTTTGAGGAGTATATTACTATGGTGTGTCCGGCCAACATCTTGTATAAAAAAGATCCAACGTATGTACTTCAAATATGAAACGCGTTACAAATTTAATACACTGACATGCAATTGGATCATCGTTAAACATTTACATAATTCCAACTGTGTCAATTCAATTGACTTAGTTTATTTAAGAAGAAACATCCACACCCATATGACATTAGTAAATACTCGTACAAACACGTTATGTGCCAAATTAATGTGTGTAAATTAGACATTCCAGGCGTTAGAAGCTAGAGCCTAGAACATTAGGTACTGACCATAGCTCCAATTTTGGTTTCGATACTTCTGAAAATGGCAACACGACGAACTTGTGGAAAAATTTATGAATGTGTTTACGTGAGTGTGCGTAGTAGGCTGAGTACTAATTTCGAGCTATAACAGCGCTCTGCTTGTCTGTTTTATTTTATTTTTTTTATTGGTTCTGCGTTCTGACCTTCAGCCACAGTGAAACAAAATACAAGCATCAAGTGCTCACCGTGCCTCTCTGTATGTGACCCGTAGAGGCTTCGATTAGAGACGAAGGATGAACTGCGCAGGATCGATTACTCATAGCCGGATCTGAGCTCCTCTTCCCCAGGGTCAGCTCCGTTCTCCCGCTACAGCCCCCAAAGATACCGTTTTCAGTACTGTATGGGGATCAAACAAACAAATTTTAAATATGGACCTATGTATGAACTAGCGTCCCATCAACAGGGTAGACTTTTTTTTTATCTAAAAGGTAGTGTCTTGATATGCGCTAACTCCAACGACGACCTCTTCTTCCGAATAATAAACGTGCGACAAGCCATGCCGAGTATTAAAAACTCGTTTTTCTATGAATCTCTATTCACAGAGTGGCGATTGAACGATCACGGCCACAAAGCACGACACAATTGTATTTCGCATAGGTTTAAATACCCAACAGACATGCCCAATTTGACAGTTTTTTTTTCTTCATTTATCGGCTGAGACATTACGGGCGATGTGCCTATACCGCAGGCCGAGCGACGCGACGCCATGGAGCGGTAAAAAAATGAGGCAAGGAAAAAGAAGCGCTGCAAAAAGTGTGGAGTCGCTGTGTATCTATGTGGATTCGATTTATGCGTTCCCGTCAGTTGTCTCCAGGGACAGGAACGTGGTTGCTGCAATAGGTGTTTCCCACAGTGCTACAGGAGTAAGATATAAGAGATACAGGTATTAGGGCGCAAACAGAAGCCCAATAGAAGTTGAGCTAATGTCACTCTGGTGGCTCTTGGGAGCCTGATGTCCTCACGCGAGACAGTTGGTAGAAAGCACTCTACTTAAACCGTCAATTGTTAATTTTTTTAAAATTATAGTAATTTTAGTGTTTTGCTTTATTAATACATATGTAGTACTTGTTGAGGATGACACTGATGTCGAAATTCATCTGAAGTAAAATTATTAATTGCGTTTTTTTTCGGTATTGTGGCTAACTCTGACTCAAAAAAAAAAACGATCACGTGTAACTTCCCGGTTAAGATCAGCTGCTCGGCCAAACACGTGACCGTTGTTATGCATCTTTATCTCACTCTCTTCGAGTTAATTTTAAAGTTGGTGGATTTCATCACAAAAGACGATTATTTATTTGCAAAATCTAAAACTACAATGAGAAAGATTCTCACATTTGGTTTGAAAAAAAGATTTCCCGTATTTTTCCCTATGAATTAGCCATCTACTCGTACATTTGATTTCTCTAAACTCTATCCCGTGCAGGGTAGTGGCACGCGTGAAACATACCTGGGTAAGTGTCATTTTTTTTTATGGAGCTCGCTACCCAAACCTACACGGAATGTAGCAATAAAACGAACCTATTGTTTTACGGTTAAACAAACTATGTATTTATATTAGCGGAGCTACATGCGATGATGACATCAAACATCGCACAAAGGTTGGGTGGATGAGGTGGCGAGAAAACTCTGGAGTTTTCTGCGATAAGAAAATGCCACTGAAGCTAAAGGGCAAGTTGTACAAAACGGTTGTACGTCCCGCACTCATTTATGGATCAGAATGCTGGACCATGTATGAAGGTTACGCGAAAGAAATGACAGCGACTGAAATGAAAATGTTACGCATGTCAGTTGGTGTAACCAAAAGGGACCACATCAAGAGTAGCTACATCCGAGGCAGCTTGTCCATAGACCAACCAATCACCGAAAAGCTCGAAGACCGACGAATGGATTGGTATTGCCATGTTCAAAGGCGTCCGCCTGAGAACCCCGCAAAGAGAGCGATATCAATGGAAGTTCCACTTGATGGACCCAAGGCCAGAGGCAGACCAAAGAACACCTGGATGTGTCAAATGAAAAAGCAACAACGCATTGGTCTCGGCGATGACACGATCCAAGATAGAGCTGCCTGTAGAAATATGCTGAGAAATTATCGCCAAAACGGGCGATGTGCCTACACCGCAGGTCGAGCAACGCGGAACCATGGAGCGGTATAAAGAACGAGGCAAGGAAGAAGAAGAACTAGCTTCACGTTTGCCCTGTGACATGGATCAAGAATAGTGCCACCGCTTTCCCCAGCGTGTCGTAGAAGGCGACTAAAGGGGCAGAGAGAATAAAACTCTCCTGGGTCTCGTACAAATCTATACAATTACGCGCGACATTAATTGCGCTCATAATTGCGCTAATAATTAATGTACGAAGCTCAATAAAAATTGACCCCTGTGGTGTTGGGGTTAGAATTATGTCACAGCGTTCCCGGCTTGTCGTAGAAGGCAAAGGGTATGAAGGCTTTTAACTTGCATACCTCAAGCTAAATTACACTCGAAATATTGAACGAGCCTCGGATACCACGGACTAATTTACTGGCAACGACCATTGGCTACAAACACCGCGATCTTGATAGACAGGCCGGACTGTCGAAATTCAATTTCGAAAATTTGGTACTTTAGCGCCTGTGGTTGTTGCTATAGCTATTGTTGTAAATGCGATTCCATAGCCACATGACAGATCATTTTATCAGCCGATAATCTGGCCTGTCTATCAAGATGGCGATGCTACAAACGGAGGCCTATTCCCGACCGAATAATAACTGCCAAATTCAAGTCCAGAGTAAGAAACATCACTATAATTCCGTGCTATCACGGTTTGGGTGTCAGGAACGATAATGGTGAGTTGTTCGTGGAGTTCTCGTCAGCTTGTTGGCAGCACCCTGTTCAAACACAAACCTTGCCATTTAGCAGCCTGGATATCTCCAGAAGGCCGAACAGAAAACCAGATTGACCATATAGCTATCTCGAAACATGGAGGAATTGTCACATGGACGTCAGGGCTAGGCGTGGTGCTGATGTAGGCAGCGATCACCAACTTATCATCGCAAAAAATTCGGTTGCGAACCACTGCTATTCGTCGCACACAAAACGAGCGGGTATTGCCACGATTCAATGTGCAAAAGTTTAAAGAACTGTCAAAAATACGTGCAGATTCTAGTAATGTACAAACACCAGATGCTCCTACAATTGATGATTGATGGAACATCGTTAAGGACGCTTTTATATCGTGTGGAGAAACACTTGTGGGCAGACTTCAGCGAGGTAGGAGACCATTTATCAGCGACGATACACGGTCTCTGATAACTGCACGAAAGAGAATTAAACTCGGCTACAGACAGTACCGTCGAGCAAAAACTGAGCACCAAGTACACTTCTCTTCAAAAAGGAGGGCAGAGAAGCGTAAGACGTAACAAACGCAACAGCATCAACGTTATGTTGGAGGCAGAAGACGGCTTACCGTGGTGACAGTGGGACCGTTTACAAGCTGATAAAGCCACTGACTGGCAAATCATTTACCCATGAGCATCCTGTAAAAGATAAAGCCGAGTCTCTGCTAGTCACAGACGAATAACAACTGCGCCGTTGGAGAGAGCATTTAATGGAGGTCCCTAACAACAACTTTAACCCTTCAAATCCACCTCCACCGGAAGCAGTAAGTCTTCCAAGGTGGAAATGACTAAGGCCCTTCAATCATTGGAAGGTAAACCCCCGGGGGCAGACGCTATCCCCCTGGAACTTTTGAAAGCGGATATCAACGCTACAGCGGATATTCTCCTGGAAGAAGAAGATGGTAGAAGGGCGTCAATGTTAAAATTCCAAAGAAAGGAAATCTCATAGATTGCAATAATTTGCGTGGAATCTGTCTTGACTTCGAAAAGGCGTTTGAGAGTGTTGACCGGGATTATATCTGGAGAGCCTTAATGAAAAAAGGCATAGCAGAGAAACTTATTTCCATCATAAAGGAGTGGTATAATGGAGCCCAATGTGAAATGTCCAGTCCTTTTGAGGTGAATAATGGAGTCAGACAAGGCTGTATTTTATCACCAATGCTGTTCCTTATTACCATCAACGACGTAATCTGCGATTCTCTACGCGACCATAAAAGTAAGGGTATTATGTGGAAATTATTCGATTACCTTCAGCACCTGGACTATGCCGGATAACGGATCCAAATGTCATGTAAAGTAACAAAGTTAATGTAAAAAAAGTGAAATGTTAAAAAGTTATGGCGCTTAAGGCGCCAATACAACTTCCATAAAGTACCGATGAGTGTAGATGCCTCCCTAAAGTGACGTTAGTATTATTTTGCTGATGGTGGTAGCTGACAATTTCAAACGTTTGTTTAAATTATCATTGGCTAGACACCATGTTCCTCTGGCGCCAACTATTAGCGGCAAAACGTATGTATATATTTTTACCAGGGTGTCTTCGAATTACCTCGATAATGGCAGGTGCCGAATACTTTGCTGCTTTTGCTCGATTAGTGGAGATGGTAGGTCCTTCCCAGTGGATCCCTACGTCCGTTACTATTTCCTCGCGATGATTCGAAAAGATAATGTCCGGTTTGAAGAGTTCCCCAGATGATGTTCTTCGGCAACTTGCCAATCGTATCTTGTCGAAATAGTGGCAATTTTGCAACAGCATTGTGACGGTGGATACGCTGCCAATGAGTCATCGGGGAGCTTTGCAAAATGTGTGAAATTGATTCTGCCCTGAAACAACCAGCTCGACATCTCCTCAAATTGGCAGGGGTTGAAGGCATAGACCGGCAAGGCAACATATTTAGTCTCAAATGTATCGCTTTGATGAATTCCCATGCTTTCAAGTATTTGGACGGATAGCAGATCCAGGCACTACATTGGTTATTGTAAGATGAGTGGTACAGTCCACCACCCGAAAAAGAATACTCAAGCGACGCTGATAGTTGTCGCCTTGCTTCCAGAGATCTTTTAAAGGTGAACTGGTATTGTCAAGAAACTCGATTTCTTTTAAGTAGAATTAAAGGAATTCGAAAGATCCCCAAGCCTCCATCTTTCTTCGCTGCATGTATTCCCGCATTTTTGCAAGTTGCTGGTAAATGCTAAGTTTTTCGAACGAGTAATGGGCTGGTTACACAGTACGAGTTGCTGACCTGACAGTGGACAGCTACTGCACCTGTGTACTCGCACGAAAGTAGCTCGACTCGCATCGCCCGGTCACACAAGTGCGAGCTGTCGGCAGAGTAGAGAGCTACTGCACGTATGTAGTTGCATTTCAGTAGCATTTTTTTATGTCTCGTACAATGTTGTCGCGAAGTGAACGAGTGAACACTGCTTCTATCGTGATAAGAGCGGTTAAAAAAATACTTTGCGCTTTTAGCGTACTTCGGGCTGTCATTTAAAACCTCTTGGTTATATGTAGAACGTAAATTTTTGATTTTCTTAGTTACTTCAATTATGTCTTTTAATGCCATTTCTACACGAATAAATTCCAGAGACGCTTTACGCAAATCTCTATTTTTATAGCTCGGATCCAAACAACTCCACAGGTTTGTTTGGTCCTTGTATAAATCGACAAATTTCAAATTCTGCTCCGGAGTCCATCTATCCATTGTTGCACAATAAGCTCAGACTGTAAACCACAAAATGTACAGACGAATGCACCCGGTGGTTAATTTCGAGCAATTGTTATTTCGCAACCGGTGCAATTTCGAATGTCCGAATCGTAGTATGCGATACCAGCTGACGCTGACTGGGAGCGAGTGGCCGAGTCAAAACAAAAAATGTTGTAGTAACTCGGATGCGAGCTACTGACCGAATCGCACAGGACAGTAACTCGTATGATGCGGTCACATGGTGCGAGTAGCTGCTCTGCAGTAGCTGTCTAGGCCAACTCGCACGATAGCTCGCACTGTGTAACCAAGGCATAAGTTCGCTTTCCGCAAAATCGTCTTTGTCATATTAATTGCAACAAATTTTGTGATGAATGATGGTATAAGTCAAATGACGGATGCTTTGCATCGTGAAATTCAAAGTGCTGCTTCAAAAATTCATGCCGCTAAGACTAAAGCCCGGTTTCTGATAACTCTTATTCAGTACCTATCAGCTGGTTAGTCTTATCGCATAGAGAAGACACATACAATGTTCAGAAAACTTTTCCATTGTATTGAATGGCATTTTTGTTTATTTTGCATAGTTACGCCATATTTTGCTTGGTTACGCCATCCGGTGGGGCGTGACGTTCGGCAAAGGGGGGCACTGGCTCAACACAAGTGTTGATGTGATCGATTATTACAACGGCCAGGAGCTGTTAAAATTTTTCGATTCATGAACAAAATTAACTCGCTGCAACCATAATAAAATATATTAGCGAGGAGCCTCTTTCCAAAGTCTGTTTGATGATAATCGCTGAAATTGTTTTAGGAATAGAGACCGAGGGAAAAACCAGTATTGCTAAGGTGCAATTGAAATGAAATTGCAATGATGCTTCATAAAATACATGAAGTCACTTCAATGACTTCAGTGCTGCTTGTTGACTCACCGTTGAGCCAGAAAATGGACCTCACCAGGGAAAATGAGATCTTGGTCTAAAACCGGATTTGAGGAAACTTTTTCTTCGCTATAGCTGTCTTATGATCATGCGGCCTCAATTCTCGACACAATGTAGTAGGGATCTAGGGCCAAATCTAGCCCTCCGGCAATGCCCAAATCAGCTGTATACTGGCCACTACGGCTGCTACGTTTTCCTCACTTCGTTCGTACCAGTCAAATTCAAACATTGTCAAGGTGCGACGAATTTCCTGCTCACTGAAACCATGTTGAAATGAAAAATGAAGCCTATCGCCAATACACACAACGCGCATCCCGAGCCAAGAAAGAAAGATACAACGAACTTCGGCGAGTATCTAATAGGTTAATTAGACGTAAGAAACGCAAACATTTTGATGAGCAGTTACAGCAAATAAACCAAAGATTAGCCAGTAAGAACATTAGACAGGCGTACAAACTTTTAAATAATATCAAGAACGGATATCAACCCAGGACAAGCCTATATAAGGACAAGGATGGTTACATCATCAGCGACATCGAAAGCATCAACAAACGCTGGGCCTCGCATTTCGAAGAGCTCCTCAATGCACCATCAACATCCCCCGCGCAGCCAGCTCTTGAGCAGTTAGCCGAACCAGGCCCTCCCGTTCTACCCCCAACAGTAGAGGAGGTAAGTCTTGCCATACAGTCGCTTCAAAATAATAAAGCGCCCGGCGCTGACGAGATCCCAGCAGAACTGCTGAAGCATGGTGGAACGTGCCTGACCAACGCTGTACATGTGCTACTGCTGAAAATATGGAACGACGAGGTAATCCCCGAAGATTGGCGCAAAAACATAATCGTCCACAAAAAGGGTGACAAGATGAAGTGTGAGAATTACAGGGGCATATCATTAGTTTGTACGGCCTATAAGATATTATTGAAAATTCTTGAAAAGAGAATTAATCCGTACGCAGAACGAATCATTGGCGAGTATCAAGGCGGCTTCAGACCTGGTCAACGACCGATCAGCTGTTCACAGTGAAGCTACTACTCCAAAAGTGCTGGCAATATAACATCGACGTATACCAAATCTTTGTCGACTTCAAGCAGGCATACGACAGTATCGATCGAAGTGTATACTGTACTGTACAACATTATGCTGAATTTTGGTATACCGGCAAAGTTAGTGCGACTCACAATGATGACGATGACTAATACCGTCTCGCAGGTCAAAGTGCAGAACCGACTCACTGACCTATTTGAAACTCGTACTGGACTAAAGCAGGGCGACGGGCTGGCGCCGATGCTCTTCAACCTGGCTTTGGAGTATGTAATTCGAGCCATGAATATGGACAACAGCGGAACGCTACTCATCAAGTCGACTCAATTAGTAGCGTACGCCGACGATATCAACATCATGTCTCGAAGGTTGGGTGATGCAGAAAGCCTTCTGCATAACCTTAATAACGCCGCAAATGAAGTTGGACTACATATCAACGAAAGCAAAACAAAGGCCATGATGCAATCGAAAACAAGGACGCCAGCAAATTCAAGCATCACAGTGGGGGACCTTAATATCGAGTATGTAGACAACTTCAACTATCTGGGTTGTAACTTATCAAAGGACGCCAACGAAACCGACGAAATTAAGCGACGGATGCAACTAGCCAATAAGACATATTGCTCGGTCCTCCCTATAATTAATTCGAAACTTGCGCACAGGAACACGAAGCTCCGCGTGTACAAAACGATCATCCGACCCGTGCTATGTTATGGCTGCGAAACATGGACCCTTACCCAAGCCTCCGAAATTTTGCTAGACCGATTCGAACGAAAGGTCCTTCGGCGAATTTTCGGGGCCGTTCGCAAGCGAGACCAATGGCGTATTCGGTACAACCATGAGTTGTATCAATTGTACGATGAGCTGGAAGTATCGAAAGTCGTGAAGCTTCAACGTCTGCAATGGGCGGGTCATGTACAACGGATGGACGCTAATCGCATGCCAAAGAAAGTTATGAACGCACAACGAATTGACGGAGCGAGGTTGCGTGGACGACCGAGAGGTCGCTGGGAGAACTCCGTAGGTGAAGACGCCCACCAGCTGCTGGGCTTCCGAAACTGGAGGACAAGGTCACGTAACCGCGACAATTGGAGGTCAACGATTCAGGCGGCCAAGGCCCGACGTCGGGCTATCGTGCCACATTGATGATGATGATGAAACCATGTTTTATAGTTTAAGTGAGGAATGAATTCAAATGAGCTAAATGTAAGCATTGAAACTGCTCATAAATTTAAATTGCGAAAATAGGATCCAAGCTGATCTGATTAATCCAAAATTTCTGTGAGATTGTTCCAAATGATGGCAAATTTGCTCTCATTATTTGTAAACGTGGCGAATTCTTAACAAAAGAAAAAGAATGAGCTGAAAAACGCCTTCTTCCGTTCTTGAGCGAAAATTTCTTTGGGGCGCCAGATACTGCTAACCTTGCAAGAGGGGCATGTACTGAAAAAGGTTGGGAACATTGCGGTCTATTCGATAAGAGTTTCGAGAGAACATGAGCTTGTCATCAGAAGGGCAAAGCACAATTTCTATCTCCGGACAACCGACAGAAAATGTCGAGAACTTTATTTACCTTGAAAGCGTAGTGACAGCGGATGGTGGGGCTGATGCCGATGTAGAGTCGGGCATAAATAAAGCCTGAGCAGTATTTTCCAGTTTGACTCCCCTCTGGAAAATCCACAACATTTCCAGAAATACCAAATTCCGGATTATCGAAAGCAATGTAAAATCTGGGACCAGCTAAAGGCGATGGCTGCCAATAGGCAGAAGTGGAAAAGAAGTGTAGTCAATGCCCTATGCCCCAATATGCCCTACGGCTAAAATAACCCCCGATTCATGTATTAACGGTTCACAGATTAAAAATATTATTTGTCGAATATTTTTTTTTGTATAATTTTACAGTAGGGTTGCTTTTAGACAGTTTCTAAAAAGAGATCGGTCGACATTTAATAATGTCGACCAATTCTCTTCAGAAAAGTATGCCATCTTATAGTTTATACCTTATGGTCCCTTTGTATTCGTATCATTAACATATAATACAGGTATACCGTTAGAGAAAGGAATTTGGTTCAATTTCGCTCATTCTTCTCTGGTGACCTTACCCTACCATTAATCTGACTTCACTAGGAAAAGGTATAAGAAAGATCATTATTCATTTAAGCAATGCTTTTCTGGCAAGTCAAAACGTTTATTGTTCCAAAATCGTGGTGACTTTATTATGCACAAGTACGAGTACAATTACTCGACTGAATAGCCATTCTTTGCGGAAGAGATCAGATTTTCTTGTATAGTTCGTTTTGTTTTCCATTCCATGATACTTGTCTTCTCGAGGTTAGTAGTTGGATGAGTTTGTACCAGATTTTTATTTTATTTTCTGTTTTTGTTCATATTATTCTTCACATTCTGACGATAAACAAGTTGTACCGACTTTTCATTCTCTTTTGTTTGTATGTACACACAACAATTCTCGTATTGGCGCAGTGGGCTCTATAGAAACTCAATTGCAACGAGTTACCAACAGCGACCGAGTTTGTAACAGCAGGCTGAACTCGCACTTACCGTCGACTTACTATACTTTACCAACATTCACTACCAACTACCATACCAATGATGGGGTCAAGTGCGTACTTTTCGTATTGCAAAATGATTTTGTTGTTACTGTGGGAGCTCACCGGCCACATTGCAATAGCAGCCGTATGTCAGTCAAGTTTGTATTGAGAAGGTGCGACTCTAAAAATAAAATTCACTTTTGGGTTGGGCAAAAACTCTGTGTGCTGTGCATATTGGCTATCGATTGGAGCAGGAAGTAATTTTAATTATTATAGTTCCAGTTATGGATGGACTCCCAATAGGTTTCGTGACGAGGAACAAAAAAGGTTGACTGAATGTTGAACGGTGGTAAGGAAGCAGCGCTAACGAGTGTGTTGTGTGAATTTATTATTATAATAAAGCGCGAAGCTACACAGCATAGAACTGATGTTTCCTGACATTGGAAATGCTATCTGATGGCAGAAATAATGGGCATATGGCCTTGCCTACTACTGTGGTGGTAGTTTGGAACACTCAATTATGAATTCATTAGTTTTGATTTGATTAAATGGCGAAAAATGTTCTTTTCAGTATCTACTCGAATACGCGATATAAGAGTTTCCATTTGACTTATTTATGTCTATTCTTCTCCAAAGTCTAAATTCTTCACTTTTAAAAAAAGACACACGAAGAAAAGTGTTTGCAATGGGAATAGCCAGCATTAGTGGAATAACAACAATAAGGACACCACCCTGTCATACCAAGGAAAATTACCCAATCGAATCGAAATCAAACCCCGCTTATGTACAAAGCCTCTTTAAGTTGACCAGGCGCCAGATGTACATATCGATGAACCGTTGGTTTTTTATATACTCATTCGTGTCATGTTAACACAGGTCAGTCTGAATGCTAGCCTTGCAAATAAGTGCAAGTTTAGTCGTGTAAGTTGTCTAGACGCAGTGAACAAGTAGTGAAGGAAAGATTAGGAAAATTAATAACAATTTCTGTTATTTGTTGGGCAATTTTATAGATAAACTTCACATTTACGTGGTAAGCAGATTTTTTTTTTAAGAAAAATTAGAATTTAAATTTGTTTAAAATTTTAAAGACGCATTTTGTACAAGATGTTGCTAATGTAAGTTTTTAAGAGCCGTTTGGTGAATGTTTTTGTTTTGTTGTGGTTATAGACAATGGGAGAATTCACATTGTAAGACAAAACCGGACGGGTAAACTTGCAAGACAAGAACCATCGTTCTTACAATCTGAATTGCACAATGCTTGTCTGCTGGCCACTACAAAAGCTCTCGCCGTCCGTTTATTAGCACAAACAAACACCCGGCGAGAGCTTTTGTAGTGGCCAGCAGACATGCATTGTGGAATTCAGATTGTAAGAACGATGGTTCTTGTCTTGCAAGTTTACCCGTCCGGTTTTGTCTTACAATTTGAATTCAGCCAATGGCTCCAAAAAAAGAAAAGTACTGAACTCTGCCTGCAAAAAAAATCGAAGTGTTGAAGTTCTTAGAACATTCTTCTGAAAGAAAGCTGTTGAAAAGTTTGGTGTCAGCAAGACAATTAATAATGCCAAAAAAAGAAATGACGTATGCTACAACTTAAATTTCGGCAATAAAAATGTATGAGATATCACAAAAAGTTCTTTGTGGAGATGCGAATGAAGTTTCGCCAGAAACTGTGACTGATTTTCACAAAAATTTTAAGATCATTGTCGAAGGATACAATTTAAACGATGTTTTTAATACATACGAGTGTGGCTTTTTTTTACAGAACATTATAAAATCGTAGTTTAGTGGCAAAGGGCGATGCGTGTAAAAGCGGAAAACTTTCAAAAGAAAGATTGATCGTATTGCTAGCTATTTGTGCCAGCGGTGAAAAACTGTCACCACAGGTAATAGGAAAATTTAAATCGCCAAGAGCCTTCAAATCCGTTCAACTTGATGGAGCCATTCCTCGAATTCGCCAGTCATCTAGGCCTTTTTATTGTATTTGCAGAGAATTTGCAATGCCTTTACGTCTACGGATTTGAAGGCTCTTGGCGATTTAGATTATCCTATTACCAGTGGAGCCAGTTTTTCACCGCTGGCACTAGCAGCTAGCAATACGGTCAATCTTTCTTTTGAAAGTTTTCCGCTTTTACACACATCGCCCTTTGCCACTGATTAGTGGCGATTTGGTAATATTCTGTAAAAAAAGTCACACTTGTCTGCATTAAAAACATCGTTTAAACTGTATCCTTCGACAAGGATCTTAAAATTTTTGTGAAAATCAGTCACAGTTTCTGGCGAAACTTCATACGAGTCTCCACAAAGAACTTTTTGTGATATCTCATGCCTGTTTTTGGATTTTTCAAGCCAACCACTTGAGGCTTTAGATCTGTCACGTTTTATTTCGCAGCAAATTGAAGGGCTGCTTCCTGCCCTGCCCTGAAATTCTAGCATTAATAAAACGCATTCTTCTAAACCAAATGAATGTGGCTTCATTCACTTTATGGGCCTTTGAACTCTTGACAACTCTAGATAAATTTTTATTGCCGAAATTCAAGTTGTAGTACACAAGCGAAACTTTTTACTGTTTGTTGATAATTGCCCGGTACACCCGTATGTAAAAGGCCTCTCAAATGCCAAATGCCACGTCTATCCTTCAACCACTTGACCAAGGCGTGATTAAACTGTTTAAAACCTTCTATCTAGGGTGGCCAGATGCCCCGTATTTTACGGGTTACCCCATTTTTCGGGCACCGAAAGTCCAAAAACCCGTAATCCAAAAAATCAAATACGGGGCAAACAATGGATAATTTGAAAATTAGGAATTATGAGGAATTTTGTGTAACGTCGCTCCTAATTAATAAATACATATGTTCAGGAGATGAAGAGATGCCGATGAAGTGATAAACCCTGACAAACGGACAAAATTACTTACTTACTTATGAATAATAGCAGCAAAATATGATTGAATTTTTGAAACTGGTCTTTTCTATCCTTTAGCGTATTTAGGAACCCTTGTTCAGTTTGTCCAGACGCAGGTGACGTAATCGAACATCTTTTCTAGTGGCTAAGTACCAAAAAACCCTTATCGATTTCGTTTCCTGAAAGTGGATGAGCTCGCATAGGGTTCCAGTACATTTTATGTCAAAAACAGGCAAAAACTTCTTCGAGCTGAAGAAGGGGTTTTTTTTACTGTTTTTGACCTAGAATGTACTCGACGTACATAGGACGAAATCGATAAGGGTTTTGGGTAGTTTTGCCACTAAAAAGCTCATCGATTTCGTCCCCAAGCAGGTGACGAACTGAACAAGGTTTCCTATAAATACTCGTTTTGGCAATTAATTCACCGATCGAGAGAATATTCTCGCTCTGCGGTTACGCATGGACAGATAGCCGGAACCGACTAAATATTCACACTGTCAAGGGTGAGCCTAAAATGCAAGGCAATTTTCAAATAACATGTAAAAATAACGGCATAAAAATATTTTTCTAAATTTTTTCCCCCTAAAAAAATGAAAACCCGTATTTTATACGCTAGTGACCCGTAAATCGAAGGCAGGCAGGTGGTTACCCTACTTCTATCACACGACATTATTGGAAGTATTCATATTCAAAAATGTTGAAGCCCAAGTTCCTAACAAAATGTCTATCAACGTTTTGGATGCTGTATTATGGATCAGTTCTGCTTGGAAAAAGGTGTCTGAGATTCCATCCAGCAATGTTTCAGAAAAGCAGGATTTTTTTTGGATGCAGACACAACAAAAAACGAAAACGACGAAGATGCCTTAGATGTTGTGCTTCCTGGCCTCCCTAATAATACTTATGAGATGGCCACTTTTATCGAATTTATTGTTTGAATGTATGTATTTTTATGTTGATAGGAATTATACACGAGAAAATATATATGTTACTTGACTTTTTCATAGTATGTTTTGTTTTGTTTACCCAAAATCTCTATTCCAAACAAACTCCTTAAGTTGGCCACCTCTCTATCTTGACCAAAATTTTTCCGCCCGAGAGTGGTCAACTTAGGGAGGTTCCATTGTAGTTAAATTAACATGGGGAGGATACATAAAACATTCTTTGCTGAAAATCGAAAGCTATAGAATTTTTCTCGTTTAGAGTGCATAAAAATATCCAAAAATTCGTTGAAGTCAATTCCCAGCATAAATGCCTCGTCTACAAACATGTTCATTTAATTTAAACCAGTCCGAGTTCGATTTAATCTATCCACTCGAAGCAAAAAGTAATTGAATCATAAGAAAAAAGAGCGGGCATGCTTTATTGCTCGATTTATCTTGATTTTGCTTTATTTTGTAAAGGATACTCTTACCAACAACACGATTGGCATGTCATATATCAAGTGCAATTCTCCATTTCTACTGTTCTTTTTCGAAATACATTTTACGCATCGTGTGCATTTCTTAGGGTTTTGCATAGTAAAAATAAGCCTAAAAATATGCTGATACTGTTTTTTTAAAGTGAGATCGCACCACTTTTCATTGCTTGTATACGTGAATAGATACATATACGAAAAAATATTGTTCTTGGACTTCTTGGAGAAATTGCCGAGAAAGTTATGGTATTCGTGAAGTTAAACGAGACCGAGGCTAATTTCGGGAGCGGCCGAAATTTGGATACCCTTCACTCTCCTCGGGCTAATAGTTAATCGGGCGTACCTATGACTTTTGTGTGAAGTTTGGTTCAAATTGGTGCACAATCAAAAAAAAGTTGTTCTTTAGAAGAACCTATTTCGGGGGTTTGGTTTGTATGGCAGCCCCATGACCCCATGGTCCGATTTAAGCGATTCAAACATGCAAACAGCTTGAATTACAAATAAGCATGTGTGCAAAATCTTAGCTCCTTCGCTTTTATAGCGGCCGAGGAAAACGCGCTGCAACATCGCCCAATCGACTCGCCGCGTCACACTGATCAATTAAATTGTATACTTTTTATATGGGCGGAGATGCTTCCTTCAATGCATTACAAACTTCATGACAAAGTTAATATACCCTTTCACTCTACGAGCGAAAGGTATAAAAATCAATTTTTCGGTCTCCACACAGCCTTTGACAAAATAATTATTCAGCATTCCTGTATGTATGTGATTTTTTCCAGAATGGTTAGCAGCGAAAACATTACCAGATCTTAATTGTTCGTCGGGCAATTAATACCTAAGAATCTCCAGTTTCAATTGTTGTATTTGTACGACTATACGAGCATGTCCAGTCGGTTGCCATTTTGTGCATTAACGTGAAATTGCACGAAAATCCGGGTTCTATTTATCACAAATTTATATGCGTAATTTATTTATTTGCCGTAAATCAAGAAGCATTTTTAGCAGGAAAATATGAATGTGTTGCCATAACCAGAAAAACTTTGTCGTACACTTTTTTACTTTTCAAATTATCCAGTTTGGGCTGTTTACACCTAACGATGTACTGTCCGACTTTTGCGCATTCTAACTAGACGGCAAACTTGTAGTTCCGTCTAGAGAAGATGGACAACATATTTAAGTTGAAGTTGAATGAGAACCGTATATCTCGACAGCAGATATATACCGAGTAAAAGTACGCGCGAAAAGCAAGCGCAACCCTCTCCTTGTGTCTTATTCATAACTTCGACTGCACCCTACAAGACAAAGCGATATATTTGATGAGCAAACTCTTATGATAAGTTTCTAGTGCGGAAAACGGGATGATTTCGTTTTCAGAAATCACAGAAAAGTGTTCACAGTGCACTTGAAACACAGGGTACGTTCCAATTGTATTTTTTTAATTTTAGAGCCGAGCTCAGATGAGACCGGAGGGCAATGCGGAAGACCTTAGGGCTTTGGATATCCAGAAGGCAAATCACCCACAAATTATTCATTCATTTATAAGTATGTAAATTCTTTATTCACAACCTTATACTTGTTTCCCGATTGCAATGGCACAACCACGGGACGAGTTAAATCCCTGGAAATTGGAAAGGAAAAATTACAAAATGAAATATGAAGCGATGCATTCAATTGCAGGTTTTATATAGGCGATAGGCGGTCCGTTACTTGGTGAAAAGGAAGGAAATCATCCAGAAGGTTCTCCTCAATAGTTCAGAGATACATGGTTAGGTTAGGTAATGGGGCCGTCAGCAGTTGAAAATAACCCAGCGCACTTAGACCAGAAATAGTTCCATTGTGATACCGCCAAAGAAAACATTGTCTTAAAATTAAACACTTGTTTGGAACCAGCGCGTGCTGGAAATAAATTTATCGATGTGTATTGGGCTCACATCTGTAAGACCATCCAGATCCTAAAAGTAGCTTAGCTAAAGCAGAGCATTGACAAAGAAGGTGATATACGCTCTCCGATTATAACCCCCACCACATCGCGTATCCGGTCCAATGACAATAGCATGGCGGAGCGGATAAAATCGAATTTCGACCAGATCATATTCGTCGTAGTACTAGTGCTACCATTGATAATTCTTGCGTTGGTCCTGCGCTCTGAACCAGCTGTAATTACCAATTCGCAGGTGACAATTGGCGGTTTAATGCTTCCATGGTTCGCCTCAACCCTACCAGCTAGATGGTATCCAGCAAAGTGTTATGTTAAAAAAGCGACCCATCTTTTTAAGAACAAGGCGGCACTTCTCAACAATTCTCGATGTCTCTCTCTAGTTCCTGTCAACCCCTTGTGGGGCATAGGGCATTAACCACGCCTACTCTCCACCTCGTTCTGTTTTGCGCCAACGGCGCTAGTTGCGACCATGTAAGATTTAGCGTTTTCGCTTCGCTAATTACCGATCTTCTCCATGTATTCCATGGCCGCCCAACACGGCGTCTTGCTCCGGAGTCCTGTGGATTCCAGTTTAGAGCCTTTTTTGCGACGTTTTTGGGCCCTCTCCGGAAGGTGTGACGTATCCATTGCCACCTCAGTCTTTTGATCGAAGTGCCTATCCTTTCCTGGCCAGTTATAGTAAGGAGATCCTCGTTCGAAATGATCTCCGGGCAACGAATATTTAGGATGCGCCGTAGACACTGATTAACAAAAGTTTGCAACTTATCAGTGATCTCATTAGTCACCTTCCAGGTTGAACAGCCATATAGCAGAATGGATTTCACATTAGAATTGAAGACACGTATTTTGGTGCTTCTGGAAATATTGTTGTTTAGCCAGAAATGAGTCAAATTGAAGAAAGCCGCCCTAGCCTTGTTTACCCGTGATTTTACATCAGCATCCGCTCCACCATCTGCTGTAACTATACACTTCCGAGATAGCAAAAATTCATCAACTTTTTCGACTGCCTGTCCTGAAATACAAATTTCGCTTTGCCCAGCTGGATATGTGCTCAAGAGCTTAGTCTTGGCAGCATTGATTTTCAGCCCCGCATTACGACTCGCGCAATTTAGAGCTTCTGTCATTTGAGCGACATCATCCGTGTTTGTTGATAGAAGGCAAATGTCGTCAGCGTAGTCAAGATGTTGAAGGTGATCGAACAATTTCCATCTGATACCTTTGTTACGATGTAATTGGAGTGCGGAGCTGAGTACATCATTAATGGCAACAAGGAAGAGAATAGGTGACAAAATGCAGCCTTGCCTCACTCCGCTGTGCACCTCAAAAGGATCTGAAAGCTTGCCCTTATGCAGGACGTGACATTGGGCTCCATTGTAGGATTCCTTGATGATGGAGATTATCTTTTCTGGGATATTTCGTCTCCGTAAGGCATTCCAGATGTAGAGACGATCAACGCTATCTAAGGCTTTCTCAAAATCGATGAACATCAGATGTAATGGCGATCTCCATTCCGCGGATTGCTCGATGATAATACGGAGGGTGTTAATGTGGTCGCTACAGAAAAACCCTTCGCGAAAGCCAGCTTGTTCATCATTCAATGTGTCATCGATTTTGTCCTTGATTCGTTCTAAAACAATCTTAGCCATCAGCTTGGAAACAGCAGGAAGTGCCAGTTAATGGCTTGATAAGCTTGAAGGATGTTCCACTGTCACCGCGGATAGCCGCATCCTCTGCCTCCTTCGCAAGCGCGTTGATATTAGGCGTGTTTTATTGTGCTCGGGTGTAGGTTAGTTTAGGGTAACTACATGGGGTTACAATAACAACATAACCCAGATAAACCCAGTAATGTATCGGGGGTACGTACTCTGACCAAAGTTAACCCGGAAGAATTGTTACAGATGTGACAACCAGAGGCGCTCTAACACGAAAAAGCATGAGCTAATACCAAAACCATTGTTTAAAGTTTACTGTGGGAGGTTGAGTGTTGCGATAAACCGACCGCAATGTTCATTGTTGTTTTTGTAAGACATGTTAATTTAGTGGCTATTTATTTATCACAACTTTGAAACTTCAGCCTTTTACAAAGTTCATGGTTGGTGCAATAGATATAAACAGCTTTTAGCCCAAATCGTTTTTTTTTGTGCTTATATACCCCAACCGTAAGGGGAAAGATAAAGGTTGAAAGGCTTCGGCTAATTCCTATATCTTCTTCAGTTGTGGCATAACTGCGGACCCTTAGCTATGCAGGAGGAGTTTCATAGGAAAAGGACTTCGGCCAATTCCTATGTCTCTCTACGGGGCGTTACTTTCCCGCATTATCCGAGTAACCGCTGCGCCTGAGTGCTGCATCAACATCTGCAGCGTCTCAGGTTACTTAACGTGATAGGTGACAGAAAACATTTAAGTCAACCACTAAAGCAGCATCTTCGAGGCATGCCCATGATGGCCTTTACTCAACGATTAAACCCTATCATGGTTTAGCGATGTGCCGACAACTCATCCTAAGAAAAACTTCAAGTCAAGAAACCTGAAACAAAAGCCTCGGATTGGACGGATACAAAACAACGACGACCCCGCAAACGAACAACTGATTACTCTTTCGGATCCTGGAATGTACGCTCCCTGAATAGACCGGGGGCCTTAAGGGCCCTCCTGGATCAGGTAGAACAATACAAGCTGAGCATAGTTGCAATCCAGGAAACTAAATGGCTCAAAAGCGAGATTAACGACCTCAATTCGCACACTATTTTTACGAATGGTAAAGAGGAGGGCAACAAGGAGTTTGGAGTAGCTTTCATCGTGAATAAGCAGCTCAAGGACCACGTTATCGGCTTCAAACCCATCAACGAGCGGCTATGTGCGATCCGCATTAAGACCCGTTTCGCTAATCTCTGGCTCATTAATGCGCATGCCCCTACAGAAGTAAAAGAAGACGCGATTAAGGACGAGTTCTACAACGACCTAGAAACACTCTTCGACTCACTTCCATCAAACGACGTCAAGCTGCTGCTAGGAGACTTTATCGCCAAAGTCGGAAATGAAAGCTGGCATAGGGGAACTACTGGAGGTCATAGCCTCCACGACGAAAACAACAACAACGGTCAGCGACTTATCGACTTCGCGAGCGGCAGAAACCTGGTAATAAGCTCTACACGCTTCCCTCATCGACGAATCCACAAGCAGACCTGGAAGTCTCCAGATGAATACACCGTGAACCAGATCGACCACGTACTGACCAGCAAGAGATGGGCTTCTAATGTCCTAGATGTTCGATCCTATCGAGGAGCCAACTGCGACACCGATCACTATTTGGTGAAGACGACCTACACGTGCAGAATCTCTTCGGTGCACCTAACGAGAATCAACCCTGCCAAGATCTTCGAGGTTGACAATTTGATTGATGATGCCACGGCGGCTGCGTATACAACAGCACTAGAGGAAAAACTGTCGCCCATGCTTGATGACATCAACAATTTAGGCATCCATGAGTTCTGGGAGGAGCTCAAAGACAGCATCAAGGGGGTCGCAGAAGAGGTCGTGGGCTATAAAGGCCGGCGCAGACGAGCAGACTGGTTCGACGAAGAATGCAGGGCCTCGATTGAGGCGAAAAATGAAGCCTATCGCCAATACACACAACGCGCATCCCGAGCCAAGAAAGAAAGATATAACGAGCTTCGGCGAGTATCTAATAAGTTAATTAGACGTAAGAAACGCAAACATTTTGACGAGCAGTTACAGCAAATAAACCAAAGATTAGCCAGTAAGAACATTAGACAGGCGTACAAACTTATAAATAATGTTAAGAACGGATATCAACCCAGGACAAGCCTATGTAAGGACAAGGATGGTAACATCATCAGCGACATCGAAAGCGTCAACAAACGATGGGCCTCGCATTTTGAAGAGCTCCTCAATGCACCATCAACATCCCCCGCGGAGCCAGCTCTTGAGCAGTTAGCCGAACCAGGCCCTCCCGTTCTACCCCCAACAGTAGAGGAGGTGAGTCTTGCCATACAGTCGCTTCAAAATAATAAAGCGCCCGGCGCTGACGAGATCCCAGCAGAACTGCTGAAGCATGGTGGAACGTGCCTGACCAACGCAATACATCTGCTACTGCTGAAAATATGGAACGACGAGGAAATCCCCGAAGATTGGCGCAAAAGCATAATCTGCCCAATCCACAAAAAGGGTGACAAGCTGAAGTGTGAGAATTACAGGGGCATATCATTAGTTTGTACGGCCTATAAGATATTATCTAAAATTCTTGAAAAGAGAATTAATCCGTACGCAGAACGAATCATTGGCGAGTATCAAGGCGGCTTCAGACCTGGTCGCTCAACGACCGATCAGCTTTTCACAGTGAAGCTACTACTCCAAAAGTGCTGGGAATATAACATCGACGTATACCAAATCTTTGTCGACTTCAAGCAGGCATACGACAGTATCGATCGAAGTGTACTGTACAACATTATGCTGAATTTTTGTATACCGGCAAAGTTAGTGCGACTCACAAGGATGACGATGACTAATACCGTCTCGCAGGTCAGAGTGCAGAATCGACTCACTGACCTATTTGAAACTCGTACTGGACTCAAGCAGGGCGACGGGCTGGCGCCGACGCTCTTCAACCTTGCTTTGGAGTATGTAATTCGAGCCATGAACATGGACAGCAGCGGAACGCTACTCATCAAGTCGACTCAATTAGTAGCGTACGCCGACGATATCAACATCATGTCTCGAAGGTTGGGTGATGCAGAAAGCCTTCTGCATAACCTCAATAACGCCGCAAAGGAAGTTGGACTACATATCAACGAAAGCAAAACAAAGGCCATGATGCAATCGAAAACAAGGACGCCAGCAAATTAAAGCATCACAGTGGGGGACCTTAATATCGAGTATGTAGACAACTTCAACTATCTGGGTTGTAACTTATCAAAGGACGCCAACGAAACCGACGAAATTAAGCGACGGATACAACTAGCCAATAAGACATATTTCTCGGTCCTCCCTATAATTAATTCGAAACTTGCGCACAGGAACACGAAGCTCCGCGTGTACAAAACGATCATCCGACCCGTGCTATGTTATGGCTGCGAAACATGGACCCTCACCCAAGCCTCCGAAATTTTGCTAGACCGATTCGAACGAAAGGTCCTTCGGCGAATTTTCGGGGCCGTTCGCGAGCGAGACCAATGGCGTATCCGGTACAACCATGAGTTGTATCAATTGTACGATGAGCTGGAAGTATCGAAAATCGTGAAGCTTCAACGTTTGCAATGGGCGGGGCATGTACAACGGATGGACGATAATCGCATGCCAAAGAAAGTGATGAACGCACAACGAATTGACGGAGCGAGGTTGCGTGGACGACCGAGAGCTCGCTGGGAGAACTCCGTAGGTGAAGACGCCCAACAGCTGCTGGGCTTCCGAATCTGGAGGACGAGGTCACGTAACCGCGACAATTGGAGGTCAACGATTCAGGCGGCCAAGGCCCGACGTCGGGCTATCGTGCCACATTGATGATGATACCCCAACCTGCACCTTTTTTACAAAAAAAAAACACGCTTATTATTGCGCTTATCACGCCTAACACTCCTTTGAACGCGTTTTTGGAGCAAACGGTATTCAGCTCTGTATCGTTCCTTAGCTAAATCGTCAGCAGCTGGGTTAATCTGCTCCTTAACTCTCTTGCGTGCTGAGATAAGAGACCAAGTGGAGTCGCTAATAAATGGTCTCCTACCGCGATCCTAAAATTTCTTCGCCACACGAAATAAATGAGTCCTTAGCGAGTTTCCATCTATCGTCAATTGTCGGATTCTCATTTAGTGGTGGTGCATTAGCTTTTTCGCGCAAAGCGGTGGAGAACGCACGATTGGTTGATAGAAGTTTGAGCTTCTGCACATTATATCTAGGGCAAATATTTGCACGGTTAGGACGCTGGATTGCTGCCGTTCGTAAGCGCATTTTTGCGATGACAAGATGGTGGTCACTGCCAATATCAGCACCACGTTTCGCCCTAACGTCTAAGACACAGTTTCTCCACGTTTTAGAAACAGCAATATGGTCAATCTGGTTCTCAGTTCTGCCATTCGGAGAGGTCCAGGTTGATAAGTGGCAATCTTTGTGTTTAAACAGAGTTCCACCAATAACGAGCTGACGAGAGTTACAAAACTCTATAAACATCTCGCCATTCTGGTTTCTGTCGCCTAACCCATGATTTCACATAAGGTGTTCCAATCCTTGGTTATTTGTCCCGACTTTAGCATTGAGATCCCCCATTCTGATTTTAATGTCACCTCTGGGAGCCCTATCAAAGGTGTCGCCAAGACTGGTAGAAAACGTCTTTGTCAGCTTGATCAGCTGGTTCGGTCGGTGCGTAACACTGAATTATCCTGATATTTCGTACTCTGGATTTGAATCGGGCGGTGATAATACGGTCGGAAACTGGTTTCCAATCGATAATCTAGTCAAGAGGATTCCGACTCCTGCCTGCCGAGGAGCATTTTGGTCATCATTTCCAGAGTACAATAAAACAGTATTAGAGCTTGGTGATAAGAGTCGCTCCTGATCCAAACCATCTTGTTTCGGTCAGTCCTAATATAGCGATGTTATACGCGGTCATTTCCCGTTCGACTTCAGTAAGCCTCATGTTGTGGCACTCGCCCCACATCGTTCGAACGTTCCAAAACCCAATCGTGGTCCGTTGTTTATAGCCAAAAGTCGTTGCCGGTGAATCAGTTCGAGGTATCCGAGGCTCGATTAATGTTTCGAGTGTAAAGAAAGTTTCAAGTACGCAGGTTACAAGCCTATGTACCCTATCCCTCAAGTCGCCTTTTACGACAAGCCGGGAACGCTTTGGCATAATTCTTACCCCAAAATCTACAGGGGTAAATTTTTTGTTAAGTTTCGTACATATCTGAACCCTTGAGCGCACACAGCAGAGTCGCTGCGCGCACAATTGTAGAGATATGTTCGAAACTCAGGAGAGCTTTATTCTCTCCTGTCCATTTAGTCGCCTCTTACAGCCCTTATACACCTGCAACTTGGTTGCCAACCTAAGTTGGCAACACGCAAAAAACCGGAAATTAAGTGATTTGTAGGCATGTTGCAGGTTGCAGTAACAGGTTGCAAGAACGTGAATGGCGTGGTTGCAGGAATGTTGCAAGTGTGTAGTAACGTACCTGCAACCTAGGTTGGCAACTAAGTTGCAGGTGTATTTGGCCTGTAACGACACGTCGGGAAAGACGGAGGCACTATTCTTGACCCGCGCCACAGGGCGAAAGTTGCAGTGCAGTTAAATTTTTATTTAAAGCTACAAATGCTAATTCTGTCGATGAAAAGCTCTGAACCATTTTTATAACAGAACGTTTGCATGTGAGCAATATTGAAAAGATCTTATCTCTTCAAGAATAAATTGCATCGTGTATCAATCTATTTTTGTGCATGCAGAAGAAAGCGCCAGATGCACACATTCTGCATTCTGCTGGAAAAAGGCACCCTGAACTAATATCGATCTCGATGAAAGCATACATAGATCAAGTCAAGAAAAAGCCTATAACGATAGTATGTAACGATAGCGATAAATTGCCCATCTGAGCTGTATCAGTTTACAACAGTTGTGCAAATAAACAATAACGGTAAATGATGATGTCATCTTGTCAAAATGCTGCAGTTATCGCAGCAAAGCAATTTTACCAACCCAATTGTCGAGAAGGCATGAGACTTTGCACCAACCACATGAACGAGGCGAGGCTACTTACCGAAATTTTAGCGTTTGCAATAGAATATCCAATTCCAAGATCCAAGATGTCAACAATCCACTTGGGCCTGCTAGAATCCAATTTGACACAATTACCAAATTTTCTGCTTGCAAACTAAAAAACTTTTCTGAAGAGCCTCCCACACACACTACACAAACATTGAAATTGTTCCAATTTCCTTTTTTTTCTTATTCAGATTTTCCTATGAAGCACTCTCACTGCGGTTAATTCGCGCACAAGTCAATTGAATTTAAGAAGATTCCGTAGAACCGAATTGAACACACTTTTGTCACAAAACGAACGGAAAAGAATCTTCACTCGGCACTTGTGTATACACATTCGAAAATAAACACCGAACGCAACAAAATACCGACATCCGTCGACACACAACCCAACCGGACCACTTCAAAAAACGAACTGCCGAATTGGAAGGAAACCGAATGTCAATAACCGGTCTTGAAGCGATGGGAATGATGTGCCATTTCCATATGGGAATGAATCAGCTGACAGTGACAGTTCGAACTCGAATCGATGGCTGGTTGGTGTCTATGATCATGAAAAATGTAAATCTTCGGTAAAAGTTAGAGAACACTGTAATGCTTTTCAAAATCAAATACATACAGACAGTTGTTCCGTGTATTTTGTACGTCCGTTGACCCGGAGCTGTAACTTAAGATCAATGATAGGTAAGTATCAATTTATTTTTAGCATCTTTGAAAATATGTAGAAAAAATTAAAACTTCAATCCCAAAAACCGCAATTTAGTATTGGCTTGGTGATTATTGAACAGCCATATAGGAGGACGGATTTTATTAGATTCTGGTAGACTCGAAGATTCATGGCCCTTAGGTTGCAGCGCCTCCATGTTTCTTGAAGTTGTGGATGCGTGTAGTAACTATAGCGAGAAGTTAGGAGGATGCAGAGTACGAGAGCTCAGAAAAGAGTAGAGGCTATAGAAGACATTTTCGCGACCTTGAGTCCAGGATCGTTGCGGATAACGGCTACCAATTTACATCAGAAACATTTCAAATGTTCTGCGAAAAGTGGGGCGCAATCAAATGGTCGCGCGGAATAGTTTGTTGACATTTCGAAGAGAGGTTTACTGACATTGGGCTCCAGCACGACAGTCACTTTTAGCCATGATTAGCTAGGATGGTTACAGGATACCATTACCCTCTGCCTACCTGCGGACTACCTAGTTAGGACATTACGCTTCAACGCGTCCGGGCGAGGGAAAGTTGGGCGGATATGTTCAGGTCCCTCCACCCCAACACTATCATCGTTTACACGTATGGATCCAAAACTGACACAGGCTCTGGAGCGGGCATCTGTGGTCCAGGTGTAAGCTACTCAGTCCCTAGCGTCCGTGTTCCAAGCGGAAGTACATTCAATAGAAGTACATGCGCTAGATAATGTCAGAACAAAGGATATGTCAACAGAAAGACAGCGATCTTTACCGACAGTCAGGTTATCAAAGCTCTTACAAAACATACCTTTACTTCTAAACTAGTGTGGCTATGTCAGGAAATACTTCAGTCGGTAGGATCTCGCAATGATCTTACTCTCCTATGGGTTCCCGGACATTCCGCAATTGAAGGGAATGAGCTTGCGGATGAACTGGCTAAGTTAGCCTCTGCACAGTGTTGCCAATTTAGCCGTTTTCCGGCCAAATTTAGCCGGAAACTGTGCTGTTTAGCCGGAAGAAATTTGTAATTCCGGCCGGCCGGATTTTTAGCCGGAATTGATTTTCTTTGGCCGTTTTACCGGCAAAAATTATTTTATGAATTTGTTATATTTGTTGCTCATAGAGTGAAAGGGTATATAAGTTTGTAACGCATTAAAGGAAGAAGAAAGTAAAGCAGGACTCCATTCGATGAAACAGTCTATACATATATAGCATGACTTGGGGAGTCGATTGGGCGATGTCCGTCTATCTGTTGCGACGCGTTTTACTCGGTGGGTATTCAAGCTAGCAAGCTAAAATTTGACACACGTGCTTCTTATTTTTGCACGCTGTTTGTATGTTTGAATCACCGAAATTGGATCACTGGGTAATGGGGCTGCCATATGAACCTAGCCCCCAATTTAAGTTTTTCTAAGAATTTTTTTTTTGTTTTAAACCAATCTTAACCAAACTTCATAAAAATGGATACTTACGGATGTCAGAAAAAAGTATATGTGTTAAAATGGACGGAATCGAACGATAGCGGGGCTGCCATACAAACCGAACTTCCCAAATTAGGTTCTTCTAAGAAAAACTTTTTTATTTCAACCAAACCTCATGAAAATGTATTTCTATTGATGTCACAAAACATATGCAAAAATTAAAGAAATCGGACCATAGGGTTAGGGTCATAGGGCTGCCATACAAACCCAACCCCCCAAATTAGGTTCTTCAAAGAAACATTTTTTTATTTAAATTCAACCAAACCTCATACAAATGTGTTTCTATATTGACGGCACAAAACATACGTAAAAAATTATGGAAAGCAGCCATGCGGTCATGGGGCTGCCGTACAAAAACAGGTTCTTTGAATCGTCAGACGTAGTCAGGGCCGGATTTAACCTGTATGCCGCCCCTGGGCAGTAGGCAAATGGCCGCCCTCTGTCCGTAGTCATTTTTTTTTCAAGTAACCCATGTCTATGTTTTGCCAATTGCGGACGTAACCAGAGGTCCTTTCAGAAAGTGTTTAAAAAAGCATTCTCATTGTCACTCCTCGTAGTATTTTTGAGATGTCCTTTGTCCAATGTAATTAACCTAAGTTCCGATTTCGAGATTTTTTTGAATTTTTGGGATAAAAAATAAATTTAACAAAAATTTTTAAAATGTTAACTCGGAATGTTATTCAGCAAAAGTCATTAGGTATAGCTTTTATACGCTTTGCTGGTTTTTTGTAATCTTAAACGATTTATTGTAAGTAGAATTTTCAATTTTTCTACACTGACAACGTGACAATTTTAACCTAAAATTTGTGAAAAATTCACGTCACTGTTGCTTCTCATCCAATTTAAAGTGGGGAAAAACTGAATGGACTTGTTACTTTTCTAGAAGTCTGACGGGTTCAAAAATATAAAAAGTGAAGCACTTTTTTGCGGGATAGAGAAATTAAACTTTTCCCTATAAACCAAGCAAAAACTCTTCAGGTGCGTCAATGCAGCTAAAGACCTACATTGTTTATTGGGTGTGACAAGGCGAAGACGGTACATTCCGTTAAAAAAATAAAAACACCTTAAGCGCTATCTGAAATCTTTTAAAACAGAACCATAACTGGATCCTATCAAATGGTTCAGTTAAAACGATTTTTTTCCACGAGATCAACAGGAATATATAAAAAAAAGTGATTCGGTGAGTTGCTTCGTTGGAGGCGATTTCCACACTTTTGTATTTTAGAACGCTCGTAGTGAAATCGCTCGCCGCCAATGTAGGTTCAGAAGTTAATTGATTGTTAAACCCGAAAGCTGCTCGGGGCTTCCAATAAAATTGAATATAGAGGGTTATATACGGAACCATACCGCCAGGGGTGTGCCTAAGCAATTACGCTCCTCCCACCCGATCCATCGGACTGCTTTGGCATACGGCATTTTATTGCGATGCATATACATATGAAACCCAACCCCGGGCCGCAACTCCAGTTTGGTTAACAACCTCCAGTCATCTCGAGCTAGGCACACTATTTGCTAAAGACTTCCCAATAGCAGGTGTGACCGATTTTCCTTCGGTCCCCTTAAAGGTTAACCCCCACGCTGAATTCAGACGTGCATACTCCGGGTTCGTTTAACAATCAGCTTACAGCGATTTGTAGTGCTGCTTTTCACATCCTGATGAGGGTCCTTCAGCATACTAGTCAGCAATGCGACTCGGGCCGAGTGGTCATCAATGCACAAAATACTAAGGGCTATGCTCACCAAAAATCCGTGTACCATGCCACACAGATATCCTGGGTCACATGGACATAGACTCCGTGGTCGGATGTAAATTGAACAGTGACATCTGTGTCCTTGTTCAAAGTAAAGCCGCAATGCTATCTAGGTCACTTCTAGTCTAACCAAATCCCCCCTTTCGGAATGAATGCTTTTAGTAGAATTTTGCGTGAAGGATAAAAATTTAAATGCGAAGCATCATAACATTTGGCGCCCTGGATTAAGGCGTCACCTAACTATAATAAATTAGAAAGCAATTAAATTTTTTTCCTAATTATGTCAACTGCTCCTTGAGTCAAAGTCCATCTTTCATAAAATTTAAAACCAAAAGAAAGGTTCAAACATTTGCCGCCCCTCAAAATCTGCCGCCCCGGGCAGCTGCCCAGGTTGCCCATATGGGAAATCCGGCCCTGGACGTAGTGCAAGTAGCTTGCCCAATTTAAGGGTGTATATTTTTGGGGCAATTCCTTCTTCAGCACAAAAGCTAAGTGCTGAAGAAAGGGGTAAGTTGCCCCTAAAATAAATACTCTCCTAAATTAAATTTTTGTACTTTACTGGGCAAGCTACTTGCACTACACTTACACTTGTTGTTGGGTTTGTTTGTAGCAACAAATTTATCAAAAATCTTAACCATTTCTCAGTCAAGTTCATAACTTTGGAGCATCAAGGTCGTATGTTTGGAACATCAAATTCAAAATTTCGGGAACTTAAATCGTAACTGTAAGTGCATATTTGAGCACTGAACTTTTTGAATTTGACAAAAATTTAAAATGATCTATCTTCTATATACCATTTCTCAGTCATGACTTTGGAATTTCAAATTCGTAACTATGGACAACCAAATTTATATGTTTCCATTCTTCTATAAATGGAAACATATAAATTTGGTGGTCCATAGTTACGAATTTGAAATTCCAAAGTCATGGCTGAGAAATGGTATATACCATTTCCCGGCCAAGCTCATAATTTTGGAACATCAATTTCAACTTTGCTTAGTTGAGCTATCTAACTCAGAAAAAAAGTAAATTTTGACTGTAATGCCAGCGATTCGAGCCTATATGTAATAAAACTAAGAAATCTGCCTAAAGCATAGTTTACGGGTAATTCTCCAGAAAGAAATAAAATTATTAACACATCAGTTTTGTATGATTTAGCCGGTTTTTTTGCCGTTTTTCTGGCTGAAATTTATTTAGCCGGATTTTTAGCCGTTTTTGAAAAAAATAAAGCCGGTTTTCCGGCTAGATTTAGCCGTTTTCTAAATTTTCAGTTGGCAACACTGCCTCTGCAAGCCCCTTCTGCGGCCCGGAACCCTTCTGTGGCATACCACTGTGTCTTTGCAGAAACGAAATTACTGAGTTGGAAAATACGACAGCCACCGTATGCTGGGAGGCCCTTCCAGGACTAAGGCAGTCGCGACCTGCCGCTTCTGCGAGGCCGATGACGAAATATCGACTCACATACTTTGCGAGTGCGAAAGACTAGCGATGCGACGAGAGGAGTGCTTCGGCATAACTTTCCCATCGCCTCCCTTAGCATGGGACAAATAAATTAATCGATTTATCGACAGATGTCGGTTAGATAAATTTATCTAACCTGTAGAGTGGGCAAAAGCACAATAGACCACAGGTCGCAGTGCTTATGGCAAATCTGCCTATGCCCTTATTTAATCTAATCTAATCTCTCTCGACAAGGGACTCGTATTCGCACATTCGAGTTGAACGACCCCGTTTACTTTCAGCAAACCCATGACAATTCCAGCCACAGTGAAGGAGCAGTTAGGAGAAGCTTATTACAAAATCCTCGCTGTCGACCGAGAGATCCGAGTTTATGCAAACCAAATGCAACGTCGGAACATCACTTGTCAGTATGAAACAGATAAATGGATTCCCCCGACAACATACCAAATGCAACATAGGATCACTACCTGTTATGATGAACAAGACAGCTAGTCTCCACAGACACCAACTGAGGAAAATAAAGTCACTTGCGAAGGATCGACCAACAATTTTAGTGACACGCCGTTAAGTTAAGTTTTGGAAGTAAGCATAAAAGATTCGTACACAGTTATTCGTCTTGATTACTCCAGTCCCCCCAGCTTCTTAAGTCGTGGCACCAGTTTAATGTTCATGAGGATATCTGCGTACCATTCCCCTTCCTTGTCTGCTTAACCTTTGGCCAAGAGACTGCTTCACTGCAAAGTGCAAATTGTCTATCATCGCTTTAGTTTCTCTATCCAAAGTTGAAATCACGCAAAGACTATCCTTCGGTGTCCAGTGTCCAGCCTATCATTTTTAGCAGAAGTTCCGCTACAGATTATACATACACATACGTCATAAAGCGGCATCTTCCTATTCCTATTATTATAGTTGAGAGCCCACCTTTTTTGGGGAATTTGTTGCAGAGTTTGTAACAAAGAGGTCTCCTCCAACTTACCAGTCTGTTTAATTTGGACGATTTAGGAGAGATTTGGATCGCCTTGTCGGCCTTAATTTTCACTTTTTTTTTGTGAGATTTGCAATTTTTCCACAATCTAGCATTTTGAACAGATCAAAACACGCGGTTCGAAGATTGGTGAAAAAATGGTGACCCAGTTTCTCACTTCATATTTTTCCGGCGCTGAGTTCTCATGAGACTATACCGTAAGGTCTGGTACTGGTATTCTGTCGCTTTCCATTATTGCCAGTTGTGCGGAATACCCAGCCTGACTGCATGGTCTCCTATTGGGCAATGTCCCGTAATCACCCTAGTAAGTCTCGCGATATCTTTACGCGGCCTGGTCAGAATCTTAGATGTTCTTTTCCAATAATAGGTTGGCCTCTTGATATTACACAGACTCCGACCCACTCCATTGTCCAATTTGGACCTATCTGTGATAAGAAATATGTCGTATTCCCCTATTACCTCGCTTCCCCTTCAATCACACCTGCTCGGGAATTATACATCGAAGTTATTCCCGTAGCTTAGCTTAGTCACGGCACAGCCCGTTCGAATACCTTGCCAGTGGTGTCCAGTAAACAAATTGGACGGTACGGACTTGCTTCTCCGGGGGGCTTATTTGCTTTTAACACCAGATTCTGTTTTTTTCCACTGTTTAGGAAAAGTCTGTTCCGTGAGACAGGCTCTAAAAATGTCAAAGATTTTTCCGGGTATTCTACGACTGCTGCCTTCAACCCCCTATCGGATACTCCGTCGGGTCCTGTCGCTTTATCGTCACTAAATTTGGCTGCTGCTTTGAAAAGCTCGTCCTCAGTTAGGTCTGGTGCGATCTCGCTGTCGATCGGTAGTCCCGGTTGGTTGCGTACCAACTCGTGACGGGGCAAAAGAGTTGCGACAATATTTCCTAGTAGATCTGTACACGTTAATTGTGGTAAATTTTGGCATATTTCCTTTGTGACCACTCTGTGGGCCGTTCCCCAAGGGTGTAAACCTGCGTCCTCGCAGAGCTGTTTGAAGCAGCGTTCCCTACTCCTTTTTATTGCAATTTTAAAGAGCTTTCGAGTTCTCTTGTATGCTTCATGTAAAACAGAATTTGCAGTTGTATCCGAAGAATGCTGGCTAAGGCGTCGGACTCTCAAGTATTTACAGCGTAAACCCCGCGATCTCCTCATTCCACCAGTAATTCTTCTTTGGAATGTTTTGATGACTCTCTTTCCGGCATAGAAGCGTCAAAGGATGCCTCTATATGTCTTGCAATCTGCGCTGCCATTTGCTCTGTCGACTTCTCGACAGGACTCATCTCAAGGAGAACTTCTTTAAAAATTTCCTCATCGAAATTCTTAGCAGACCATTCGAAAATTCCTGTGTCCGGTACCCGAAGTACTTTTTTCTTTGTTTTGAAGAAAATAGCCTGGTGATCGCTCTGTGTATATTCTTCACTAACCTGCCAGTACATGCTAGGCGCTAAGGAGCTGCTAACGAATGTGAGATCTATAATATATCCGAAACCTCTCTTCCTGAAGGTATGGGCACCGCCAGAGTTCATTAGAACGACGACGCCGACGTCCAGTTTAGTGAAAGCATCAAGGAGCGCACGTCCCCCTCGTCTCTAGGCTTCCCCATTCGGTCGCCCAGGCGTTAAAGTCCCCGGCAATTATAATCGATCCAGTAGTGTCGGCTACCCAGATTGAACTTCGCACATTCTTGTAATGGTCGCAAACAATAACAACGTCCACTTGTTTTTCTTTAATGATCTGTGAAAGCAGATCCTGTGTCGCCCGGCAGTGATTCAGATTTATCTGAACGAACCTCTTTTGCGAAGTTGCCTCAGTGCTTCCTGCTATGCTGGGCACTTCACGCTTCCGGTTGAGTGCCCGTAGTTATCTTTTTTGCGTCCGTAAAGAATGCATTTCGGGTCACTGTTATATGTTTTGGCCTAATGCCCCGCGACTCCGCACTTGAAGCACATGCCCGACCTGTCCTGCGTGCTCTTCTAGTATCTTGCTAAGTGACCGAATTCAAGGCACTTGAAACCTCTATTAGGGAAAATCTGCGTCCTCAGTCGGCAGTTCGTCCCTCCAATTTTTGATTTGTCACTCTGTAACACCTTACTGGCGATATCTGTTGGCAAACTAATTGTCGCGATTTGTGTATTTCCGTATACTTTCCTTAGAGATTTAACAGCGTCGGGTTTCAAATTCACTTGCAACCTCTCCAGGAACGCCGTGCAGATCTATTCTATCGTCGTCACCTCGTCAAGATCGTGGCACTCTATTTTTGTCTCCTGGCGCAAGGGGTCGACATTAGCTGCCGTGCCTAAAACCTCAGAAACGATAGTTGTATACCTATCAACGCAGTCTCCACTATGCGTCTTAATTTTTCTAAATACGTTCGCCCTTTCTCGTGCGTCGTATGCGGGAGACATTATCACCCATCTCTTTCATTACAGGCTCAGCTTTCACTCTCTTGGGCATCTCTGCGTATGCATACCTCCGATTTGAGATATGACCATTGCATCCGGCCTGCTTTTTGTTTTGATCCTCCTGGATTTCTTCCTTTTCCATTGTACTTTTGTCCAAGGGCCTGTGGACTCACTTCTCGCCGTCTTTACGTCCTTGTTCTGCGCTCTTCTCCCCGAGCCAGTGTCTGCGGCCATGGTAGGAGGAGCAGGCGAAGGAGCAAACGTTTTTCCCTCCATTTCAACTCCAGGCAATTTGGCAGTCTTATCTTCATGGGAGCGCGTCTTTTTGGTACGATTAGATGTTTGGACAACTCCTATCTCCTCTACGTCCCGCCCGCGTTTCAGCTTTTCCGATGCAGCTAATCGCGTCTTGGGTGTCGTCTGCGTGGTATTGTTTATTTTTGAGCGTCCCGGGGTGGAACGACCTTCGCGTATTTTCCTTCCGAGGTTCTGCTCTCTGCCCTCGTTGTACATAATTCGTATGTTCATTAATTTCTCCTTCACGACTCCGTGAATGTTGGCCTTTGTATCCATAAAGTTCCACAGGGGGGTATACTCTCACCCCTCCTGTGGAACTTTGTAGTGGACAGCCTACTGGTCCAGCTAAACAACACTGGCTTCTATACCCTAGGATACGCCGATGACATCAGCATCCTGATAAGGGGAAAATTTCCAAGAGTTCTTTCTGAACTCATGCAACAAGCTCTGACCCAAGTGGAGGATTGGTGTAGGAGGGTAGGCCTATCGGTCAATCCCGCCAAAACAACACTAATAGCCTTCAGTCGCAAACACAACTTGGAAGAGCTCAGCGCTCCAACATTATTCAACCAACAACTGCAGTTTACCACGGAGGTAAAATATCTGGGAATCACCCTGGATAACAAACTCACGTGGAACAAGCAGCTGCAAAACACAATTGCCAAAGGCAAACAGACCCTATATGCGACAAAAAGAGCAATAGGGAAAACGTGGGGGTTAAAACCACGAATGATACACTGGATATACGAAGCTGTGGTCAAACCCCGTCTGACCTATGGCTCGATAGTCTGGTGGATCAAAATCAAGCAAAAAACAGCAGCAGCGAAGTTGGGATCAGTACAGAGACTGGCCTGCGCAAGCATAACCGGCGCCAGGCGCAGTGCACCAACTTTAACTCTAGAGAAACTACTAGACCTGCCACCACTGGACCTCACAATCACAGAAGAGGCAAGACTTGCAGCGTACAGACTCCAATCATCGAACATGTGGACACCACAAAAGACAGGACACTGTACGATTACAGAAACTATTGCAAACCCAATCCTAGATATGGGCAGCGACTATACCCCGGCCATGTACACCTTCGACTCCAATATCCAAACCTCAACGGTTAGGGAAGACTGGAGTAAATGGAACGACAACCATCTATCAAATCACATCGTGTGGTACACGGATGGGTCGAAGACAGACGAAGGAACAGGGACAGGAGTTTATACTAAAACCAACAACTATAGTATCTCCAAACCCCTAGGTCAATACACAACTGTGTTCCAGGCAGAACTTATAGCCATAAACCTTGCAGCGGGGGAGAGTACTCGAAAGGGATATACCAATAAGACCATATTTATTCTCTCCGATAGTCAAGCTGCTATAAAAGCCATTGCAAATCCTAAAACAACCTCTAAATTGGTTTGGGAATGTCAACAAAATCTCAAAAACCTAGCTACCCAAAACAAAGTAACTCTAAAATGGGTGAAGGGACATAAGGGGATCGAAGGAAATGAGAAAGCGGACGCCCTTGCAAGAGAGGGTTCCGAACTACCCTTAACTGGTCCTGAACCTGCAATCGGAATTAGTAAATCTACTGCCAGAACCGTTGCTAGACGATGGACCGAGGATAAATTCCAAGATCGATGGAGACTAGCTGAAGGGTTCAGGCACAGCAAGCGTATGCTGGAATCTAACTGGCAAACCAACTGCACCGAAGCCCTCAGTCTAGGTAAAACGAACCTCAGGGCAGTGACAGGCCTTATAACCGGTCATTGTACCCTACGAAAACATCTGCACACAATTGGGATCTACTCACAAGACCCACTATGCCGCCTCTGCAACGAAGACGAGGAATCAGCCTCGCACGTTATTTTAGAATGCCCCGCTCTTATGAGCTGGAGATAAAATTTCTTTGGGGCTCAAACTACCACAATGGGTGCACCCAAAGTAAACCTGGTTAGCTTTCTTCTAAGCCTCATACGAAGGACAGAGCTCTTAACCTGAAACGTTCTCGCTTAGATGGGATATACAATAAGCCAGCAGGCTGCAGTATTGGGCGCAACCAGCCCAACCTATCTCAGCGCCATATCCATCCATCCATCCATTCATCCATAAAGTTGCCTAGATCAGCTATGAGCTCCCCTAACCTAGCGAACATATCTGTTTCCACGGCGGCCGGGTCTTTGTTTTCACCCTTTGTACCCACTGCTGCTAAAGGCAGTTGTTTTGCGGACCTATCCGGTTTTTAATACCAAGGAGTGTAGCAGTGCTTGGTCCCCCAGCAATGTCGTCTTCAACATCGGTTCCAGTCGCTGTTTCACGAGCGGTTTCGTCTCCAGCAAACACCTGTAGCATTAGATGGTAATAGATTGTGTCGTGAGTGCCGGAATCTTCTGCGGATCACTAAATATCTCTGAACATTACGGTCTGCCTGACCATGCCATGCGGAACATACCAAATAACCAGAGCATCGTTATAAGCTCAGATAGAAGAATCACCCTAAAGGGGTGCCACCAAATTGAAAAATCGGAGGACTTGCGTTATATCAAGGAAGATGTGGTCCTCCTACAACAGGGAAAGAACGACTGAGATTCTGACTAAACCGCGTAAAGATATCGCGAAGCTTACTGCTGTTATCACGGGGCACTGGCATATAGGGCTCCACGCTGCCAAGTTGGGCATCCCCCACAACGCACATTGTCGCAGCTTCGGAAATATAGATGAGAAGGCTTTTCTAGGAAGCTTGGAGGATGCAGCTAATGTGAAATTAGAGGAGCTGCTATACTTCCTAGACAACACTGGTCGCCTAACCTTTATTACACTAGTTCAACTTCACGGAGTTGGTGGTTTCAAAACGGCGCTTTATGCGCTAATTGGGCTTTTGGCTAACCTATGTCTAAGCCGCCACTTGAACCGGACAAGATGGTAAAGCAGCCAGTTGCACCACTGCTCCAGCACTGCGGTCGAGGGAGGACGACGACCGGGAACTCGCTTTCTCACTCCCACTGCCGCCGGTACTGGGTTTCCGAAGCCCTGCACCGTAACCTAAATTCTCCATGCGCTCTTCCATCTTCGGTTTATTGTTCTGGGTTTCTTTCCTTTAGTCTAAATTAAACTGGAGGCTGATACTTTCCAGAGTCCGCATGCTTGCGACCAAGCTCCCTCTTGGCCACGCATCTCTCGGCACATGCTGTTCCACCTTAGATTGGGTTGGTTTTTCATTCAGGGCCCTTCCCCATAGCCAATTTGGTTCACGGGTGAGATTTTCACCTACTAATTGTGCTGACGGTCACCCAGACGCGTACGGACATGGTTTACATAACTATGTATTACGAACGAACAGTTGACAATTGGACGCTACGTTGACAATTACAAAAGCACACTAGACCTAGTACGCCCTGCCTAACCGACACCTCCCTTAGCGTTCCCCCATCCACCACCCGGGGACGCGTCCGGAAGGAAAGCTGGCCCGGGTTGCATTGAAGACTGTGCTCGATGCTACACACCACTTCGTAGAGGATGTCAGTTTCCCTGACGTAAGCAAGCTGCGACCTGGAGAATATTGAGTTTCTACCCTTTTCCGGATATGGAGGTCGTGCGTTGTCAAAGCACCCTATCAGAAGGGTTGAATTCCAGCTCCAGCTCTTCTAGAGGCTCCGGTATTCCTTGAGTCAGGTAGGCGGTGGAGGCATTAATGCATTTTTTTTGACTTAGTTGAGTAGGAACTAACATCGTCATTTCACGTAAAATCCATGCCAATACTGTCAAAATTTTGATGATCATGAGATTGAATTCGGTGGTACTGACTTTATACGAAAGTCTCCACACCGGCTTTTGACATATCGCCAGCGAATACAATGCAGTTACTTTATTTCACAGTGAAAACATGTAGTCGACAATCAATCAGACCGCGAGTGAAATTTTTGTCCGCTGCGATTTTTTCAATGAAAATGCATGCTTACAGTCGTGGAACATGTCGGAAATGATGGGGAATCCCATAAGCTACAATCCGAATATGGTTCCAACATTTTTCTCGGCCATTTTATGTATTATTTTTCGATTCCCGTCATTAGATATTTACATAAAATGGCCGTGAAAAATATTAAAACCATTTTCGGATTGTAGCTTATGGAATTCCCCATCATTTCCGACATGTTCCACGACAGTAAGCATGCATTTTGATTGAGAAAATCGCAGCGGACAAAAATTTCATTTTCATTCCGCCCGAGGTCTATCGTGCGCTTTAAGATTCAAGTTCTTGGTTTTCCTTGGACTCTGTGTTGCTACTACCTACCCAGGGCTCCTGAACAAGTCTTATGTCTATAACTTACTCCCTCAAGAAGATTATCCGAGGCAATCGTAGAGTGCTGTAGGTTAATCTGTACCACCTTCATGTTGATCACCTCCGCTACAAATATCTTACATTAGATGTGTTTTTTTGGTTATCCCGTGCAGGTTTGGGTAACGAAACTCCATATAAAAAAAATGCCAGCTGATCCACCTGTCATTTAAATGACGTTAAGAACACAGGGACCCGCATTGCATCACTAATGTAATGTAATGGAGGAATGCATACTCTCCGCCAGAAATATCGCAACCGAGATAAGCCCACCATCCACTGCTCTGGAGGTTCTCCTCAGACCCCACTGCATAGCTATACCTGTGCCTGGAAAGCCATCACCACCTTAAGAATTCTCGGCCCAACGAGGTATCAGGTTCTCTACTGCAATAAACGAAACGAAGCTTAGGTACTTTGCATAATGAAAAGCCAGATATCAGATGATAGAGATGAAATTTCTGAAAGTTATTTTTTAATCTTATTTTGAGTCTTCTTCCTTGTTGTTTTCTCGTGTTAAAACATACATACATGCTGATGATTTTTTGTCAAGGAGAACCAGTGGTGTAGATAGCTTTTCGGAAGGGAGGGGGATCAGTTGCCAGGATATTGTTCTTTAAGCACAGGGGAAATGCATTAAATTAAGGGGTTTTAAATAATCAAATTAAGGAATAGTCACCACAATCTTGCTTCTATGCTTTTCTACCGAATAAAAAAATCCTTCAGTCGTTTAAGGTATGCTGACAAGATCAAAAAATGAGCTGTCGCTTCAAGGTTTAAAGGTTTTGAAATTGTTGCAATACTGCTTCTTGAGCTGAGGTTCCGGAGGAATAGGTTTGGCACATCGAAGCAAATGTTGTATGTCGAACGACGTGACCCTAGATATCAAATATAGATTTTCATAATCCGCTCGCTTAATGCAGGTATACATACTTAATCGAAATTGGATTAGGAGGTTTTCACACTTGTACTTAATCTGGCCAGATTATGTAATCTGCGGTGTGGTGAATTTAAAAATATATATGGGATTTGACAGCTCAAATTAAGTAATTTGCACAGATTACGTAATCTGGCCGTAAGTGTGAAAACCGCCTTAGAGACTCCTGATATACGGCAGCATCTTAGGAACAATTGAGAAGTTGATAGAATCGCATAAAGATTACAGAATACGCTCTACACCTTGAGAGTTTGATCCTGGAAGGTTTTGGGGTGATGTTAAAATTGAAGGATCGCCTGCGATGCCGAGCGCAAATGTTAATGTTAAGGATCGTTCCCCCACTGGAGATGGATCCGGTAAAAATAGACCTCAGTGAGTGGTTTGTCTGCAGTATACAATAATGTTCTGCAGATCGAGAAAGCAGGACGTAAAGACGTTGAGGCCCCTCCTGTGAAGTAACACCTCAAGGTGGTCCAGCGGATCAGTGAATGAGATGGTTGTGATTTTGTTCGAGAAAAAATCCTACATAACTGTATACTGGGTAGCATGAAGCAGTATTGTTCAAGCAAGTTAGTCCAGCATCCAACACAATTGCCTGAGGATTTGCCTGAAAACGGAATTTCGCCAGTATGTGTACAGCATTGGTTCTTCAGGAGTCTGGTCACCTTACTAAACCATTATTGTCATCTAGAGGAGGTGAAGCGCTATCAATTGTGCTCTGTGGATTATACAAAAGTAATAAAATAAAACGGAATAATGTCAAATTCAATTTTTATTTGTTAATACTCGTAAAAATGTTTACAATTTGTTTTATTTAATTAATGGATTCTGTTTTTGCTCTGAAATCAGCACTGCTTTGCGAGCATCAATTACTATTATTCTTTTCTTCCGCTGCACTTTGGGCATCAACTTTTGCCAGAAGACTTTCCCTGATGTCATCATCGAACGAACTAACTTCACTCGACACCTTGCTTTCACTGAGGTTGCTTGCATTTCTATTCCAGCCTGGCTGGCTTGAATCCTTTTTCAAGTTTGATAAGGTTTTTCGAATTTCATCAACCGAAAATGGTTTTGGAGTGGCATCCTCTTCTGGACCTGATTCTTTTGAGTCCTTATTCAGTGATTCAAGGGCCTTCGACGAGTTCGGCTTGCTTTCATTACTATCGATTTGTTGACTGTTTTCGTCGGGTTTAAGGTCTATTGGCTTTGGGGTATTTTCTGAAACCGATTTGGTGGAATCTTTTTTCGGACTGGATTCCTCACATAGCTCATTTTGCTGAATTTGACTGCATCTAAACAGCAGGGGTTGTACTGTACTTTCACACATTTGACTTTCAGTTGGGCGGGGTGGCTCAGATTTGCAGGTGCAATTGCATGAAACAATTTTTGGTTGGATACTGATTTTATAATTTTTTCCTCTAGATCGCTGATGGTCTTTTGTCTTAGATTTTTTCGGAAGACTTTCATCTATTTTACAAGAAAGCAGGTTGTCATCACATGGATCGGGTTTGCAGCTGTATGTAGGCTCGACGTTAGTTTCATTGGTGGAAGAAATGGGATTAGGTGGTATTTTCTCATTTTCTTTTGAACAGCAACATATTTGTACTAACGGGAGTTTGCAGTTGTTGTTGGCTGAACTTTCGTTCGTTTTATAGCTCTTTTCCTTTCGCTTGCTTCGTAGGACAAAGGATTCAGGAAGAGGCCCTTCCAGTTCTTGTTCATCTTTTCGGCAACAGTGATACTGAACAGGCCGGTTAACGGAAGAGTTATTTGCCTTGCATCCAGATCTAAGGGACACATTTTGCTCATTTCCGATCACTAGCCTAACAGGACCACATTCATTACTTCGTGTGGAGCCAGACGACTCTATTGTATCAGTTTCGGAGAGACACGTTTCTGGCACTCGGCGGCATTGAATTTCTTTAGGATCTTGAGGAGTGGAGTTGTTGAATTTGTTACATTCTCCACTTTTGGGAACAGTGTCTTGCTCGTTTCTTATCACTAGCGTAATTGGACTAAATTGTTCCGTTTGACGACGGCTGTGCGACTTCCTCTTATCGGACTTTTGCGTTATACAGCAAAACTTTTCAGATTCATAAGATTTTTTCTCGCTTGTAGAGGGACTGTTCGTACACGTATTTCTCTTTTTCTTTTTCTGTTGACTTACACAAGTGCTGTCTGGGCCGATAGGTTTTATTACTAGAGTAATAGGCTTGCGACTTTTTTTTCGATCAGAACAAGAGGATTCTGATTCGGCAGGATCTCTCTTTATTTTTCGCTTATCCTTTGATTCCTGCTGGCAACTGAACTTTGGCGTTTCGCAGAATTGCTTTTTGTTGTTTTTATTCCTTTTTGGATTACCTTGTTTCGTTGGTTCTAATACAAGCCTAATTGAACGTTCACGTTTTCCACCCGTACAACATGTCTTCGGCTTTCGCTGTCTGCTTTTTTGGTTCTCGTCTTCCGAGTCTTCTGGCTCATACAATAAATTTCCGCAGAGACGAATTTTATACACGCCATTATTGGCATAATCCTGGCCTGCGGCTTGACGTTGCGCATTACTGAAGCTGGCGGAAGTACTCTGATCCGGGCGATCATGAAATCCAACAATTTCAAAACCACTTTGTGCTAAATGTTCTAACAAAGTGTTTAAGCTAGTTTTACCAATTTCATTGATTTCATCTTCAGAAGCAACTGAATTTGTACTGGATCCACTACTAGATATCGATGTATTGTCGTGTTTAGCCTTCTGAGTCTCCTTAGCCCCTTTAGCCTTAGTTTCCTTAGCCTCCTTACCCTTAGACTCCTTAGCCATAGCCTCTTTAGCCTTAGTCTCCCTATCATCAGCCTCCTTAGCCTTAGTCTCCTTCGTCTCCTCATCCTCTTCTTCCTTGTCAGTTTTATCGGCCACATATTGGGTTTGTTTATTTTTCAAACAGTCGATCAACACGTTCAACGACACGTACTTAGCTGAATCGTCATCTTCTGGGGATTCATCTTCAATGCACTCGCTCTCCGAACTTTGAGAGTCTTCATCTTTACTATCCGCCGAAGACGACATCGGTACGCAAATCATTTCGCGGGTTTTGTTAGAAGGAGCGCAACGATATAATTTCTTTTTTCCGGACATTTCTAACTGTAATTTCATTGGAGAAGTGGCTTCTGGACGATTTCTGGATGATTTATGCATTTGTACGTCTTTTGCATGTCCAAAAGTAGGACAAGTTGATTTCAAAGGTTTACACGTCAATAAGTTTTCATCAATTTGATCCTTGCCACTCGACCGTTGAGCTTTTGACCTACGTTGGCTTGAGGTGACTTTCGACTGATCCTCGACACACTCATTTTTGCTGACTGGATAAGGTTCTTGCATGAATTTATCAGCCTTTTCTTGACATTGCAGTATCAATTGCGGTAAACATTGCATCAGCGGGGAAGGTGGAAGCTTTGTATTGCCATTCTGCCTTAGGGAATCCGACGTTGGTTGACATTGTAATAAAATTTGTGGGGAGCACTGGAATGTTTTTATTTCTGGTTTTCGGCTTTTATTGCCACAAATTTCGCTCATGCCGGGTGTCTCCATTTGTCGACATAATTCCTCAAATTTCACACATTCTTTATTTTGATAGAATACTGGTCTCGAATGTGGGGTATCCGAATTACCGATTCTGTAGTTTCGAGGTACGCTTCTGGGTCTCTTTCCACTCCTAGAAGCTGTGGGACAATTCCCGTCATTTCTGACATTTAATTCTTCACAGTTTGCTCGCGCATTTCTGGGCTTGTGTTGCGGATAAAGGGTCTCTTGATATGGCATCTGTTGTGTGGGTTTTTGTTGCGGATAAGGGGTCTCTTGATATGGTATCTGTTGCGTCATTTGAAACTCTCCTCCATGCTGAGTTGAACAGTGACGTTGGCCGTTCGCACCTCTGAAATCGAGATAATCGTAAGGGCTATACGAATGTCTGGACATTTTGTGATCCATGTCATTCCTTGGATGGCAACCTTGCCTTGGAGATTTCCTCTGCGACGTCCATGATGTATATGGATCTGCCTGACAGCTGCTACCAGGCGGATAGGAAGCTGCGATTCTCTTACTTCGATCAAATGAAGGCTCCTGGCAATAATTGAAATATGAAGATTCGTTAATATCATCATATTTACGCGTAGAGCCGCCTCCTCTCACATAAGAAAAGTTGCTATTTGCATTGTATGGCAACTGTTGGGAAAATTCTTCATAGTTTTGAGGCGGGCAATCACAGTCACGTCTACTCGATTGAAAGTCTCTCGGGGGATAACATCTTTCGAAAGTTGACAAAGGCAAATCAGCATTATCAAAATTATCGTTAAAGGTTTGGCAGCTTGATGAAGACATTTTTTTTTGTTATTTTTCCTATAAATTAGTATTTTATTTTAATTTTCGTTTAATTCTTTAAATAACCAAAATATTTACCGGAATTTATTTACTGGAATTTTTTTAGGATATTTACATAAATTTTAATATGATGATGTTTTCATTAATATTTTTAATAAGTAAATGACATTTTTTTAAAGCACGATGTAACTTTGATTCGAATATTTTGAAAAATTTTGATTATGATCAATTATGATAGTGAGAGTTTGAGAGAGAAGGTCAATGGGTTATCAACCAAGGACTCTTTCATTTTAAGGGCAGTGTGATAGCTGCTGAACTGCACCGCCAATGCTCAACATGTACTATGGGGCAGCAAAGATGTCAACAGAAGAGGAATTTTCAAGTAGTGACACTACCGTACAAATAGACTATGGGAAAGTGAAGCTCTCTCGCATCTTCTTCTCTTTCCACCCGTAAATACATTTTTCTAGTCTGGTTGTCATCCCAGAAAATTGTTGTTGTTACATTTTAGTCTCGGACAAGGGAGTAGGGTAAAATTATAATTGAAGGGGCTCATTTGCATGTATGTAATGGTGACATCCTCAATATGGGAGTCAGTCAACCATTGTAGATTAGATTAGATTAGATTACATGAGGGCATCGGCATATTTGCCATAAGCACTGCGACCGGTGGTCTATTGTGCCATTGCCCACTCTACAGGTTAGATAAATTTATCTAACCGACATCTGTCGATAAATCGATTAATTTGTCCCATGCTAAGGGAGGCGATGTCCTCTGTGAGAGGGAAAGTTGTGCCGAAGCATTCCTCCCGTCGCATCGCCAGTCTTTCACACTCGCAAAGTATGTGAGTGGATGTTTCGTCATCCGCCCCGCAGAAGCGGCAGGTCGCGTCTGCGACTAAGCGCATGGTTCTTAAGTGCCCGTTCAGACGGGAGTGGCCTGTAAGGAGGCCAGTTATGATTCTGACCCTGTTCCTGCTGAGCTTAACTAACTCCAGAGTGCGTTTCTTAGAGTAGGTTGCTACAAAAAGCTTCGACTGCCTTAGTCCTGGAAGGGCTTCCCAGCATACGGTGGCTGTCGTCTTTTCCCACTCAGTGATTTCGTTTCTGCATAGACACAGTGGAATGCCGCAGAAGGGTTCCGGACCGCAGAAGGGGCTAGCAGAGGCTACCCTAGCGAGTTCGTCCGCGAGCTCATTCCCTTCTATTCCAGAGTGTCCGGGAACCCATAGGAGTGTAAGATCATTGCGAGATCCTACCGATTGAAGTATTTCCTGACATAGCCCCACTAGTTTTGAAGTAAAGGTATGTTTTGTAAGAGCTTTGATTGCCGCCTGACTGTCAGTGAAGATCGCTATCTTCCTGGTGACATATCCTTTGTTCTGACATTCTCTGGCACAAATTTCTATTGCATGTACTTCCGCCTGGAACACAGACGCTAATTTCCCCATAGGTATTGAGTAGCTTACACCTGGACCACTGATGCCCGCTCCAGAGCCTGTCTCAGTTTTAGATCCATCTGTGTAAAAGCTGATAGTGTTGGGGTGGAGGGACCTGAACATATCCGTCCAACTTTCCCTCGCCCAGATTGCTGATTTAAAGGACGCGTTGAAGCGTAATGTCTTGACTAGGTAGTCCGAGGGTAGGCAGAGGGTATTGCTACCTTGTAACCATCCCATTTGATCATGGCTAAAAGTGACTGTCGTGCTGGAGGCCCTGAGCCTACCAACAGCCAGCCTCGCCGAAGCCTCAATATGAATGTGTAGCGGAGTTAGGTCTAGAAGAACCTCCAGGGCAGCGGTGGGGCATGAAACAATAGCTCCAGTGATAATTAGACAGGCAAGCCTCTGGACCTTACCTAGATCCGACTTACCAGTGCTAGTTGAAGCCCCTTTTCCACCACACCACCGCCCCATACTCCAATATAGGTCTAACAACTGTCTTGTAAATCCACAGAATTAAATGTGGTTTAATTCCCCAGGTCTTACCTACATAACCTCTGCAGGTCCATAGTGCCTTGATCGCCTTTTCCGTGACCGATTGGTCATCCCACAGTAATTTGCTATCAAGGGTGACTCCCAGATATTTGACTTGGTTTGCCATTTTAATTTGGGAGTTGTACATAGTAGGACAGGTCAGGGTTCTTGTTGTCCTGCTCCTACTGAAAGGAACCACAGTGGTCTTGGACGGGTTGACCCGTAGACCACTCTGCGTGCACCAATCTTGAACTATACGCAGGGCGGTGTGGAGCACATGGGGCAGGACTTCCTCAAATTTGCCCTTAACCATGATGACCAGATCGTCTGCGTATCCTTGGGTGGAGAACCTCTCTAAGGTTAGTTTCCACAACAGTCCATCAACGACTAAGCACCAAAGAAGGGGGGACAGTACCCCTCCTTGTGGGCAGCCACGAGTGGCTAAGGCGTAGAGGGTGGACCCTCCGATGCTGGTATAAATGTTCCTCGATGAAAGCATGCGTTGCACCCAGTTAATCATTGTCACATCTGCCCCTTTTAGACTTAGCGCCGTACCAATGGACTCGAAGGACGTATTGTCAAAGGCCCCTTCTATGTCCAGGAATGCACAAAGTGCCATATCCTTCTTTGATATGGCCACTTCGATTTCGTCCACTAAGGTGTGAAGTGCAGATTCCGTCGATCTGCCTGGTTGGTAGGCGAATTGTCTGGTGACAAAAGTGGGCTGACATCCCCTATTGAGGATGTCAAGTTCTAGTGAGGTAATAATGTCAAGTAAGTACTCACCCCTTCGGTTGGTGTCTGAGCTGCCCCACAGCGTGTGATGGGAATTCGCATCACATCCTATCAATAAATCCTTACTGTACGCTTGACAGTGAAACGCAAGCCGCTGGAATTCTATCGCCGGCACTTCCTTGTCCCCCGCTAGGTATGCTGAAACAACCACTAGTTTGTGGCCGCTCTCTCTAGCGGGGTTGATTTCGATGGCCCCCATGTCACTGTTGGTAAATTCTGAAAGGCAAATGTAATCAATGCGCTTGGTAATCATAATACAAGCTCTAGGTCGGCTAGAGCATCTGTCGTAAACCACCTCCGCATTACTTACTTGTAGTCCTTTGACGATTCCTTCGTGTTGCCACGGTTCTTGAATAAGGGCAAGGCCTAGCCCCTCGCTAGAGAACCGCGCAGATATTGTATCCGAGGCTCGAATGGCATGGTGCAGGTTGCATTGCACCACGCCAATTCCATCGTTACGAGCTAAGCTCATCATCGGATACACCGTCTCCTGCTGTGAGGGTGTCCTCAGCTTCCATCGATTCTGGAGGCAATGGATCGTCGTCTTCGGGCATCTCCACGTCTGCTTGATCTGGAACCTCGGCCATAGCGGCACTGGGCTCCTCATCATCAGACTTATCCACAGTCGGTGGAGTCTCCACTTCGCCCGTGTCTGCTGCTTTCGTGGCTGGAGCGCCCTTCCAGTTTTTGGGGTAAACACGCACCTTACCGAAACGGTAAGACACCTGGAAGCGGCGCCTGGAGATGGTCTCCATTGACTGCGGGTCAATAGAAACAATCAATGTCAAGCTGCCACCTTCCACAGTGGCCTTGATCACTCTCCACTCGGTGGTGTGCAGCCCTTCGTTTTGTCTGCGGAGGAGGGTGATGGCGTTGGCCGCGTCCGTGCTTCTCGGTAGGTGAAGCGTAGCTATGGTAGAGCGCGGTATGTCGTCACCGGTTGCGGTGCGCAATGAGGCGCCTTCCCAAGGGGAAAGGGTAGGGGTGACGCCGATCAGCCAATCGGCCGTGGCCTGATTGTCGCAGTCGACTAGAAGAAAGCCGGGGCGGAAGCGGATGCTACCGAATTCTGGGAAAACTGCCGTCTTCGGCGGGTTGTCAATGAGATGACTGATGATGGCATCTTGTACCGCGGACAATTGATCTGGTGTTAGCAGTCTGCCCGGGTAGCAAGATGCAAGAATGGCAACCCTTACAGAGGATGCTGCTTGCGCATAGCTGCCCCTGCTCCTACTGTCGGAGGCAGAGGGGGCGGCAGCTGGTCTGGAAGGGCCTGCATTCTGAACTGCACCATCAGCTGCCTTGCGGGCATCGCTGCTCCCACTAACAGATGTCGCCGCCGGAGGTACCTTGCGGTCCTTCCTTACGGGTACTGTCTTGGGGGCGGCTGGTCCAGATGGACCTGTCACCGGCGATGCTTTGCATGCTGCTGAGGTGCTCGGTTTGCAGGCAGCGCTCACAGAAGGTGGAGTTGTCGTCTTCTGTTTTTTGTCGGAATTGGCCTGCTTCTCGGGATTGGAAGCACCATTCTCCTCAGAGCGCTGCCGCTTGGGGGGAGGGACTTTACGGTCGGGATTGACCGCTAGGGATCTGGCTTTCTCGGGGGCATGCCCCTGCGAAAGATACCTTAGGTACCTCTTGCAGGCTGCACCTCCAAGGCCTTTTCGAAGTGGGTCCCCCAGGTGAGTTTTTGGGTGGAAGCGTTGGTTTCTGCTTTCCATCCCTGTTGAGTTGGCCACTAGGACCGGCTTCTATCTGACGCGGATCATCCACATCGGAAAGGTATAGTTCCGCCGGAACGGAAGATGAGGCGTTTGATGCCTCCAGATCCGATTCTGAGGTAGTCTCAGGTAGATCTGCGATTGGGTTTTTGTGTTTTTGTTTTATTTCCTTACTCATTTTGGTCCCACGAGTAGCTAGGGAATATAGGTCCGCCACACCAGGGCTCTGGTGCAGTAAGGCTGGATTTTACCGGAGGTCGCCTGGTATCCGGCTGCTCCGTTAGTGATGTCCATTTGTGTCCCTGGACATCTTCCCCCGATGGGCACGGGTCGCATAACACCCCGGGGATTTAGGACAAATCTAACATCGGACCCTAACTAACACATATAATGAATGTGAGATTTTCCCGGCCCGGATGTATACAGTGGATGTTCGGATCCCCATCCCCGACTCGCCTAGTAGGTGGAGTAACTCCACGCACCAGGTGAGTCATGTCCGGATGTGGATCCTCCCACCAACCGGCCCTCACAGATTGGCCTTCACCAAGGTGAAGTTACTAGTGGCCACCACGTAGAGGTCCTGTGAGCACTTCCCGCAATGGCAGTATTGAAACAATATCACCTTACGGACTGACAACCATTGTAACTAGAGAAAGGCAGGAAGTTTTTGATATAACTGATGGAAACAAACACTCAAAGACATCATCAAAGGGGTCGTAGAGGAGGTTGTGGGATACAAAGCCCGGCGAGCCCGAAATGATTGGTTTGATGAAGAATGTCAAAATGCGGTAGATGCTAAAAACGAGGCATATCGCCAATGGACTGAACGCGCAACTAGTGCCAAAAAAACCAAATATGACGAGCTTCGACGATTTTCGTATAGGTTAATTAGGCGCAAGAAACGTAAGCATCTTGACGAGCAGTTGATGCAAATAAACCAAAGACTAGCTAGTAGGAACAGTAGACAAGCGTACAGGCTGATTAATTCAATCAAAAGTGGATACCAACCCAGGACCAGCCTCTGTAAGGATAAGGATGGCAATATCATTAGCGACACCGATAGCGTTGATAAACGCTGGGCCTCACATTTTGAAGAGCTCCTCAATGTTCAACCGAACAACCCCACACAAGAAGCTCCGGAGCTGATGGCTGAACCAGGCCCTCCCGTTCAACCCCCAACAGTAGAAGAAGTTGATCTCGCCATGCAAGCACTAAAACATAATAAAGCCCCGGGCGCTGACGAGATTCCAGCTGAACTGCTGGAGCATGGTGGGGAGAGCCTTGTTAAGGCTATACACACACTTATCGTTAAAGTATGGATTGACGAAATAATCCCGGAAGATTGGCGTAAAAGTATCATTTGCCCAATCCACAAAAAAGGGGATAAGTTGAAATGTGAGAACTACAGAGGCATATCATTAGTTTGTACTTATAAGATTTTATCTAAGATTCTGGAAAATATAATTAATCCGTACGCAGAAGAAATCATTGGCGAGTACCAAGGCGGCTTTGGACCTGGTCGTTCGACGACAGGTCAGCTTTTTACAGTGAAGCTTTTACTCCAGAAGTGCTGGGAATACAACATCGACGTATACCAAATATTTGTTGACTTCAAGCAGGCATACGACAGTATCGATCGAAGCGTACTGTACAACATTTTGCTGCATTTTGGAATACCGGCTAAGCTAGTGCGACTCATAAGGATGACGATGACTAATACCGTCTCGCAGGTCAGAGTTCAGAACAGACTCACTGACCTATTTGAAACTCGTACTGGACTCAAGCAAGGCGACGGGCTGGCGCCGACGCTCTTCAACCTGGCTCTGGAGTATGTGATTTGAGCCATGAATTTGGACAGCAGCGGAACGCTACTCATTAGATCGACTCAACTAGTAGCCTACGCCGACGACATCAACATCATGTCTCAAAGATTGGGTGACGCAGAAAGCCTTCTGCATAATCTCAATAACGCCGCCAAAGAAGTTGGGCTACATATCAACGAGTCTAAAACCAAGGTCATGATGCAATCAAAAATTAGAACGCCAGTAAATTCAAGCAGCACAATGGGGGACCTCAATATAGAATATGTAGACAACTTCACTTACCTGGGTTGCAATTTGTCAAAAGACGCCAACGAAACAGATGAGATAAAGCGACGGATACAACTAGCTAATAAGTGTTACTTTGCGGTCCTCCAAATATGAATTCATTCATTCATTCATTCTGTATGTGAGGACGCCCACCTGATGCTAGGCTTTCGGAATTGGAGGACAAGGTCGTGTGACCGCGACAATTGGAGGTTTTCAATCCAGGCGGCCAAGGCCCGACGTCGGGCTATCGTGCCATAAAGAAGAAGAAGACAATCACCGTTTGAAAAAAATATTTCAAATTAACTAAAAATCATATGGAAAAAATAAGCTGCATGGCAGGAAAAGGATAACTGCGTGGTGATAGTTCATTTATAATTTTTGCCGATTTCTCTGGACTGATTTGATTTAAATCCACTTTCTTAGCCAATCAATACCAATAAAAAAAAGTGGTTACATGCAACTGTTTTTATGTGTAGTTCTACATAATATATGAAAGATATTGTGGAAATACCGCTAACGCATCGAAATATCTTCATACACGCTCTTCCTAGAGACATACATTTTCATTTCGACAGATCTCCCGATCCCCGATCACCGAAATTACTGCAAAGGCGCGCGCGCCGAGTCAATTTTCAAAAGATGTTTCGCTAACTTGTCGACATATACAATAACCAATAATGAACTTACAATGTTTCGCTCAAAGTTCAAAGCTCTTCACCAAAGACACACTACCAATCCATGCTCTTCCAATTATAGATTCTCATTCCGCGTGAAGGCTTTTCAGCGGAGGAAGAGGTCGGTGGCCGGTAATTCTTGTAGCATTTCCCGTGTTTTTCCAGTAAATTTCGTTCGCTGAATGCACTCATTATTTTTGCTCCTAAAGATAGCTTTTAGTCCAGTACAATTGGTTCAAAATAGCCCCAAACCTAAACATCCAAAAAGAAAAGAAATTTGTGATGCCAAATTGTTGAAGACACTGCCTAATATCCGCGGTAAAAAGTTACACTAATTTGCGTCATGGGTTAAGGGGGGAGGGGGTGGCAAAGGGGTGAAAATTCAGTTTCTTGCAAATATCTGGAAAACTATGAGTCTGACCTTAAAATGTCCTGAGGACGAAATAAACTGCATAAAATTACCTTTGCAATGATATATTACAGTCTATAGATTTTCTCAGAAAATTATACCCTAGACCCAAAAGTATTATAGTGAATTTTCATTTTTTTAGTTTTACATTTTGCATTGTAACTCTTGATAAAATAGATTTAGGATCATAAGATCTTGCCCATATATTGTTAACAAAACTTGCTTGATTTGTACCACAAATTGAAGTGCGCCGCCCATTGACGCCCCCCTCACTCCTCCTAGCATTTTTCAAAAAGGCATGCCTGTAGCTCCATTTCAAATTAAGCAAGGCAGATCAAATTTGGTGGGGTGCCTAGTCTAAGCCCCATTATGCTCCTTACTAAAAATTATTAGCATCCGATCAAAACTAAGGGTACCCCCATACAAAGTGACCCAAATTTCTAACAAATTTTACATTTTTTCACTTCTAAATTCTACCTAAAATAGAAAAAAAAATTTTATCTCTTAGAACGTCCTAATAACAGTTAATTGTAGTCTTCTGAATGTATATCCGAAAGTTTGTACCAGAGCGTGCCTTAGAAGTACAAAAAATCGAATTTGAAGGTTGCTAGTACACGTTACTCGAAATATTCACAAACAGTCTTGGAACTGGTATCACTGACCTTCAAACCCAAGTTCTAAGAGATAAATTTTTTTCTTGTATTTTACATAGAATTAAGAAGTGGAAAAACGTGAAATTTCTTAGGATTTTCTCTCACTTTGTATGGGGGGTACCCTTAGTTTTGATCCGATGGTAATCATTTTTGGTGGGGAGGATAATGAAGCTTAGAATAGGCACCCCATCAAATTTGATCTGCCTGGCTCAATTTACAAAGAAGCTACAGGCATGCCTTTTTGAAAAATGTTAGGAGCAGTGAGGGGGACGTTAATGATTGGAGCACTCCAATTTTTGGTACAAATCAAATACATTTTGTTATCAATATATGGACAAGATCTTATGACGGTAGGTAAATTCTATCAAGAGTTACAGTGCGAAATGTAAAACTCAAAAAATGTAAATTCACTATAATACTTTTGGGTCTAAGGTATAATTTTCTGAGAAAATCTCTAGACTGTTACATATCATTACAAAGGTAATTTTATGCAGTTTATTTCGTCCTCAGGACATTTTAAGGTCAGACTCATAGTTTTCTAGATATTTGCAAGAAACTGAATTTTCACCCCTTTGCCACCCCCTCCCCCCTTAACCCATGGCGCAAATTAGTGTAACTTTTTACCGCGTATATTAGGCAGTGTATTCAACAATTTGGCATCAAAAATTTATTTTCTTTTTGGATGTTTAGGTTTTGAGCTATCTGTACTAGACTACACTTACGGTCCAAAGTATCGACTCAACCTAATAGCGCGTGTATTTGTACGTGTTTTTTGGAAAGTATGATAGTTATTCATAAAAGTCGTATGTGGTTTAAAAGTTCGAAACCTTAGCTACCTGTTGGTACCCTTTTTATCAACATTTGCTTTGCACTTTTTAAATGATTGCCACTTGTAACAAAAAACCCAGAAAAATTGAAGTTTCAGGTAAAGGTCAGGTCAGGTAAACTACCCCTATAAAAGCGCCCGTAATCGGTTTCTCATTATCAGTTGCATCAGGAAAGTTAGGTAACTTACATCTGAAGTAATTTCAGTCACTGTTTGGTCATCAATGGATACGACGCCAGAAGAGGCGGCACAAGTTGTAGCCCTATTGTCGGAAAATCATAGTCAGCGAACCGTCGCTCGCCGTCTTGGAATGAGTCAGTCTGCTGTCTCGAGAGTTAGCAGGAGATTTCGAGAGACTGGTAGCTTTAATTCGAGACCAAGAGCGGGCCGCCCTCGATCCACTTCAGAGAGAGACGACCGTTTCATTGTTACAAGTACGTTACGAAATCAGTTCCTCACGGGTGTTGCTGCGCAGCGGAACCTGAGGCGTGTTCGCGGAGTAGCTGTTAGTGTCTGCACAGTAAGGAGACGATTAAGGGAAGCGAATATTAATCCAAGACGGCCTGCCAGGGGCCCCAAATTGACTGCACGACATCGACAAGCGCGCCTCTTATTTGCTCGAGATCATCTTATTTGGAGCGATAAGGAATGGAGCTCAGTATTGTTCACTGACGAGTCGAGAATGTGTCTACATGGCAGTGACAGAAGATGTCAAGTCTACAGGCGTCCAACTGAGCGATTTGCGCAGTGCTGTTTCACTGAAACGGTTGCATACGGCGACGGTTCCTGTATGATGTGGGCTGGCATTTCATTGGAGGGAAAAACGGATCTCGTATTCGTGCCCGCAGGAGGCCGAGGAGGAGGGCTGACAGCTGAGCGATACGTTACCGATGTTCTCCGTGTCCACGTTGTGCCCTATGCAGCATTTATTGGCGAGAACTTTACTTTGATGCACGACAATGCCCGGTGTCATGCGTCGCGCCTCACTCGGCAGTTCTTGAATGAAGCCAATATGTCGTCACTTAACTGGCCTGCGCGCAGTCCCGACATCAATCCCATTGAACACTTATGGGACGAACTCAAGAGAAGAGTCCGAGCCAGAAATCCAGTCCCTACGTCCACTGAAGAATTGAAGGCAGCCCTATTAGAGGAGTGGAACGGTATTCCTCAAGATATCATCAGCAACTTGATCAAATCAATGCAGAATCGACTGGAAGCTGTCATTAGAGCAAGAGGAGGCAATACCAAATACTCAAATAATAAATACTTAACTTATTTTCCAACAGTTTTTGTTTTATTTGCAAAAAACCTAACCAAAATCCATTTTCATATTTGCTCATTTTCGCTACGTTTTCGTTCAAAGAGCATCAATTTTAAAAATGCTCACCAAATATTGGTTAAAATGGTACCAACGTAAAGCTGAGGCCTTAAGCTTTTCAATGACATACGATTTTTATGGATAACTGCTATACTTTTCGAAAAACACGTACAAATACACGCGCTTTTCGGTTGAGTCGATACTTTTGACCGTAAGTGTATTTACTTCGCCAATCTGTCATCAAATAAAGCACACACCAACGAACCAAATATGAGCATACCCAGCAAAATCGGAAAGTTTCATATAAGTCTTATATTCGAACAGAATAAGACTTAGGCCGGGTTTCTGATAGCTCTTATTCAGTACCTGTCGGCTGATTAGTCTTATCGCGTAGAGAAGAGACACACCATATTTAGAAAGCTTTTCCATTGTATTGAATGGAATTTTTGTTTATTTTGCATAGCTACGCCATATTTTGCTTGTTTAAGCCATCATCTTAGATTGAGAAAATCATTGCGCACTTTCATCCAACAGCGTAAATAAGCAAAAGATAACATAACTATGCAAAATTAACAAAAAATCAATTCAATATAATGGAGAAGCTTTTTGAATATTGTGTGTGTCTTCTCTGGGCGATAAGACTAACCATTCTATAAGATCTACGAGAGAATGGGCCTTACTCATTAAGAGATTATTCAAAAAAGTCTTAGGCCGGATTTCTGATAGCTCTTATGCAGTACCTGTCGGCTGATTAGTCTTATCGCGTAGAGAAGAGACACACCATATTTAGAAAGCTTTTCCATTGTATTGAATGGAATTTTTTGTTTATTTTGCATAGCTACGCCATATTTTGCTTGTTTAAGCCATCATCTTAGATTGAGAAAATCATTGCGCACTTTCATCCAACAGCGTAAATAAGCAAAAGATAACATAACTATGCAAAATTAACAAAAAATCAATTCAATATAATGGAGAAGCTTTTTGACTATTGTGAGTGTCTTCTCTGGGCGATAAGACTAACCATTCTATAAGATCTACGAGAGAATGGGCCTTAGTCTTTCACAAGAGGAAATCCTTATTAAAAGGCTTACCTTAACATGGTGCATGTCATTGGCGGTAAGGTTTAAAGCTTCCAAATCTTTTATATATTCCTGATTGTAAGACTTATTTATGAATTACTAGTAATGCATTTATATAATTAATAATAAGGCTTTTTTAAGAATATAGCAAAGGCTTAGATAAGGCCTTAACAATAATTCTTATTTAAGAATTATTTCAAGCATTATCTAAGGCATTTCGAAACTAAAATATAACCCTTAATAAAAGGTTGAAATAAGTAGTTTCATTTTCTGTAACTCCTTTGCTGGGCGATGGTGCATTCACTCAGTCGTTTGTTTAATTTATATTTGTTTATATTTCCTATCCGCTCATGTACTTCGACCACGCCGAGATTCGATCTCCGGATCCCAAGATTACTAGCATCGTAGATCGCGACTCAACCAAGTCAGCCACAGACCATGTTATAAATAAATGTCTGCAAACTGCCTTATGCCACCTGTCTGAAATGGCATTTATATACTTACTAATAAGGCTTTTAAAAGTATAATAAATGCCTTAAGTAAAGTATATTATAAACCTTATAAATAACTTTTCTTTCATTGATATGTAAGCCATAGGGCAACTGGGAGCTTTCAAATAGTGAGTGCAAGTTGAGTTTGAAATGTTGTCTTACATTTTGCTAAGAAGTAAGTCTTATATAATGATATGAATAAGATCTAATCACCCAAAGCTATTTCAGCTTACTGAATGCTTACAGTTCAGCAGTAAGTAAGTCTTTTCTAAGTCTTACTTTTTCATAGATCTTACGGAAATTTTGCTGGGCGTATACAAAGTGATGACCTTACATGATTCCAAAGGACGACACCTATCATTTTCATTGCACTGTCGCTTTGTTAATTTAGATGGAATTTACTTTTTGAAGAAAGGTTTCAGCGTTAATTATTGGTTATGCCGTGTGACATTGTGTTATTGGTACACAATTGATGTTTCAACAAGAGTTCGTATTTAACTTATGGTGAATTTTTCATGAAAGTGACTGTCGCCTTGAAAATGACGGCCATATAAGATACATTGGGGGACTGTCGCCTTAGATGATTCCAAAATGACGAAAATGACTATCGCCAGTCAACTGTCGCCTTACAGAATGTCAGTTCTGACTACATTTTATAAATAATCGTACATAAACAGCAGCCAGTCTCAGAGATATCTTATCTGACTGTCATCTTATCTTCAATTATTCATTGTTTGATACGAAAAACGCTTCCATCTTGGCCGAAACAGTTTCGATGTATATTATTAGTTAAACGCACGTTTATATACCTTTCGGTAGATTTAATTTGTTAAATTTGATAAAACCACCAGATTTACGAAATGATCCTCCGCCAAAAGGATCAACAAGCAGTGCTGCTCATTGCATTTTGTGGTGCGTATTTTTAAGTCCCAATAAAAGTGAGGTGAAGTTTTATCCATCTCATAAAAATTAGAGTTGCGCGAATATGTAAAATTTGTGTATCCCGGGAATATCAATGTAGTGGTAGTTCTGGAATAAGTGTTATTCATAAAATATAATTACTAGAAATATTAATTTTCGCATGTGTCGGAATTCTTAGTGCAGTAATTTTTTTTCTTATCTTATCATTTATCAATTCGAAACCAATTAAAAATACAATAATAGATATATCTTTCAAATTATTTTGATGTATTGCTTTCATGTGATTGATTCGAAAGCATCAAGTGTAATCAACTAGTGAAACTTACTGACTAAATATGGATAATATTATGCCTATTTTTTTTTACAAACAATGCTAATTATTGTCCTTTATTTTATAATATAATATAATTATAATTTTATGCTTGACAATACTGTCTTAAGACCGTCTGTTCCTACGAACAGTAAGCTTGCAGTTAATACCGAACCATCGGAAATAAAAACTAAATTGAAAAGATCATGCATTATTATCTGATAATTGAATTTTTTAACCATTAAATAAAAATCCTTAATACTTTTGTTCGATCCAACAGTTGTAGGTGTGTACAGCCAAAAGGAATTAAAACCTCCTGAAATACATTTAGCCAATAGTACACATTCGCCACTCGAGAATCCGATACCACAGAAAAGCTCGTTGGACAAACTACAGCGAAAGACTACCAATTCCACAGTTGCACCTACGCTATTAGAACCCAACACAACCTTCACTCCAGTCACACTTACATCGAAAAATTATCCAAATCCGTATCCAGCATCTAGTTTTCAGAATTGGACGTAAGTAGTTCAAATTCTAGGACGTACAAAAATTTCATTGCTTCTTCTCATTTTATAGTATACCCGCTGAAAATGCCACAGGCTTTGAAATAGTGATCTATTCTTTAGACCTAGAACCTACTACAGATTACTTGAAAATCCATTTGGGCGAACCGGAAGATAGTGATCAAGAAGACGCAGGACTTATTCTTACTGGACAACTTAAGCAGCCGTTAAATCTTCGATCTCCATATTCACCTCAGTTGAAAATTGAATTTAGCGCCAGCTCATCTCAAGGACACGCCCACAAGGGGTTTAATCTTTCCTATATACCGTTCGGAGAAATACTAGACATAACAACAAAACCGCCTACAGAAGTTCCGATCACTCCCGAAGAAGTTCCATCGTTTAAAACAATTGTCACTGTGCCAGAGCACAAACAAAATAACGAAACATGGAGCCTATTCCGACAGCTTTTATGCGAAGCAGCCAACAATTATACCGTCAAAAACAATCTTACATTAGAAGAATGTCATACAGATAATGTGACCTTTGTCTCCATTAGTAGATGCTCGGAACTATGGCCCAACAATATGAATTGTCTTGAAATCGAGTTCAGTATCCTTGTACTGGAGAAGATTGACGATACCGTAGCTGTAACCGAAGATCCTTTGAATGGAGCCGAGCTAATTCTTCCAAAGGAATTCACAGCAGAACATTTGGAAGCCATGTGGGCGGAGTTTGGCCAACAAATTTTCAAAGCCCATGATTACCCGTTATATACTCCGCCGCAGGCCAGCGGTTTGGTATTATTCTGGACGGCAATGTCGTTGGCCGTTATTATAGTTTTCGTTCTGTTCCTCATTATCATATCGCGATTGAATATTTTGAAGAGTGTTGTTAAGTGGCCCACGACGGATGAGGATAATCAAAATATTTTGAAAAATGCACAGGATATTGACATCACAATGTTTCCATCGCCTCACCAAATCGTGCCTACACTCTTTCCCAGCAGTACGAGCGCCTATTCGCCGGGAAGCAGCTTTCTCTATGGTGGCGATGTTTACGAGAATCGTCCGAGAGATGCTTTGGAATATTTTAACGAGACAGATCCAAGTTTACTTTCTGGTCGACGAAGGGATAGTATGTTTGGTAAGCTCTTTGATTTTAGGAAAATAAAATGGAAAGAAAGTAACATACATTATTGTTAGGCTTTTTCACAGGAACAGATGTACCAACGTTGCAAGTAAACACAAACGATGATAGGTGAGTGCATTTTTCATATCATACTTCCTTAATGCTTTTTAAGTAGGGTGGAGTAGATGAATGAATAAGAGTTGAACGCTCTGGGACCAGATGGTTTGCTAAACTCATTTTTATTGAAGCGCAAGTGTTCATTGGTAAAAAGGGTAAGATCACTGGGAAAAAAACTACCAATTGAATGGCTTCATCGTCCAAAAGAACTTTTATATGTAACGGTGCAGGTTGTGTTGATCATTGGAATAGATAAGCTTAACATGGACCGCTGATATCTGCTCCTGTATAAGTTTTAGAGCCGTCCTTATAGAAAATAATTGTGCTGAAGTGTCCTGAACAGATTTATCCATTACATATCTCCCTTTACTAAAAGCTAAGCCATTGGTCGGTAAAAATGTAAAGCTTGAAGTAAGTAGTCGGATTCCATACTAAGCATACGACCACTAATTTCACATCCCAGATGATACGAGTTTAGTGTAACAACTGCCATGTTGCAAACCTTGAGCCTGCCGACGAATAATGCAGGGCCGCGCGGCGGTGGGAATTGAGATAAGGTCCTCCCTTTGGATTTTATCGGCCATCTTTGGTTGAAGTAGTTGTTGTTGTTGTAGTTGCGGCACAAACGGGGGAAACACTCAATGTAAGTAGCACATTGCTATTCGAAGATGGTGGGCATTCCATCCTCGAGGCCTAGATTTAAAAAGAATGCTGGGTTGTAGCCATAACGCAAGTGGTGTAAGGTGCGTAGAAGCAGCTGAACAATCGAAAATGTGGTCTACGTCATGTGGACTAGTTTCTTCTTCTTTTAGCGGTGCAGAAAGGTGTGAAACCTCTGTGCATCTATGTGGGTACGATTTATGGTTCGTCAATGTTTGTGTCCGGTCTAAGGATAAAATAGCTGCTGCGATAGGGTTTTCCCATAGCGATATAAGGGTAAGATCAGTGGGCGCAGCGGGGCATTGAAAAAAATGACCCACAACATGAGGAGTACCATCACAGTTTGGACAGATGTTTTGGATGTCCGGGTTTATGCGAGAAAGGTACGAATTAAGGCGTGAACAAAAGCCCGACCGAAGTTGGGCTAGTGTTACTCTAGTGGCTCTCGGGAGCCTAATCTCTTCAGGCGAAATTGGTGGTGGGCGCTCTGAGAGGACTCTATTCGCACCTAAGCTCGCAATAGACCGATTCACTTCTTCAGTGTGGATCACTGCGATGGCGGCTCGGTATGTAACTTCATAGTAAGGGTCCCGTTTGTATCCCTGAACCTCGCTCTCAAGATCTCGTAAACCACGCCTGACATGTCATGGTGGAGGAATTCGGTCCATGAGCTAATTATTGGGATGATCCTCACCATAGCAATCAACAAGATACTGTTTGGAGAGTAGGAGATTGTGGTCACGTATTGGCATCAATTTTGTCTCCTGATGTAAGTGATCCTGGGCAGACATCAGAAGGCAACCTGTCGCGATGCGTAGAGCGGCATTTTGGCAGACCTGAATTTTGGACCAATTTGTGTCACATAAACTATGTGTCCAAACTGGAGCTGCATAATCAGCGGCCGCTCAAACCACCGCTTTATAAGTAGCTAGCATGGTTTCTTTATCTTTGCCCCAGGTGCTACCAGCTAGAGCTTTTAGGATGTTGTTCCTACTGCGCATTTTTTCACAGACTGAAGCTGCATGATTTGCAGACGTCATCATATTCTCTAGGTGAAGCCCGAGAATTTTAGGGTTTTTAACAGTAGGAACAGAATTGTTGCCAATACGTATATCCATCTCCCATCTGATGTCCTCCCACCAAGTGGTTAGAAAAGTCGCAGAGGATTTGGACGCAGAGATAGTGAGGTTTCGGCTTTGGAAAAATGCCTGTAATCGTCCTAGATTAGCGATTAATTTGGAGGCGCATTTTATCCTTATCATTCCCTGTGGCGAGTACGGTGCAATCGTCAGCATAGGAAATCACCTCGATTCCTTCAGGTGGTGTGGGAAGGCCGGACATGTAGATATGAATAGAGTGGGGGAGAGTACCCCTCCCTGTGGAACACCTAATTTGATTTTCCTAAGCTTAGAACGTTTGCCTCGAAACTCGGTGAAGGAGTGCCGACCAGCTAGATAATTGGCAATCCAACGGATCTCTTGTGCAGGAAGATGCATATTCAACAGGTTTGCTAAGAGCATTGAATGATTGATTATCGAATACATTTGATAGGTCAATTGCCATCAGAATGGTTCTGTGACAAGGACGACTTTGATTTAGCCCATCGTGCGTGTAGTGATCGCATCGAGGGCAGTGGTGGTACTATGCATTTTCCTGAAGCCATGCTGGTGAGGTTCTAGCTTCGCATGTGCAACCAGAGTGGGGTGAATAAGGGCCTCCAGTGTCTTTGCGACAGGAGACAGTATCGTAATGGGGCGATAGGATTCCCCGAGATTTGCGCTCTTCCCTGGCTTGAGACAGGGAACAATCCGACCTGTTTTCCAGATTTCAGGGATGGCAAGCGTGGACATCGACAAGTTAAAGGCGGCCGTGGGATACTCAATGGCTGGAAGGTCGAGATGTTTCAACTTGGTCATCGAAATGCCATCTGGTCCGAGGGCCTTGGAGTTTTTAGCATTCTCGATGACTTTTTTAACCTGGTCCGTGGTAAATGATGGTATGGTGTCATCATTCCGGCTGCGAATCCGTCTTCTAATTTTGCGCTTAAGGCCGTCAGACTTGGGATGTTCAATAAATTGTTTATTGAACAGGCTCGCGCACTGAAGAGGATCGCAGGTTTTTATGTTGCCAAATTCCTAGAATTGTAAAGGGCGCGGACAGTAGACCAATTTGCTGACATCTTCATTAAGGTTACATTCATCGAGGTGTTGATTCCATTTCACCCTCCTATAGTCTTTAACTTGTCGGTCGATTTCGAAGTTAAGCTCCTGAATTCTGGGATCATCAGGGTGAGCGCTTCTGATATGATCACGTTCATCGGCTAATCTAGCGGCACTAGTGGGGAAGTTAGGCCGAACTTTCGGGATACGCCCTGCAGGAATAAAACGTGCCGCAGCTGTAGTAATGACGTTCCTAATATTTTTCTCGGCCTTATGCACGTTGGTAGGTGATGGTAGCTCGATGAACTGCGCCGACGAGTATGCTTTGAAACCGTCACAATCGGCTTTCTTGTGATTGACAAACGTTCGCTTCTCAGACTTAGTCAGGTTCGCTGGTTTTTCAATTTTTATAATGATTGGGAGGTGATCAGATTTGAGGGTAGTACGTATTTCTCATCGAGTAACAGCGATCAGGCTGGCACTTACAATAGTAATGTCAGGAGAATTATTGCAAGTGCCCACGACTCTAGTCGGCGAGTCTTCATTGAGTGAACAGAATTCTGAGGCGTTGTTGTTGTTGTTGTAGCGATTCAAGAGATTTTTTTTTCTCTTGAATCGAAGGGGGTCTTGGCAGCTCTTGGCCGTTTTTTATTTAACAATGGGTAGCTCCGGGACGATTTACATCGAAGAACCGGCTGCCGTAGGAGCATTTTATGGACAACACAAACATCCATGGGCCACAGTGGGATTCGAACCCACGCACCGGCAACTCTGCCACTGGAAGTGAGGCGTCAAGTGATTTGGCGATAGTTATACCCCTGTCATTGTTGTTGAGGTCCGAATGCCAGAGCTCATGGTGCGCATTAAAGTCGCCAGGGGTGACCCTGTGCCTGGAAAGGAGAGGACCAATATCGAAATGATAGCCGGAAGGGCAACTAGATTGTGGTGGTACATATATGTTAAAAATTTCGATATTAGTACTCCCTGATGGAACTGGAGATGGCTTGTATTTCCGCCGTACCGTCAGCAACTACATCTAATACACAGTAATGTACGGACTTGTTTATTAGGAAGGCAAGTCCACCTCAAAAGTGAGAATCATCCGTGGCGGCCGGTCGATCTTTCCGCAGTATAACATATTCGCTATGGACGAGTTTGCACGAAGCAGCGTCTCTTGGATGGCGGCGATGAGAATTCTGTTGGAACTCATTAAGTGTGTGATCTCAGCGATTTTTCGGTGAATGCCATTACAGTTAAACTGCAATATAGATAGTGCAGTGAAATTTGCTGGAGGAGGATGGCCAGGCGTAAGACTGGATCTGGCATTCCTTATCGCATTGTTGGGCGGTGTAGGGGGCAGTGGAGGAGGAGGTGGGCTGGGTGCAGCCCTAGGTTGCCCTGAATTAATACAACCTGCCGCGACATACGCCAAGGAATGCTGACTCTGTCTACGTAACCCCGAGCACCTAAAGTGAACCCATTCCATACAGCAATTGCACTGCACTGATCTGGCATTCGAACCGATACGTTGGTTGCAGACACTACAAATCCATACCCTTTGGCCTGGATTTGTTTCAATACCGGCGCGAATTAATAGGATTGAGAGCAACCGCGCTGAGATGTAATGCTCCCAATATGACGAAAAAACACATATCGTACCCACCCATATACACAGACAAACACAACCTTTCTGCATCGAACCTTCAGGGCTCCGGGTCTCATGTCAGGATATGCCTTCCTGGCAGCTTTTGGCCGTTTTGCAAAAAACGGGTGTGGTCCGCCCCGTAGAGGCAGTTGCCGTAGGACCACATGTGGACTAGTTCCGCAGGCTGGGTGACTTCGTTATTTATGCGTGATAAGCATGAGTTTAGTCGTGGGCACCAGCCGGATCGGAGTTGAGCTAAGGTGGTACGTGTAGCTCTAGGTAGTTGATCTTCATCAGGAGATATGGCTGGCGCTCGAGGTTTGGTGCCAAGTACACGGTTGTTTGCGAGACTTTGAGTGGCTTTATGAACTTCTTGTGTGTGTCAATCTGCAATGGCCGCCTTATAGTCGGAGTTATCGAAGGGAACTTTTTTATATCGCTGGACTTTGCGCTCTTTGTCCCTGATAGAGCGTAGAATTCGACGCGGCGGTGGTAGTAGTTGGGATGATGTGGGTGTCAACGTATATGGGCAGTTGTGTTTTATACTCCTGGTTGAAGCTTGGGAATAATGTGGCGGAGGACTTGGGCGCAGATAGCTTCAGGTTTTTATTCACGAAGAAGGCGTTAAGAACCTGCAGGTATTCATTTCTCATATCGCACATTTCGGGAATATTGTTGCCCATTGCCATGATGAAACAGTCGTCTGCATATGAAATGATTTCTAGTCCCGTTGGTGGTGTGGGTAGTCCAAACATGTAGAGGTTGAAAATAGTGGGGGATAAGACTCCACCCTGGGGAACGCCTTCTTTGATTTTTCTGAGTTTAGACTTCTCGTTCCTAAACTCTGTACAGGATTGAAGACCGGCAAGGTAATTAGCGATCCATTTATGAATATTAGGTGGAGTAGTATTGCGGAGATCTGTTAGCAAAAGAGTGTGGTTGACAGTGTCAAACCCTTTTGACAGGTCGAGAGCTACAAGAATGGTGCGCTTGCATGGTTTCGGCTGGTTGAGTCCATTTAATATGTTGGAAGTGATTGTATCAAGAGCGGTGCATCTTTCGAAAACCATGATGATGATTGGCAAGCTGTATGTTCTCTAAAAGTTTCGGCAATACTAGTGCTTCCAGTATTTTGGGCACAGGAGACAGGAGCGTTATTGGACGGTATGATTCTGCTAGAGTATGGTCTTTACCTGGTTTGGGTATTGGGTTTATGCGGCCTTTCTTCCATAACTCAGGAATGATGAATGATTTTAACGATAGATTCATCGTGGCAGTGATATAATCAATGGCCGGTTAATCGAGATGTTTCAGCATGATCATAGCAAAGCCGTCAGGCCGAACGCTTTGGAATTTTTGGCATTTTTAATTACAAGTCTTACTTGATTTGAGGTAACCTGAAGGTGTTGATCGGTGGTGCTGTTGCGGATAGCTTTTGTGATAGTGCGCTTGAGCTTGACTTTTTCGGGATGTTCGACGAATTGTTGATTGAATTTGTGAGCGCATTTGTCGTCGTTATTGTAGGACTTATCACCGAACTTAATGGCTACCTTACCTTTGGATTTTGTGGGGTTAGAAAATGCACGTACCGTTTTCCAAAGGTTGCTTCTCTCTCTGGTTCCTGTTAAACCCTTGTGGGGCATAGGGCATCAACTACGCCTACTTTCCACCTCGTTCTGTTCTGTGCCATCGTCTTTAGGTCTGACCACTGTTTGTTTAATGAAGCAGCCTCGCTATTAACCGATCTTCTCCACGTGTTTCTTGGTCGTCCAACACGGCGTCTAGCATTGGCTCCCTGACGGTTTCAATCTAGGGCCTGCTTTGCAATATTTGTTGGCCCTCTTCGGAGAGTATGACCTATCCATTGCCACTTTCGCCTTTTGACAGAAGTGCCTATCCAATCCAGGCCTGTGATACTCAGGAGATCATCATTGGAAATAATCTCCGGTCAGCGGATTTGTAGGATGCGCCGTAGGCACTGGTTTACGAAAGTTTGCAGCTTAGTTGTTATCTCGTTGGTCACCTTCCAAGTTGAACAGCCATAAAGAAGCACAGATATTACAATAGAATTGAAGATTCGGATTTCGGTGCGCCTGGAAATGTTGTTATTTTGCCAGAAAGGAGTCAAAGTGAAGAAGGCTGCCCTAGCCTTATTGATACGCGATTGTACATCAGCGTCCGCGCCGCCATCTGCTGTGACTATGCTTCCGAGGTAGCAGAATTCGTCAACTTTTTCGACTGCCTGGCCCGAATCACAAATTCCGCTTTGTCCCCCAGGATGGAAGCTCAAGTACTTGGTCTTGGCAGCGTTTATCTTGAGCCCAGCATTACGACTTTCGCAGTGCAGAGCATCGGCCATTTGAGCTACATCCTCCTTTTTATTTGAAAGCAGACAAATATCGTCAGCATAGTCCAGGTGTTGCAGGTAATCAAACATTTTCCATCTGATACCTTTCCTCTGGTTTTGAAGCGCGCTCACTAGTACATCGTTAATGGCTATGAGGAAAAGAATAGGTGATAAAATGCAACCTTGTCTCACTCCACTGTGCACCTCAAAAGGATCTGAGCTTACCCTTGTGCGAAACGTGACATTGGGCTCCCTGATAAGATTCCTTGATGATGGAAATTATTTTATCTGGTATGGGCCTCCTACGAAGAGGAGGGTGTTTATATGGTCGCTACATGAAAAACCCTCACGAAAGTCAGCCTGTTCATTGCTTAAAGTGCGATCAACTTCATCCTTGATCCGGTTCAAAATAATTTTAGCCATCAGCTTGGATACAGCTGGAAGTAGGCAAATACCGCGCCAATTATTACAATCCTTAAGGTTACCCTTCTTAGGAATTTTAATAATTACGCCCTTTTTCCATTCTGCTGGAAGAGTTTCGGTTTCCCAACACTCCCTGATGAGGGGAAGTAGAATATCCGCTGTAGCATTCGAGTCCGCTTTAAATAGTTCGACCGGAATTCCATCTATCCCCGGGGCCTTACCGGCGTCCATAGATTCGATAACCCGCTTTAATTCCGTCTTAGATGGTGGTCTGGAATTAATACTGGCTACTGGAGGGACGTCTTATTCTGCCGATGAAGATGCACTTGCAGGCCCAAAACTGTTGTTAAGGACCTCAAAAAAGTGCTCTTTCCATCTTTGAAGTTGCTGTTCTTCGGTAATAAGCAGTAAACCTTCTTTATCTTTCACAGGATGGTCGGTTGTGAATGATTTACCAATTAGTGGTTTAATTAGCTTAAATAGGGTACCGCTTTCACCACGGTAAGCCGCATCATTTGCCTCCTTCGTTGATGTAAGTACGCTTATCATGCCTCACACTTTTCTGCACACCTTTTTGCAGTGAACGGTATTCAGCGCGAAGTTGATTTTTAGCTGAATCATCAGCAGCAGAGTTAATCTGTTCCTTAACTCTTTTGCGTGCTGAGATAAGAGACCAAGTAGCATCACTGATAAATGGTCTCCTACCTCGATCCAATCTTCCCACAGTCGCTTCGCCACATGAAATAAAAGAATCCTTTGCAAAATTCCATCTATCTTCAATTGTGGGATTCTGAAGAGATGTTGCTGCACAAGCTTTTTCGTGCAAGGCGGTCGAATATGCACGTCTAGTTGAGGAATTTTTTAGCTTTTGCACATTAAATCGTTGCAAGATTCGCGTGTTGTGAGATCGTTGAATCGCTGCCGTTCGTAAGCAAAATTTCGCGATAACAAGATGGTGGTCGCTGCCAACATCAGCCCCACGCTTCGACCTGACGTCTAAGAGGCAGTTTCTCCATGTCTTAGAAACAGCAATATGGTCAATTTGGTTCTCTGTTCTGCCATCAGGAGAAATCCAAGTTGTTAGGTGGCAGTGTTTATGCTTGAACAACGTTCCGCCAATGACTAGTTGCCGAGAGTTACAGAACTCCACGAACATTTCGCCATTGTTGTTCCTATCGTCAAGCCCGTGATTGCCCATAAGGTGTTCCAAGCCTAAATTATCAGTACCGACTTTGGCGTTGAGATCCCCCTTTATGATTTTGATGTCACCCCTGGGAGCCCTATCAAAGGTGTCGCCTAGTCGCTGATAAAAAACGTCCTTTGCGGATTGGTCTGCAGGTTCAGTCGGTGCGTAGCACTGAATAATTGTGGTGTTTCGTACTCTGGATTTGAACCTGGCTGTGATGATACGGTCGGAGATAGGTTTCCAGTCGATAAGGGATCGGCGTGCATTCCTAGTCAACAGGATTCCGACGCCCGCTTGCCGAGGTGAATTATCGTCTTCACTTCCAGAGTAGAGCAGTACAGTGCGAGAGCTTGGTGATAAAGTCGCCCCCGACCCGAGCCATCTTGTTTCGCTCAGTCCTAGTATAGTGATGTTGTATGCGGTCATTTCCTGTTCGACTTCTGTGAGCCTTGTGTTATTACACTCACCCCACATCGTCCGAACGTTCCAAAAACCGATCGTAGTCCGTTGTTTATAGCCAAAAGTCGTTGCCGTTGAATCAGTCCGAGGTATCCGAGGCTCGTTTAATGTTTCGAGTGTAAAGTAAAATTCAGGTACACAGGATACAAGCCTACATACCCAAAGGTTGCTTACACCGGATTTTATGTGGCAGGATTTTAAATGCTTGTTCCATAGTTGTCTTCTGTGATCAATTACTTGTTGGGGTATCACATTATTTAGGTCGGTGATACGGGGATCACTGGGGTCTATTGCTCTGAATTCATCCCTCATTTTTGCCAATTCTACGGCACTGGATGGAAAGTGCGGTCTCAAGATTGGTATGCGGCCGGAAGGGATGTATCTACTAGCAGCATCTACGATAATCCGTCTCAGATTTTTTCAGCAATACGTACGTCGGTGGGAATTGGTAGGGCAGAAAACGTTTCACTGGTATATGCTTGAAAGCCAATCCAGTCTGCTTTGCTGAAATTTGTGTACGTTTTCTTCTCGGTGTACGCGAATTGGGGTTTGTTTGTGAGCTCCTGCATGATCCTGTAACACGTGTTGGTGAATCATCGTTCACGGGACAGAAACCTGAGTCATCTATTTGGCTAGCGATGAGGTTGCCTCTGGTGTCGTTGTCGAGATTCGAGTGCCATATATCGTGATGTGCATTGAAATCACCAAGTATTAAGCGGCCTTGTCCAGTGAGTAGTGGAGAAACGTTGGCCTTAAAACCAGTGGCACAACTTGAGGCTGGTGGTATTTGATGTGATGTCTGTCCATGAAGTCAGTGAGCTCGGTGATTTTGTGTTGAAGACCATTGCAGTTAATCTGGACAATCTTAGTGGTAGAGTAGTTCACAACTGGCTGTGGTGGTGCTGGTGTTAGGGTATGTCATGGTGCAGTGTGTTGGACGGAAACTGTGGGGGTGACAGGTGATGGTTGTTGGCCCTGATTACTGTGATGTTGGGAAGTCGATGATGACTGCTGTCCACAGATTCTGCAGTTTGGTGCTAGAAAGGTGTTAATTGTAGTTGTTGATCGTAGGTCTGAATTGTTTAGCCCAGAACAATTCTAAAAGCGGCATCATTCTCTGCAGCACGAGCAACGCACTGCGATTTTAACGTTGGAGTAGATCCTCTTACCACAGACGCAGCCTATCCAAGGAGCAGTACTAATTTCGATGCCGGCACGTAAAAGTAGGATTTGGAGCAACTGAGCCGGCTCGGGTTGCTCCAGTGGCAAGAAACGGTGATTGTGAGTGTGCAACTTTTTCTGTGTTTCCCCGATTGTGTCGAGGGGGTTTGCGGCTCTTGGCCATGCAAAATTGCATGGGTGGTTCCGGAATGTTTTCGCAACAAATTCATTGAACCTCATGTTGTGTGTGCTGTGGCTCCATCTTGCTGAAACCACATTGTTGTTGTGAACCACACGTCCCTAACGTTAATTCTTCGAGGGGGAGTTTTAAAGCGAGTGCGGAAGGCACATTGCGTAGCAAGATGTGAGCGACCGTCTCGACGGCGAAGGCCCGCTGCTCTCTAGACCAGAGCACGATGGCAACTGACTAGAATGGGAAACCAACTTGGGGGCAGAATAATGTATACTCCTAGGCCTCACACTCACGGCGAATCAATGGATTCGAGTAGACGGATGTTATTGGATTTCGTTCTGTCAAAATCGAAATGCACCTGCGAATGAGCTCATTTGACAGAAATAATCCATGGATTCGGCGAGTGTGTGCGACCCTAAAGTGGAATCTGTATTTACAAATTCGGCATTGCTTTTGTACATTTATTATGCGTTTTGAATATTGATCAAGAAAAACGTATTAGCCGCAGAAATTAATAAAAACAAATAATTACTAAAAACTGATAGAGGAAGTAAGGAGGTTGCTGTTTTTTTGGCAAACATTATAAAAGCGGTTTAAAAAAGAGTCAGAGTCAGTATTTTTTTTCGAAAAATCACAAAAATTATACAAAAACGATATCATTCAAATTAAAAATTTATCATTTTTGTGATTTTTCGAATAAAACGATAAAATTGTTTGCAGGTTTAGCTACACACACCATGCAGCACACTTCTACTAATTAAGCAAAAAGTTTTCTTGTCTATGCATATGATTTTTTATTACTGAAAATGCACTCAAATCAACCGAAACAAAAATTGAATTCTGTAAAGTCCTAAACATTGTTTTTTACAAATATTCTTCCATCTCTCCATCAGGTTACACCAACAGCAGGAGTCATATGGGAAGATATCCAGCCAGGACGAGTCTGTATCGTGATGGGTGGAGTATCCGCACGGACGACATATCACTGGGGGGCAAATGCGATTCCAGGCCAAACTCATTTTTTTTTAAACAATTCCTTTTGTGATAGGCACTTGCAAATGTTAGCCGATAAATTGAATATAAAACATAAAATTGCACGCTAGTTTTATTCAACCAGAGCCGAGTTTTCGGTGGTCGTTATTCCATTGGGATTTAAGAGCACTTTGATCAAGTACTCAACCGACGGTTTCTCTGCGGTTCGGTACACCTCGAGACCCTTGGACTCCATCGACTTGCGAGTGCTTGGTCCGATAGCAATCAGTTTCTTATTGCTCAGATCGATGTTGTTTTTCATAAAGTACTCATAGCACGCATTGACTCCCGACGGACTGAAGAATGCAATAAACTCGACATTATCCTGCTTGAGAGCGGCAGTTAAATTTTCCCCCAATTCTGGATGTGCAATTGTTTCGTAAACCTCGCAAGCATCTATCAAAAATCCGGCGTCCATGAGCTTCACTAAAAGTGTGTCCGTTCGAAGATTGCCACACGGAAGAAGCAATGGAAGCGACTTGTTACCTTCAAACTGCTCCTTAATATAGTCGGCCAGGTTGTTGGCATTGCCTGTCTCCTTTCCCATGCTATTCAATCCGTCGAGGCACGATTTGATGTAGTTATGGGTCACTTCACCCACGCAATAATTATGTAATTGTTTCCAACGTTCCGGGAGCGCGCTTCCATCGAGTGCATTTAGAACGGCATCTACACACCGTGGGCTGGTGAATAGCAGGCCAGAATAGCCGTCAGGACCTAGCAATTTCACACGTAACTCGTCCAAATTCTTGAAGCCAAAACCCAACGTTGGTACGAAGACGGCATTGAAATTGTTCTCGGCCAGTAGATTAGCGTACACCTCCGAGCTGTCGGACTCCGATTTGAGGATAAGAACACTTTTCATATTGCTCGATTGAAAGGGAAATTGAAATTGCACAAATGTCCTTCGCTTGGCACACGGTCACTTGTTGGATTCTTTTAAATAGATACGTCAGGTCAAGGGGTCGTTGATAAGATTTTTTGACACGCGTAAACATATGACTGTCAAATATCAGCTGTTCGCAAAGGAAACGAATTCGCCCATTTCGCCGTGCTTGATGGCAATGCAGTTTATGGGGAACTACCAAATAAGAAAAACCGTTAAAGTTTTTGAAATAACATTTTGTGTGCTACCTCGGTACAAGGAGAATATTGCAGTCTCAGTTAGCTGTTCCGGTTTGTTTGCGGAAAATAGAAAAAAATACATATAGGGCGAAATTCATAGTCACCATTTGTTATTTTATTTTTATTTTTACTGTGTAAAGTGACGTATCTCAAGAGTTTTGTATAAGTTTTAGTGCGTAGCCCGAAAATAATGAACGTAATGTGACTACATACTAATAAATTGCTGAGTACGGCCCAAAAGCAGATGGCGGCACCGAAATTGTTTACAAATACGAACAAACTATAAAGTTAAGAAAAGAAAAGATTAGCATTATACATTCGAACTTAAAACTTCAATCGTAAGATAAGGTAAGCCGTCCCTATTCAGATGACATGAAATTTTGTTTTGAATTTTCTAACTTTTGAAACATACGCTATCAGCTCCCAAATAAAGAACTTTCTTTGTACACAAGTACAATATTTTTAAGAATGAAGCTCTCCGAGCGATTTCCTGTTTTACAGGCAGATCGCCTCGGAGAGTGCAAAAAACGACATTCGACCGGTTTCGATCGAATGCATATGACATGGCACCTGATGAGAGGGTGCCGTCGCTAGTGCCATGTCATATGCATTCGAGGACGGCACGATCAGGAATCAGGAATGCATTCATTCTTAAAAAAATTGTACTTGTGTATAATTTGTGTACCCGCACTAAATGGGAACAGGGACGGCAACGGAGGGCTCCACGGCTGTTTCGTGTGATGCGGAGGCTGCGTCCCAACATGCATTTATACAACTTTCTTTGTGTCCTTATCGACGCTAGCGATACTTACTTAACCGCCAAATCGATTAATTTCGGAAACACAAAAGCTCTCTCTATGACAGTGGTTCCCAACTAAGAAACGTCTGCGGACCACTTAGCCTGAAAATTCATCTCGACGGACCACCATTCAATAATGAAACAAATTAAGGTCTCGAATTTTTTTTGTCGAGGTATTGTATTCAAAAGCTCACGCTCTATTTTCTTCTCATAAACCGATTGATATAGGGGTTGAATTTTTATACTAACACCATTTTGTAGAAAGAATGATTAAAGATTTCCCATGTTTGCCAGGTTGAAAGAAGGGAGAAAAACTGTGCATGCACGCTCACGCCAAACACACCCTCCTTCTCACTACAACTTTATTAAATAAATTTAATAAATCATATAATTTAGCGGTAATGTATAGATATACAACTTGAGCGCCATCCATTTTAAGGGCTAGTTGAAAACACCTGTTTCACCAGCTGAGATTTTTCTCGCACATTGAAGTTATTCAGTAAAGTGTATAGCTCGGTCTTTAGACTCGGATTCGTGACAATGTATAGCGCGGAAAATCTTTTGAATTGTTGCAACCAAGTTTGAATTTTAATAATTAGAATAATTTCGGAATTGAGCTATAGAAACGAACCAAAGCAGCCCATCGCCTACCCATAATCTCAGACCTAGTAGCAAAGTATTTACTGGATAATCTGTTACATGAAAATGAGAGCGCGTGTTTGGCATGAGACTTTAATTAGTCACAAGAAAATATAACTTTTATGTAAGAAGTAACCAGAGTCTCTCCGCGGACCACCTACGGGTGTTTCACGGACCACCTGTTGGGAAATAGTGCTCTATGAGAACGGATAGCCGAACAAGCTATTTTTGCAATCCATGGATTTAACATGAATTTTATTGGATTAAAATGTGTATGGGCTCATTTGAAAGAAGGATAATCCATTTTATGGATTCGAATGCATGGATTGCAATCCATATATTGACCAAGTGTGTGCGGCCTAATAGCTGCTTTTTTTCCTCAGCGCGGTTAACTCTGAAGCTTGAAATAGATTAGACGCGTCAGCATCGGCATCGGCATCAGCAAATTGACAGCAGAAGCATTTTTTCTGCTTCTGCTGCTGCTGTCAATGTGGGTCATCAAAGGCAAATGCGTGTGTTCTAAATTGAAATTTTTCTGCTGATGCCGATGCTGACGCGTCAAAAGACGTTCTAGTGGGTTCAACAGATTTTTGCGTACACGATAATGAATAACACTCGCCTTACTGTAACACTATTTATTACAACCACACGGACGGTTTATAATTTTACTAATTACTTGACTCGACATTATTCACTGCTTAAACTATACTGACTGACTCTAGGCAACGCCCTTATATACCCATTTCCATTGTTCGGCAAACTTCGGTGATGCACTTTCTAGCAACGGTCATCAAGTTGTCTCGCTAGTGCCACTAGCGACATCTGGTGCCAAGTACGGGAATACAATTTGGGTTGGCGTAGCGCTATTTGCCCAAGCAACAATTCGTTTGCTTTAAAGGAGCACTTCACACTGTAGCAATCATATAGTACCACGAAATTCATTTATCGTGTGACATCGCTTAAATTAATATATTGATCCCATAAAACATCCTTAAAGTATTTTCCGGAAAGCTTCTGTCATGATTATGAAATAAATTTAAAGATGGTGGTATAAGATTTCGATAAAACTGTCTCTAAACGTTAACATTCGTATGGTCATCCAATAAATTGTGCACAGTAGTTTTATAAAAGGATGGTCTTTGTGATTTTTTAACGAATTGACACTTATGAAGTTTTCTGAAATACAAATGAAGATTTCTGCATTAGAAAACCTTGAAATCTTGTATGAAACCCACTCATTGTTATCTTCGAAACTAATTAAGGTGATCTCTGCGAAGAAATTCATTGCCGAAGAGTCGATAAAGAATTGTCAAGCATTTCTATAGTAGCAACAACCATTTGTAGTGTTTCCGAGCAATGCCAACCATATGTGAGGTTAGCTGAGTGGTAGCGTGTAGGACGGGCAATCAACAGACATTGGTTCGATGCTAGCTGCGGAAATTTTGTTTTTTTTTTGCAAATTCGTTCAATGACAGAAAATGATGATATAAAGCAAATGACGTACGTCTTTTTTGAAGCATAATTTAGTGCTACAATAAAGTTCTATTTGATTAAAAAACGGCGCCAAATGCCATTATTGGACTATTATTCAGTGGTTATACCCTGTAAAGTACCCCTATTATTGTTAGAAGAGAGTGTTTTACGAAGTATTATAGGGATGAAATTTTTACTTGTGTGGTGCCAAGTACGGGAATACAATTTGGGTTGACGTATCCTAGACATCATCATCAATGTGGCACGATAGCCCGACATCGGGCCTTGGCCGCCTGAAACGTTGACCTCCAATTGTCGCAGTTACGTGACCTTGTCCTCCAGTTTCGGAAGCTCAGCAGCTGGTGGGCGTCTTCACCTACGGAGTTCTCCCAGCGAGCTCTCGGTCATCCCCCAGCTAGCCACAAACTCTCTTAATATGTACTTTCTTATGTGTTTCTAGAAGAAAAATGCTTGTTCTTTAAACATGTCTTAACCCAAGCAACAATTCGTTTGCTTTAAAGAAGCACTCCATACTGTAGCAATCATATAGTACCACGAAATTCATTTATCGTGTGACATCGCTTAAAGTAATATTTTGATCCGATAAAACAGCCTTAAAGTATTTTCCGGAAAGCTTATATCATCATTATGGAATAAATTTAAAGATGGTGGTATAAAACTTCGATAAAACTGTCTCTAAACGTTAACCTAAAAACGTACTCCTTTAAATACTCCACTCTTGTGTTTATTGGATGATACAGCACACACATTGGGTGAGGTTATAAAACACAACGTTCGCGCAACGTTTCAAATCAACCGGCCGTTACGGATCAGAAACTTCTCCCTATAAACAGATCCCCTAAGCGCCCCCTTGCGAGGCATAGCTTGATTGATTGCCAGAAATTTACAATCTGCCGTCGAACCGTGCATTTCCGTCCTCATTTATTTATTAAACTATTTATAATCAAAATAAATTGTATCTGCATCCCGTTTAAAACTGGAAATTTTAATTTTCGAGCAAAACGTATCAGCTGTGATGTGTCAATTGTCACTTTCCGAGAGATGGCGATGGTAACACCAAGTCTGATCCGGATCTATGCGTTTACAGAACACAATAGGAAACGTTTCGGAAAACGCGACACGTTACGCGAACGTTGTGTTTTATAACCTCACCCATTCAATGGTCTCTCTAAGTTAACTCACACACATGCATTATATTCTTCTATAGCACAGTAGGTGTCATTTTTATAGTGTGAAATTCGTATGGTCATCCAATAAATTGTTCACCGTAGTTTTATAGAAGGATGGACTTTGTGATTTACTGAATTGACACTTATGAAGTGCTCTGGAATACCACGTTTCTTGAATTGAATTCATTGAAATATTGCTTGAAACCAACATTTCCTCACTCCTTGTTAGCTTATGAATCAATTAAGATAATCTCAGCGCAGAAAATGTCTGTATTTTATTGAAGAATGTGTGAATTTAATTAGCTTCAACTGATTGACATATAAAGGTGCATAGGAGAAGGGTCGATAAAGCAGTGTCTATATGTGAGGTTGGCCGAGTGGTTAGGGCGTCGGACTGGCGTATGACAGTCGCTGGTTCGACGCTGGCTGCGGGAATTATTTTTTTTCTCTTTTTTTTGCTATCGCGAGAAAATGACAGAAAATGATGACATAACACATGATGTATGTCTTTCTCGAAGCGTAATTCAGTGCTACAATGAGGTTCTATTGGATCAAAAAACGGCGCCAGATGCCATTATTGGACCATTATTCAGTGTTTATACCCTGTAAAGTGCCCCTATTGTGGTTAGAAGAGAATATTTCACGAAGTATTATAGGGATGAAATTGTTACTTGGGAAGAATGCTTAAAGAATGATAAAAGGTCAAAGGGGCACCTCTTTTTTACTTAAACGGTTCTTTATTCTTGCTTAAAGCATATTATAAGAAACTGTAGAATATTTAAAGAAATACGTATAAGAAGTATATAAGAATGCTATAAGATTTCTTAGTGACTTTATTAAAGAAAGATATAAGAAACATATAAAGCATTTATAAGTAAGATTTAAGAAATTCATAAGAAGTAAAGTAAAGTAAGAAATAAAATACTATTACTTTTCCTCCCTTTTTTTATTTATTTGGCTTGATATAGTGTTTTTCTGGAAAGTGATTCATCTGTAATTATATGAGAATAGTGAGAAATTATTCAGATAAAGAAATAAATTTTTACACATACCGGGATTCGAACTCACGACCTCTCGCTCCATAGTCCACAGTCCTTGCCTCTGCTCCAAACCTATTGACAAGTATTCTGTTATTAAGAACAATTTAAGAAGACAATTGTCTAACTGGATTTTAATGAGGCAGTGAGTTCGAACCCCGTTTAAGTGAAAAACTTGTGCATAGTTCTTTATCACAATATTTTCTCGCTATTCTCCTATAAGTGATTGAATGGCTTTCCTGAAAAACGCTACTTCAGGCCAAAAAAGTAATAATAGTAAATTTTATCTTTTGTTCCTCTTATGAATTTCTTAAATCTTATTTATAAATGATTTATATGTTTCTTATATCTTTCTTTAATAAAGTCATTATGAAGTTTTATAGCATTCTTTGATATTTCTTATGTAAATATTTTTCTTTAAAGCTACTATACGGGTTCTTGTAACATGATTTAAGCAAGAAAAAAGGACCATTTAGGTAAAAATTAGGTGTCTTTTTGTCCTTTATATTATCCTTTAAGCCTTCTTTAGACACATTTGAATCATCATCAAGCATTTTCAGAAATAAACAAGAAAGTATTAAGATAGTTTGTGGCTAGCTGGGATGCTAAATATTTTACTTTAAATATCTGAAACATTTAAGGTTAAATTTAATTTCTTAAAAAGTGCTTAAAGATTGCTCTATGTAACCGTCCTAAGAAATCAATTTAAAAAAAAACGTGTGTATTTCTGTAAGAACGATTAAAGATTGATATAAGAAACCACCATCTCAAAAACAAGTCCCAATTTTTGTTCGCTATAGTTGTTTCTTAAATCATTCTTTAATCATGTTTAAAGAATTGAACTAATATTGACAATAAACGAGCTTCGTAAAGATTTCTTTAAGCATGATATAAGAAACAATAATTATTCGTAATGATATAAGAACGAATTAAGAAAGTTTGTGACTGGCATCGCGGACTGCCATTTGGCACCTACTTCGCATCTTCACTAGCTACCAAATGGAGGTTGAAAATGACACCTTTCATTTTGATGATTTTTTAAATTAAATTACCAAAGAGCGCAGAGTACGCTCTGCGCGATTAAATTATTACTCGGCCATTCAAGAATTATTCAATTTCACAAAAAAAGAACGAACAAAAGTTGCAAAATTGTCAAGTAACAATTTTATCCCTATAAAACATAGATTATTCTCTTCTAACAATAATAGGGTTATATAATCTATAAATGCTGAAAAATAGTCAAAAAATGGCATTTGGCGACGTTTTTTGATCCAATAGAACCTTATAGTGGCGCAAAACTACGCTTCGAGAAAGACATACATCATGTGTCTTATGTCATCACTTTCTGTCATTGGGTGAGGTTATAAAACACAACGTTCGCGCAACGTTTCAAATCAACCGGCCGTTACGGATCAGAAACTTCTCCCTACAAACAGATCCCCTAAGCGCCCCCTTGCGAGGCATAGCTTGATTGATTGACAGAAATTTACAATCTGCCGTCGAACCGTGCATTTCCGCCCTCATTTATTTATTAAACTATTTATAATCAAAATAAAATGTATCTCCTTCGCGTTTGAAACTGGAAATTTAAATTTTCGAGCAAAACGTATCAGCTGTGATGTGTCAATTGTCAGATTTGTCACTTTCCGAGAGATGGCGATGGTAACACCAAGTCTGTTCCGGATCTATGCGTTTACAGAACACAATAGGAAACGTTTCGGAAAACGCGACACGTTACGCGAACGTTGTGTTTTATAACCTCACCCATTTTCTCGCGTTTGCAAAAAAAAAAAAATATTCCCGCAGCTAGAATCGAACCCATGTCTATTGGTTGTCCATCCTACACGCTACCACTCAGGTAACCTCACATACGCTGGTTTATATTGGGTGAGGTTATAAAACACAACGTTGCGCAACGTTTCGCGCAACGTTTCAAATCAACCGGCCGTTACGGATCAGAAACTTCTCCCTACAAACAGATCCTCTAAAGCGCCCCCTTGCGAGGCATAGCTTGATTGATTGGCAGAAATTTACAATCTGCCGTCGAACCGTGCATTTCCGCCCTCATTTATTTATTAAACTATTTATAATCAAAATAAAATGTATCTGCATCTCGTTTAAAACTGGAAATTTTAATTTTCGAGCAAAACGTATCAGCTGTGATGTGTCAATTGTCACATTTGTCACTTTCCGAGAGATGGCGATGGTAACACCAAGTCTGATCCGGATCTATGCGTTTACAGAACACAATAGGAAACGTTTCGGAAAACGTGAAACGTTACGCGAACGTTGTGTTTTATAACCTCACCCATTGATGGTGGCACAACTGGAAAAATGGAATTTTTCAAGAGAAGCAATTAAAGATTTACGAAATAGGTTTTTTTTTCAAATATACACTCAACCGTTCAATCTATTCCAACCATTTGCTATTATGATTTGTGTAAGGGTCTCTAGAAACAGTATATAATTAAAGTTTAGAACCAAATTCAGTTTAACCTGCTTTTTTAAGCATTTTTTCTAAAATGTGCCATTATTGGGTGAGGTTATAAAACACAACTTTCGCGCAACGTTACCTTTAATTTCAAATCAACAGGCCGTTACGGATCAGAAACTTCTCCCTACGAACAGATCCCCTAAGCGCTTAGTCCTTCGATAATATCCTGTGAATAATACATAAAATATTACAGATTATTATAAAGTGAATGATAGAATTTCGGGATATGATTGGTAGTTAACCGCTCAAGTTAATTTAAGACGAAATTGGGCACGATTTCGGTATCTGTGTTGTCAAATTTCGATGATGCCATTTCATTAATATTAGTCTGAAACGATCGAATATGCAAACCTTTTTTCGCGAAAACGTTACGGTTCTCCAGATATTCAATGTCAAAATTTGATATTTCTTTGGTCGGCATTGCTCGGAAATACTACAAATGGTTCTTGCTTCTATATAAATGCTATAGTGTGAAGTGCTCTTCAAAGCAAACGAATTGTTACTTGGGTTTGAATTTTTGAATTTGACAAGCGGTTGGTTGAGTTGCCATATTGAAAATCAAAACTGGACGCACACCCAAATGGCGATCAGTTTGGATGCAATGACAACTGCCAGTTGGTAGCACGAGCTGCCATTGGCAGCCAGTCGGGATGGACCTCAAAAGTGTGCTCGTTTTTAGGGTTTTTTAGAATTTTTTTTTCCAAAAAACCCTTATGAATTCGATTTTGTCCGTCCGTCCGTCTGTTCATAAATAAGTCGCGAACGGCTCAACCGATCATGAAATTTGGTAGGAATGTGTAGAATGGTTACAGTCTTTGGCACAAATACCTTAGAATTTGGTAGGAGGAAGATAACAGGGTGTCCCGAACGTTTGAAAAAACGTTTTTAGTTTTTATGGGAGATTGACGTATGGGTATTTAAATCAAAGATCTAAACGAGTACATCTCATATCAGTTAAAATTTTCGAGTTTCGAGTAACGGTAAAAAAGTTTTTGGCGTTTAAAGTTAAATTTCCTTTTCGACCTCCGTTTTTCTAAACCGTTATAGGGATCGATATGGAACTTTGCACAAAGATTGGTCAGTATGGCCTTATATACGTTAAATATTAAGATTGTTGACTTTTGCTAAGGAAAAGTAAATAACAGTAAATTTGTGAAATATCAATTTATTCGTGTGTAGCCCCTCTTAGGTTTCCAAATATGAAAAATCTGCTAAGGGTTATTAGAAAATTACATAGGGAATATATCTACGAATTTTCATTCGAATAACTGTATCCAAACCGAAAATATATCCAAGTAGGTATTTAGTAAGGGCCTTTCACAATGCAAGGGAAGCCTCTTAAGCATTTCTTCAATGCATACCTTTTAACTTGATGTAACAATGAACATGAAATTTGGCGGTGCATAGAATGGTAATAGTGTTTGCCACAAATATTTTTGAAGTCTGTAGGACCAAGTTAAAAGGGTGTCCCTGAATAGCTGCAAAAGTATATTTGTTCAATACTCATAGGAAAGCTTGCGTGGGCTCTTATGTCAGGGGACACAATGGAATCATTTCTTATAAGTTGCTTTTCCTTGATTAAAAAAACAGTAACGGTAGATTTACAGCTAATAATTCAGTTCATATATAAAGCCAAGCCATCCTTACGTTTGCCTGAGTTTCTTTTTGCTCAAAGGCCATTAGAAATCTTAAATCGAAAAATGCCTGTAGATTTGCCTTGGAGTACTTTTATACAAACTAGGTAAATAGTAAATCTATTTTTGGATTGGTCTAGCTAGCGCCTTTCATTCTGGAACGCGTTTATTTAGACAAATCCAAAAATAGATTTACAGGAAGCATTTCATAAATGTTGTGCACAATTCTTATTTATTGCTTATAAAATATATAAACAAAAAATATTCACTATGCATCAAAATTCTAAGAAACCCTCGTATTGCGGGCGCAGCAATCTGTACGCCGGTTTTTTTTTTGAAAAACTGTATATCTAAATACATATCAACATAAACCGCATTTCAACCAAACTGCTGTCAGATTATTCAACACGATATTCAAAATGTATTGAAACAAATGAAAAGAATTGGCCCAACAATTTGGCAGAAGGGCGTCTCCATATCTTGTACCTCGGTTGTTTTTCCTTAAACAAACACGAACTCGGCGTCTCTTAAAATTCTTGGGTACAACACAAGCTCCATATTTCATAGAGTTGCATTCAGGTTTGCTGGATTATAGACTGATGCTTGAAATACATTTGACGCGTCAGCATCAGCAGAAACATTTCAATGTAGAACACACGCATTTGCCTTTGATGACCCACATTGACAGCAGTAGCAGAAAAAATGCTTCTGCCGCTGCTGCTGCTGTCAATGTGGGTCTTCAAAGGCAAATACGTGTGTTCTAAATTGAACTGCTGATGCCGATGCTGACGCATCCAATCTATTTCAACTATAATTCAAGTAGCAGGAGTGTCAAAGGGGATGGAGAGGTTTCCCAAAAATCTGCACATTTCTTCAGTCGATACGTTACAACATGCATGCATATATTAAATACCATTTGATAAACCATATCATTTGTGTATATATAGCAACATTTATATATCAACAACCATATTTGCATCGTTAAGCCTCAATCACATCTTACGTAGGGCACGTACAAAATCGTAATGATAAGGGATAATTTCAATAAAATTGATAGCACTTTATCCGCACGCTTCATACGATTCTCCTTATTTGCTCATAGTCGATAAAACCAATCGCTTGAACGTATATTTAAGGCTATATTAACACCTGTTGCTTGTTGCTCCCCGAGGAAGCATGTCGCTCATTAAACGCCGATTTTTCATATTTTATCATGGATATTCGCCGCCAACTCGCAGGAAACATGAGCCCACAAATCAGAGTTTATTGCTCTCTCTCTCAGACTCCCGACGCATTTTCCTACATAAAACCGGGTTCCATGAAGCCGCACCACCATCATCCACGCGACTCACCTATTTTTATCTAAAATGCCATAGTATCACGCTTTGTTGAAGGGATACCATAACCAGAAGCATGCACGAACAAGGAATATACCCCGAATAATTCCCATGCCGGTTATGTTTACGTGGCTATAATGGGTCCTCAAATAAATCATAATTTGTACAAGGTACACGGGATTTTGTTACTCCTCTCGTTAGGACGTTGCCTGGTTGTCGTCGTGTTTGATAAAGCATATCGCTATTAAAGTCACGGAGGAAATACCTAGGGCAATTGATATTGATGAAGGAAAATATAAACACATTTTGAGGGAGTTTATGACTTCATGTTTATGGGAAGTTTCATTGTTGCACTCAATTTGGTTATCGTTTGCTAAGTAAGCTATCAGACTGTTTGGAATTCACAACTTGTATACCTACAGAAACAAAGGACGACCTAAACTATAATATGATGCAAATTATGCGCAAACGTAAGAACTATGAAAAGCACACGTTGGGAGTTGTATAAGAATGGAAGTTTTTGTACTCTACACATCATTAACTCCTGAATATGTGTTTCGTGCAACTCACTTGTCATGCAGAATATTAAGGTTTCAGCATCAACATTGCATGTTGATATACTTAAGGTTGACTGAACTTATGCTAATTTGACTGAAAATTGTTTCTTTATAACATAAATCACAGGCCATTGACCGGTTCTAATTTATTTTGTGATTGTGCATTTCGTCAACTGTGTCCTCGATTGCACCTCGCATCATCGAGGGAGGCCTGACCAGATGTTGGTGATTCAACCAATGCTTTAGTAGTCGACCACAGATGGTATCATGGCCAGTACCCTATCAGCTAGTGTCTCCAAAATCGTAGAGTTATTCGAAATGACCTAGACCATACGGATGGACAGACTAACTGTCTGTCGGTTCCTCATTATAAAATATTTAACAGACGTACTCGTGCCTATTCTTATGTTGGGAGATGGGAGTATATTTCGCCAACCATCAACTATGTCACGAACTTATCCACATCTATAGTGAGCATACAATTTCCCATTCTATTTTTAACAAAATGGGTCGACAATCCGTTTTTATTTATTCCCGCAATTTCTTTCAACTCTGAACCAATCCTTAACCTTTTCACCATAAAATCCATTTACTTTTTTTCAAATACACATTTTCCGTTACATTTTACCTAAATCCCTCTTCTGATGTAGGACATGTTTTCGCATCGATTTTCATCGCCATATTTACAACATTTGAATCCCTAAATCTTCTCAAGGGAAACACGTCCATTATTTGCCAAATCTAATACTCGCCCTATTTTTTTTTCGTGCGTTCTAGAAACAACTTCTTTGCAAATACACCAACTTGGGTGAATTTTAGCATCTTCATTTTTCCACGAAGACTTCTTTCACACGAGAATCACAACACACTGTGGTGAGCTATAAGAAGGGATCCCACCGCCGCCGCAGGCGATCCCTAAAAACCGACAACACAAAACCAATAAATATTTGTTGTTTTCGACTGTTCCACAGGCTTGTGTCGTCCAAGCCATTCTTGTCGACACATCAAACCTATAAATCCCGGGTGAAACCCTTTCTCGATTGCCTTCACTCTTTTTTTCTCTCTCTCGCAAAAATTTACTACAGGGAATTAGACTCGGGGGACTATAAAATTCGGAAAAGCTCAGACTGAAAACGGATTCGCTGGGTGATGGGGTTTTACCGCCCGGCCGATGGTACATCACATTTGCATTCGAATGGATTCGATTCGAAAAGGCGTCAATTCGGGAATCATTACATGATGGAGTTTTTATGTTGATGAACCCTGTTCCGTGGTCATAACAACAGCAAGTATTGCATTATTATGTGTTCCGGCGAAAGGTCCTTAAATGATTCGTTCATTTTATTGGATTCTTATGTATTGGCTGAAACAAAGGGACATGAATAGCAAAATAATAGTTCATTTGTGTTTTGTGTGGTGAAAGGATGGAGCGGAATGACCTTTTTTTATACTCGTAGTAGCATCCGGAATGATGAAGAAATCATGTATGGTGGATATGGTAATAAATCTAGTTTGGAAAAGTTTTATATATACTAAAAAAAAATAGTAATACTCATCTCATATCTTCAGGATATTGAATGGGTAGTACGACTAGCGAGGCGAAAAAACAAAATAAAAAATTAGCCGATCGGAAATGGGATGGGACAAGAAATTTTCCAGAGTTGCTATATTAGGTAAAATGTCAAATTTATAATTTCCCTCCGAATATTATTACAAAGTAATTTTACGTCCTACTGTTGAATTGAGAACATAGCACAATGAAACATATTGTAATAATATAGTCCTTCCTTTCATTTTGTTCTACTACTACAGGGGTGTCAAACTCAAAACGTGTCCCGGGCCAAATAAGACTCTCCTCAGGCTTAGGTGGGCCGCAGGAGGAAAATTTAAAAAACTTATATATATACCATTTCTCAGTCAAGTTCGTAACCTTGGAACATCAAATTCGTAACTTTGGAACATCAAATTCGTAACTTTCGAACATCAAATTCGTAGGTTTGGAACATCAAATTCGTAAGTTCGGAAACATCAAATTCGTAACTATGGAACATCAAATTCGTATTTGTGGAACATCAAATTCGTAAATGTGTAAGATTAAATCTATGTCTTGCTGTTGTCATGCATGGGTATTTTTAGGTTTTTAATGAAATTCAACCAGACAGGTTGTGAAAGATGTATTTAGTTTTATTCAGTTGTGAATTTAAGGGTCCGCATTATGAAAATTGTTATTCCGAAGCTACGAATTTTAAGTTCCACAAATACGAATTTGATGTTCCATAGTCACGAATTTGATGTTCCAAAGTTACGAATTTTATGTTCCAAAGTTACGAATTTCATGTTCCATAGTTACGAACTTGACTGAGAAATGGTATAATCGTATTACGCAAGTTGATTACAGAATATTATTTTTAAAATATGACAGAAAGTCTGCATCACTTTAGCGCAGTGGTGATCGAGCTCGTGGCCCCCTTGCGAGATCTGCTGATCCTGCCCCCCCCCCATGCCATGGGCAAGGAATGCTTTAATTTTTGACATAAGTTTCATCCAGGAATCCATTGCCACAATTTAAATTGTTTGTTAGTGCAGCCCATCTTTTGGAACTGCTGATTTTTAGGAAGTATTATTTAAATTTCATGAATTCCGCATCCTGAATTTCGTCATGAGCAAAATTGATATGACTGGAGTGACCAAAATCCGTAACTGTTATTTAAAAAAAAAAACATTTAAAGACTATATCAGCCGTATCAAGAGATTTTTTATTTTTTCCCGACCTAAAATATTCTCAGCGGTGTTCATCAAATGGATTTTGTAGCAGCGAATTAATCGACGAAAATACAATTTTTGGCATTTTGCAAAGCTTTGCAACAACCGATTACCTCCTGGTGTACATATTTCGAAAGAAGTTTGTAACGGACCGTTTTTGACTCACAGTTGTCTACAAAAGAATCGATAAAAATAGCACAATTAAATTTGTTAGTAGACACCTGTGGGTCGGAATTAAAAATATTTTTATTGGATCAGCTGGTCCACAAAGAATTAAAAGAGACCATCTTCAGCAGGTCGGATGACAGATGTCACCGAGTGGACACGCGTTTTTGGAGGGAAAAAGAAAGAAAGTTGGTGGACTGTGACGGAAAACAGGGTATTTTTTTTTGAGAGGTTGAAGGATGGCGGTGCATGAGAGGATACGCGGCTAGCGGCGGACAATTGCGGTTCAGGGAAAAGGAAAGGAGGATCAAAACAAGAGGCAGCTAAGTGGTGTTTTGTGTTATGTGTGTTGTTTTGTCTAGCAACGAGGCTGCCCAACACCAGCATGTCTTCCGCCGAGTGCGTCGCGAACCGTCGCAGTAATTTCGTTTTTATGTAGCGGATTATTTTAGATTACACCCCCCCCCCCCCATTCCAGGGGCGAATAATGGGGTGAAGTGCTAATTCTCACTCCTGGTTTTTGTGGAAGGGAGGCGCCCTCCATTAATTTTGTTCGGCCACGGGCGCCTCAGGTCGGGTTTCTTGTGAAACATTTAGTGGGTATAGTTTTGGCCGGGACCCGACGCCATCCGGGTCCACGGAGCACGAATAAGATGGCACCTGTGCGCGTCGGCTAATATTCGCGATATCTACCCCAATTTTGACCCTCATGTTGTGCTGTGGTACCTTTTTGGCATGCGAGATCCCTTTTTTTTTGTAGAAGGACAGGGGCAACGAGTGGCACAAACCCCACCCGTAACTCCCGAACTGAGCTACAGCAAGCGCATGCCGCTGCTCGCTCGTTGAGGAGCCCTATCGTCGTTGCCTAACTTGCACGGTTATAGAGGCATTGGCTCCGTCCCCTGGGCATCTTAGGATGGCCAAGTCCTTTCATTACAAAATGGCGCCCGACGTGGAGCCTCACTTGGTCCGGTCAAGGGCTAAAGACTTGTATATAGTCCTTATACCGAGTGACGTTCCCTTTGAAGTTACCTGCATTAGGTCTTGAGCCGTCCACTTTGTACTATACGTACCTCCCTTCAGGTAACTTTTCCCCATCCTCTGTAGCTTCCCATCCTTTTAGTTTTTCCTTTTAGATTCAGGTACAAAGGCGATCCTTCCTTTGTGTTTGTCCCCCTTTATGGTGGCTTTTGCCACGTACGTAAGGCCTCCCAGGGGACTTGTGAATTGCAAGGTATTTTGACCGGGTCTAATATTTTGACCTCGTTTCCTGTGAACCCTGCGTACCTTTCTGATGGAGGGATCGTCCTTCCATAAATTTTCCACAATTTTCTAATCCAATTTTCATAATTGCAACGCAAGTCTGCTACCAGGGGATCATGACTTGGAAATACGAAATTGCAATTGCAATGTGCAGCAAATCGGCCAGTCATGATTCGCTGATAACAGCTGTGTTTCAATGATGAAAACTTTTTCTCTTTGGCCCTCATCATTTATTCATGTAGCCGGCTAGCTCAGGTGCTGTCTTATCTATACATTGTGACTTATATCATAATCAATATCATAGTTTATGCTCACCTTCAAATATTATGTTCGCCTACCTGGAATGGGTATATGCTATTGTTGAAATTTTTGTTGTATCGTTTCGTTATCTTTCCCTGTTGATCTGTTGAGATCATAAGACATAATAAAAAAAAAAACATGAAATTGAAATTTGCATTATGTACTAGTAAGAATCATATGATTTTTATAAAGTAAAATCCATGAATAGTGCAGTCAAAATATCCCAAATCTGGCCTCCAAATAGAAAAAAATAGAGTAAGGCTAATTTTTGTTGTTTTTGAATCAGTGGGCTCCCAGGAATCTACAACTGATTTTGCTAAAAAAAATTTGATCGGAAAGGTCCCAAAAAGGACAAAAAAGGATACTTTTAAATCCTTGACCGGAGGTCGGCATGCGGGGTATCATATCAAAGGGGACGTCGAGTACATTACATATCCGGTGTTTGTTTCCTGTTTCAAGGACCCTCAAAGGAATAAATCGAGCTTAAATGAAAAATTTTCGAGTTTTCCGTGTATCTTTCCACAGTCATAACTACGAGAATAATTCAAATTGTCACTACTTTTATCACTTTTTAGAATCTATGATAGCTGGAGACTCTACCATTAAGTTTGCTAAGAAGAAAGTTGATCGGAAAGCTCTGAAAAAGGACATAAAAGGACACTAATTTCACACCTTGATAGAACGTGGGCATGTGGGGTGTCATATCAAAGAGGACATCGAGTGCATTGCATATCCGGTGCTTCTTTCCTGTCTCAAGGACACTAAATGGAATAAGTCGGGCTTAAATGCAAAATTACGGCTTTAGAAAGGTCAGATACGGGAAAACCCAAAAATTTTTAAGTTGAGCCCAATTTTCTCTTTTGAGGGTCCTTGGAACAAGTAACAAATGCCGGATATGGAATGTACTTGTCATCCTCTTTGATATGACACCCCACATGCCCACGTTCGACTAAGATGTGCAATTAGTGTCCTTTGATGTCCTTTTTCAGAGCTTTCCGATCAACTTTTTTCTTAGCAAATGTAATGGTAGAATCTGCAGCTATTATAGATTCTGGAAAGTGATAAAAGTAGTGACAACTTGAATTATTCTCGTAGTTATGGCTTTGGAAAGATACACAAGAAACGCGAACATTTTCCATTTAAGCTCGATTTATTCCGTCGAGAGTCCTTGAAACAGGAAACAAACACCGGATATGTAATGTACTCGACGTCCCCTTTGATATGATACCCCGCATGCCGACCTCCGGTCAAGGATTTAAGAGTATCCTTTTTTGTCCTTTTTGGGACCTTTCCGATCAAAATTTTTTTTAGCAAAATCAGTTGTAGATTCCTGGGAGCCCACTGATTTAAAAACAACAAAAATTAGCCTTACTCTATTTTTTTCTATTTGAAATGCTAATATGACTGCACTAGAATGATTTTGAATGGTACAGCAATAAACAAAACATGTATTGAAGTGTTCAAATTGCTGGCACATAACTTTTGTATACGATGGAATACATAATGGATTTATGTTGCTAGTAGATATTGATGAGTTTTGTTTTAGGTAATATTTCTGTAGATAATAAATGAATTAGTTATAGGCAGGATAATTTAATTTATTATAGTGTTGTGGTTTTTGTTATTTATGTATTTCATACTATTTATGTTTTCATGCTGCTTTTTGTTTAGTTTACAGGAATAATTATTTATCTAGTAAAGCATATTTATTATAATTATTGAATTAATAATAGGGTTAATATTTGTTTAAAGTATCTTGTCCTACATTTTTGTTGTTAAATTATTAGGGTTTTAATTCGTTAATTGGGTGGTCTTAGTAATTTATTGTAGTTAGTTTATAATACAATTTGTTTGTCTAGTTTGTATTTGTATTATTAGGATTTTTTCTCTGTTTTCTTTCAAATTTAGTAGAGCGCTCTACAATTAGCCATACATATTAATAAAAAAAAAATAATTAGCAAACGTTAATATTATGCACATCATTATCTACTCGCAGAATCATATAATTTTTGAGAAAAAATCAACAAATTATTAGAGTTTTGTTACTCAATAGTACATGATGTTCTTATTATGCATTATATTCAAGTATGTACATACTCTTAGTTATTTCTAAACATTGAATATTTACCATTTATGTTAAATTTTTTTGAGTACCAGGATTGTTTTGTATGTTTTTTTTGTTTGGTTATATTTGGTTATTTATATTTTTGTAAAATTACGTGTTTTTGCATTCATATTATAGATTTATGTGTAATCATGTTTTAGGTTTAGTTTTTGTATTTGGTAGCTTAGGAAAATTATTAGTAGTCTTATAAGGTTTTAATTTGTTATTCATTAGGTAGTATATAATAATGTAGTTATGTCTATTAGCATGCGTGTAATACTTATAACAGGGTCCCAATAAATTAAATTAATTAGTTACTTTATCTAGTTTCGTAACATTACCCAAATAATTAAATACAAATTAGACAAGCCATAATATTAAAAAAATGCAACATGAAAAAAATATAAAAAACTACATTACAAAAAAAAACCTATGAACCCTACTGTCTAAAAATTACCAGACGCGCTAAACTAAAAAAAAAAAATGGGATATCGCAAACCAGTTGTTCCTCATCTTATGTCCTCAGCTTCCGCTACGCAGCAGGCCTTGCAGCGGAATCTGCCCTGTAACGGACCGTTTTTGACTCACAGTTGTCTACATAAGAATCAATAAAAATAGCACAATTAAATTTGTTAGTAGACACCTGTGGGTCGGAATTAAAAATATTTTTATTGGATCAGCTGGTCCACAAAGAATTAAAAGAGACCAACTTCAGCAAGTCGGATGACAGATGTCACCGAGTGGACACGCGTTTTTGGAGGGAAAAAGAAAGAAAGTTGGTGGACTGTGACGGAAAACAGGGTATTTTTTTTTGAGAGGTTGAAGGATGGCGATGAATGAGAGGATACGCGGCTAGCGGCGGACAATTGCGGTTCAGGGAAAAGGAAAGGAGGATCAAAACAAGAGGCAGCTAAGTGGTGTTTTGTGTTATGTGTGTTGTTTTGTCTAGCAACGAGGCTGCCCAACACCAGCATGTCTTCCGCCGAGTGCGTCGCGAACCGTCGCAGTAATTTCGTTTTTATGTAGCGGATTATTTTAGATTACACCATTTTACCATTACACCATTAATTTTGTTCGGCCACGGGCGCCTCAGGTCGGGTTTCTTGTGAAACATTTAGTGGGTATAGTTTTGGCCGGGACCCGACGCCATCCGGGTCCACGGAGCACGAATAAGATGGCACCTGTGCGCGTCGGCTAATATTCGCGATATCTACCCCAATTTTAACCCTCATGTTGTGCTGTGGTACCTTTTTGGCATGCGAGATCCCTTTTTTTTGTAGAAGGACAGGGGCAACGAGTGGCACAAACCCCACCCGTAACTCCCGAACTGAGCTACAGCAAGCGCATGCCGCTGCTCGCTCGTTGAGGAGCCCTATCGTCGTTGCCTAACTTGCACGGTTATAGAGGCATTGGCTTCGTCCCCTGGGCATCTTAGGATGGCCAAGTCCTTTCATTACAAGTTGGCAAGAAAACCATAATTAATTATGGCAAGCAAAGCAAGCCCTAATTTATTAATGGTATCAATATTAGAGTTGTGCCCGCACCGCCACGCCTCCCTAGGGGGCCGCGCCTCCCGTTTGGGAGTCACTGTGAGCGGCTTCGGGGTTATCCGTGAGAACTTCCTCCTTTGGAAAATGTACTTCAAGAACATTAAACAATTAAGACAAGAAGCGAAAACGTGAAAATATGATTGAGCTTCAAGTAATCACTTTTTGTGAATAACATGATTTGCGTCAAACTTGGGACAGATGATAAAAAAATTTTAGCACTAGTCATCCAGGTCACCCAAAATAACAAAATAGTCAGATTAAATTAATTTAAGCAGAATGGTGGCTAAAAGATATATGGTGCAAACTCATGCACATGTAATTATTATGTTGTAATTTCACATCCAGGTAATTTAGTTAACAATTCCAAGATTTCTGTAGTTCTTAAAGCTTTGCCATTTTTCCAAATACATCTCAATTAATGTTTAGTAAAGCCAACCAATTTTTTATTAGCTGCATTTCGGGACAGAACCGTTTCACGAAGATACTTAGTATTGTCCTGTACGAAAAAGATGAGCTGTCTTATAAAATCATATAACCGACCTCAAATTGTTGGTAGTATTTGGAGAAAAAATCCTAAAATAATCTTGCATAAGCCACTGACGAGTTTTAGTAGTTTTTGTAGACTTGATTTCAACGGCTTAATTTGTTCACCTTACCAATTTCAACATTTTTGAATTGATACACATTGTGCTGCTTCGACATGGCCGAGGGCCGCACAGAGCTGCAAGGCGGGCCGCGAGTTTCACACGTCTGCACTACTATATTTTCTCGTGTTGTACTACCTTTATCCCTTTGCAATAAACAAGTCTTGTCGACTATAGCTTTGAACTGTTTGGACGTGTTAATTCATTTCTCGGTGCTAAAAATAACAGGTTATGGGCCCCTTGAGCACAATAGCTACATAAATTTAAATCACAATTGATTAAAAAATAGAAATCTATGACAATGGCAATGAGTGTATTCACCATAGATACAGAAGATTTCTAGATAGGCCCTGAAGGGGAAATTTTGTCTAGGTTTTTATAACACAATCACAAAAAACACACATAGGTACTATCAAACACACCATAGGCGCCGTTAGTTTTTCATATGATGGGGGCACACATTTGGCCGAAAAAATTGAATTGCCAATTTAAAGAAAAAAAAAATGTTCACATTGTTTGCATGCTTTAATGTAAATAATTTTGGCACTAAGAAAAAAAGAGAAAAATTAAATAAATAAATCGAAATTGTTGTTTTCTGCAAATTACGTTGAAGTTTTCCTATGATTTTCATATCGGTGTAATGGGAATATGAGTTGGTATGTTTGATTGGGCCGAGTACAGGACAGAAAAGCTCAACTTCCAGGGTATAGAACAACTCCTGCCAAATTTGTATGGAAGTTATTCTGTTCTGACCCAATAAAACGGACCTACTAATTTGCTCCAAGGGAAATATACTTACGCATGTATTTTATTATTTATCACAGTTTGATTGGAGAAAAAATTATACTTCGTTAATCACCTCCCTCTTCCTTTTTTAACTAAGCTTGGGACCGGCTTCGGCAGAATTCATGCGATGTTTTTGCTTTTATTTTTATTATGTAATAAAATTTCGTTGTGAAACAAGATCAAGAGAGCAAAAAAAACGAAGAAAATTCTATCAATTGAAGCGATACCGCTTAACGCATTTTGAAGAATTATGTCGCGTTGGGCCCTCAATAATGTTTTCTCTATCATGTTCATTGGTTTCTTATCGCATAAATGCACAGTTTCAGTGTTATAAGCCAAAAAAAATGAAAAACTTCGGAAATGTTTGTTTTTGGCGATGTTGGCCATGTTCCGCAACGAAATGTGGTGGGAAGCTCCGGATTCGTGCTCAGTTTGGCTGTGGGTATTTATATTGTCTGTCATAATGGACATTAACGTGCAATCCAATCCAACCCTGTGCTGTCCTGAGGAAATAAGTACAAACAACAACTACACCGCATTTTCAGTATATAAGGTCGATCCACATTTATCAGTCACTATAATTTTCCATACAAGTTAACAGAAGATGTTCAATGGTACGTTCGTGTCCGTTGAGACTGGAACTAGGAACCTGTATAATGGAAGGAAAAATATGCTTAGACTGTACAGTAAATTGGATTATCATAAATACGTGTGCCTGCGGACGGAGCAACTACAAGGCCCGCTTGTGCTGCGCTTTTGTTTGAGACGGAATTATCAATTCGCCAAACTTGAAATATTTTTGAGCGTTTTCTCCGGTTCTTCCAAATGTTCTTCCAAAAGGCGTTGGTTGAGACGAAACAAAGGCGAAACTTGAGAATCATTTGTCTGAATATAAAATTGAAGTTTTAATTCGTTTTATGTAAAGTTAGAAATTGTAAGTCACTTACCTACAAATAACATTTTAACAGTGTCGTGTCAATGATAGGTAGCAATCTACTCTTGCTATACGTCTTCGTATCGAACGGTTTCATCAATTCATTTTGAACATTATATCGAATCTCTGCCAGCAGGGACGTAGCCAGGATTTTGTTTCGGGAGGGGTCCAAATATTGCCCCCCGTGCTATTTTTTTGTTTTCTATAAATTTGATGAAAACGATTTTAACCTTTAAATTTAAATTATGGTCTGTGTTATTAGGTTCATTTTAACAGGGTAGTACACCAATTACTACAAGATTCCATGTGTCCCGAAAGAAATTAAGGGGAAGTCCTTTTCGAAATGAACAGTGTGATTTGTCCTTTTTCTAGAACGGTCCAGTATTTAATAGCATAATAGTGTAGTTTTTATTTTCATATTTTCCTTTCACAATTTCTCGGTCTACCCCTCCCGTTGTTGCGCCACTGTCTCCAACTAATAATAGGGTAAATTATTGATTGTGGCTGCATTTTTCACAATGTTGGTCATCAGCATGATTTAAATGCCGAGTTTCCCTGACACCAATGTGGTATAAAGTTGTATTTGGCTCACATTTAAGGCCTTGATACTTCCATAATACACCACCGTCAAACTTATATAGTTTAAGCTTACTGAATTCGGAATGTGGCGAGGCTACAATTGATGTTTCTCTATCTGTGGTTGTTTTTTTATTAAGGAATCGTGGGAAGACATCTGGGATTCGAACTTAAGTTCGTGGCATTTGGGCTGGAATGGGGAGCACAGAGAGTAAAAGCAGGTCATATCCACCTAAAGAGAGATGTCTGGCCACCCTATCCCATGCACATTTTTAAATGACTAATACATACATATATTAATTTAGCCATAGGCGTAAGCTGGAAATCTCGACTATGTTGCATTCTGGATTTTCTAGCAATGCTCAGGCTAAACTATTGTTCATCGCGTTCTGAAATTATTTCTTAGCAACATTTAGGACCTCAGCAACGGAAATTTAAAACACCAAACTCTTAAGCAAATTAGGATAAATAATAACGAGAATTCTGTACCGAATGCGAATAGTAATTTTCTACACATAATTAGTAGTAGTAGTAGTGTTCAGCCGCATCACTGCTAGCGGCACTTTCAACTAAGCTAACAATTTGAAAATATTGATTAAACTCTGAAATTGACTGATATTTAGGTGAATGAGTAATGAATAATTATATCTGAAAAAAAAATATCGGAGCTAAGACGACGTTAATCTTTTTCAAAATTATGTTATCAAAACGCTGACTCCGATTATTTCTGCAAACATTTCGGGAGGGGTCCGGACCCCCTGGACCCCTCCCCTGGCTACGTGCCTGTCTGCCAGATAATCGATTAACGCCAACAGAGCTATTCTTCAAATCCTTGTCGTCGACCAGGAGAGTCCGTGTACATTGTTAATATTTGTTTTGCCATATTCAGCGAATATTGCGATAGAAGATCGAGAAATAGAACTCGATATTTCGCTCGCGCAAACTATTTCGTGCGCTCACGTTCACTTGCCGCCATTTGCCGCCAATTGGATTCCAACTGGTTCCAAAGGTTGACAGCGACGCGACCGAGCCGGCCATCTTGTGGGTTGCTCGGGAGGTGTAGGAGAGGTGGCGCTGAAGATGAGGGGAAAACTTTTCTAGTCACACACGCACGCTCACCTACGTGAGGAATTCCTATCCAAGTCTAAATATCTCTTTTCTGTTTGACCTAAGCCACCACTTTTACCTACCCTAAATATCTCAGGTATTCACGCACACCTGAGCGGACCAAAATTTGGACACGAATTCTACTTATATTACTCTCCACCCGAAGGCACTCAGTGTATGTGAAACGTAGCGCAGTGTCCTCTACCTAGCGAAAAATTTCGACGCTTTGCAACGAAGTAGCCATATATCAGAGTAGATGGCGGGAAAACAAATTTGAAAATTACGAAGAAATATATTGTGGAAATAATATAACGCAGATTATGTTCATCTACATATTTTTATGTGATTTTTGTCATAATAATGAATGTCGTTTGACATAAGTGTTACATTGCATTCACACACCACCTTCGCCGCTAACTTGCGTGTGCCTTCTGGTGGTGGAAAATATAAGTAGAATTTGTGTCCAAATTTTAGTCCGCTCACTTGTACGTGAATACACTCAATGTTGACTATGTTGTATATGTCGCGCTATTGGCTTCAAAGTCAAATTCGGGGGAGGATAAAGGTTGAAAGGCTCCGGCCGATTCCTATATCCTTTTCAGTTGATGCATAACTGGGGACCCTTAGCTATGCAGGAGGAGTTTCATAGGGTGAACGGCTCCGGCCAATTCCTATGTTTCTCTACGGGGCGTTACTTTCCCGCATTATCCGAGTAACCGCTGCGCCTGAGTGCTGTATTAACAACTTCGGCGTCTCAGGTTACTAAACAAAAAAAAAACCGAATAGTCAATCACCGAAGCAGCACCTGCGAGGCCCCTCCATGATGGACCTCTTTCGTTTACGAATATTATCATGGTTAAGCGATGGGCCGACAACTCATCCTTGTAAAAAATTCGACCTCAAGAAACCTGGAACGAAAGCCTCGAATTGGACGGATACAACTCAACGACGACCTCGCAAACGAACAATGGATTACTCTTTCGGAACCTGGAATGTACGCTCCCTGAATAAGGCAGGGGCCTTAAGGGCCCTCTTGGATCAGGTTGGAAAATATAAGCTGAGCATAGTTGCACTCCAAGAAACAAAATGGCTTAGTAGCGAGATTGACGTACACAATTTTCACAAGTGGAAAACCTTCGGGCCACAGGGAGTTTGGAGTGGCGTTTATTGTAAACAATCAACTTAAGCCGCATGTTATCGACTTCAAACCCATAAACAAGCGGCTGTGTGCGATTCGCATTAAAACTCGGTTCTTCAATCTCTGGCTCATAAACGCGCATGCCCCCACCGAAGTCAGTGAAGGCGCGGCAAAAGACGAGTTTTACCACCGCCTAGAAAACCCTCTTCGATTCACTTTAATCAAACGATGTCAAATTGCTGCTGGGGGACTTCAACGCGAAAGTCGGAAACGAAAGTTGGCATAGGGGGATTACTGGAGGTTACAGTCTCCATGAAGAATGTAACGACAACGGCCAACGACTAATGGTTGAATTACATATCCCGCGTCAGCATCAGCCTCGGCAGAGGCATCGGCATCAGCAGAAAAATTTACACACGCATTTGCCTTTGATGACCCACATTGGGTGAGGTTATAAAACACAACGTTCGCGTAACGTTTCGCGTTTTCCGAAACGTTTCCTATTGTGTTCTGTAAACGCATAGATCCGGATCAGACTTGGTGTTCCCATCGCCATCTCTCGGAAAGTGACAAATGTGACAATTGACACATCACAGCTGATACGTTTTGCTCGAAAATTAAAATTTCCAGTTTTAAACGAGATGCAGATACATTTTATTTTGATTATAAATAGTTTAATAAATAAATGAGGGCGGAAATGCACGGTTCGACGGCAGATTGTAAATTTCTGCCAATCAATCAAGCTATGCCTCGCAAGGGGGCGCTTAGAGGATCTGTTTGTAGGGAGAAGTTTCTGATCCGTAACGGCCGGTTGATTTGAAACGTTGTGCGAAACGTTGCGCAACGTTGTGTTTTATAACCTCACCCAATGACAGCAGCGGCAGAAGCAGAAAAATGCTTCTGCCGCTGCTGACAATGTGAGTCATCAAAGGCAAATGCGTGTGTTCTAAATTGAATTTTTTCTGCTGATGCCGATGCCTCTGCCGATGCTGCTGCTGACGTGGGATATGTAATTCAACCATAATAGACTTCGCGACCAGCAGAAACATGGTCATTAGCTCAACGTGTTTTCCGCATCGTCGTATTCACAGACAGACCTGAAGATCTCCAAATCAACATACCGTCAACCAAATTGACCACGTCCTTGTCTGCAAGAGATGGGCATCGAGCATGATGGATGTTCGGTCCTATCGTGGAGCAAATATTGACTCTGGTGAAGGTGACTTATAGGTGCAGAATTTCTTCGGTGCATCATTCGAGATTCAACCAGGCAAAAATTTTTGCGGTTGACAAATTGTTGGATGATGCCACGGTGGTTACTTATACGACTGCCCTTGAGGAGAAGCTGACGCCCTTGCTAGATAACATCAGCAACAAAGGCGCCCTTGAGATCTGGGATACACTCAAAGACACCATCAAAGGGGTCGCAGAGGAGGTTGTGGGATACAAAGCCCGGCGTGCCCGAAATGATTGGTTTGACGAGGAATATCAAAATGCGGTAGATGCGAAAAACGAGGCATATCGCCAATGGACCGAACGCGCAACTAGAGCCAAAAAAAAAACAAATGATGACGAGCTTCGACGATTTTCGAATAGGTTAATTAGACGTAAGAAACGTAAGCATCTTGACTAGCAGTTGATGCAAATAAACCAAAGACTAGCTAGTTAGTAGGAACAGTAGACAACAGTACAAGCTAATTAATTCAATTAAAAGTAGATACCAGCCCAGGACCAGCCTCTATAAGGATAAGGATGGCAATATAATTAGCGACACCGATAGCGTTGATAAACCCTGGGCCTCACATTTTGAAGAGCTCCTTAATGTTCAACCGAACAACCCCACACAAGAAGCGCTGGAGGTGACGGCTGAAACAGGCCCTCCCGTTCAACCCCCAACAGTAGAAGAAGTTGATCTCGTCATGCAATCACTAAAACATAATAAAGCCCCGGGCGCTGACGAGATTCCAGCTGAACTGTTGAAGCATGGTGGGGAAACTCGGTTTTGTCGGTTTTTAACCCGGTCCTCAAAAAACCGGCTTATGGTTAAAAAACCGCCGTTACTGAAAAAAAACCTGAGTCAGGGAAACCGCTTGTGGCACCGGTATTGAAAAAAAACCGAAACCCGGAACTGAAATCTCGGTACCGAAGAGGCCTAGTTATGTTATCTTTTGCTTATTTACGCTGTTGTATGAAACCGCGCAATGATTTTTTTAATCTAAGATGATGGCGTAACTAGGCCTGTTCCAAAAACCGGGATCCCGGTACAAAACCGGTGTTCACTTGGTACCGGACCTGATATTCTAAAATACCGATATCCCGTTTTTTTTTGGTGCCGAGTTAAAAAACCGACCGACGAGTCGGTTTTTTGGTACCGAGTTAAAAAAACGATTCATTTCAACCATGAGCCGGTTTTTTTCAGGTTTTTTGGTACCGGTTTTTAACCCGGTACTCACAAAAACCGGCTTATGGTTAAAAAAAACCGTCGGTGCTGAAAAAAAAACCTGAGTCGGTTTTTAACCCGGTACTCAAAAAAACCGGTTTATGGTTAAAAAAAACCCGTCGGTACTGAAAAAAACCTGAGTCAGGGAAACCGCTTGTGGTACCGGGTATTGAAAAAAACCGAAACCCGGTACTGAAATCTCGGTACCGAACAGGCCTAGGCGTAACCAAGTAAAATATGGCAGAACTATGCAAAATAAACAAAAATGCCATTCAATACAATGGAAAAGCTTTCTGAATATTGTGTGTGTCTTCTCTATGCGATAAGACTAACCGGCCGATAAGATGTACGAAAAATTGGCCCTACATCCAGGAAAAGCTTTTATACAGTGTCATTTAGATTGTCAAAATTCGTAATTTGCCTCAAAACTCAGTAAATATTTGTGGCCTTTGATGTTTTTAACCATATTTTTACGTGTTACAAGGATGAGTTATCAATGTTCTAATTAAAAAAAATTCCTGTTATCAGCACCACTTTATCACTTTATCCAAAAACATCTCTCCTATTTGGATTTAATAAACTTAGCGCATGTACTGTGGATCGCAAATGCGAAATCCCTTTTTGCCTAAAAGGATATCAACACTGGCGAGACAGTGTATTTACCTCTACGTTATCGTAACAAACAGTCGTGATTCGTTCTAGCATTGAGAAAGACGTATTTCACTAGCTTGCGAGCGATATCCTTAACAGTTGTTTTGCTCTGTTTCTTCAGCCGTACGTTACACAGTCGAGGGACTTAACACAAAGAGTCGTGTCGGTATCGGGAAACCCTGCTGTTTTTATCCACTTGTTATTGCTATACTGCTGACTTGTCGTGGACGTCTTATAAGGATTTGCTAATTAGTTTGTGTTTAACCGCGTTGCAATTTGTGGTTTCTAAGAAAATGTCGGCAAAAGTTCCTACTGTTGGCCGCATGAGTTTGGTGGTGTTCTTCGGTGTAATGTTGATGGTGGGATCTATTGGAGCGGATGATAAGAATATAACGCGACTTCTTAACAATCAAGTGATTGTTAGTCGACAAATTATGTGCGTTTTGGAGAAGAGTCCATGCGATCAATTGGGACGGCAATTAAAAGGTGAGTTGAGGTTATGATCTGTATGACTAGCGTAAAAAAAATTAGTGGCTCAAATGTCGAAAATATGTACATATGTATATTTATTTACAATATGTATTTATTGGGAAGGTTTTTCTAATATACTCAACAGAAAAGTGAAGCTCGGTGAACATAGCAGTTACCTTTACAGAAAAATGCCTAAAACCGTTACTTATTTGTAAAATTGTTTCATATCTTTCTTCTTCTTCTTCCTTGCCTCGTTCTTTATACCGCTCCATGGTTTCGCGTTGCTCGACCTGCGGTGTAGGCACATCGCCCGTTTTGGCGGAAATATCTCAGCATATTTCTACAGGCAGCTCTATCTTGGATCGTGTCATCGCCGAGACCAATGCGTTGTTGTTGCTTTTTCATTTGACATATCCAGGTGTTCTTCGGTCTGCCTCTGGCCTTGGGTCCATCAGGTGGAACTTCCATTGATATCGCTCTCTTTGCGGGGTTCTCAGGCGGACGCCTATGAACATGGCAATGTTTCATATCTTTCTTCAACTGCGCTTAATAGGTAGATTAACTATTAGTCCAACCATTTCAGCATTTCAAATAGAGAAAAGTCGCTTTTTGTTGTTTCGGAAGTGTCAGGTATCTAAAACTCATTTTGCCAGAAAAAATATAATTTGTTAAAAAAAACCATACAATTTTTTGTTATCTATTTGGAGCACTGATTTGGCATATGTTGATTGTACTACATTAACAAATTCCAGGTGAACCGTTTACTTTCAAAATGTTGGTTCAGTGGAATCTTATTGACGAAATTTTGGAAGCAGAGGAAAATTGGCGCTCGGGGCAAAAGTGTACCAAGGCGCTCCCTGATCAAAGAAGCAGTGATATTCCAAGCTTACCTCCTCCTGTCAAATTTGTATGAAAGTTATGCTGTTCTATCGTGTTTTGACCCAATAAAACGGTTGTACGAAACGCTCAGTTCAACATCCTCTAAAGAATTTTCTGGCTTAAAATATGATAGCTTCTCCGTCCGAATTCGATACGTCACTGTTCGATTCGGGTTTAATATTCTTCTCGTCCGAAATTGAAATGTCGTTGACTAAAACAGTATCGTTGACCAAATCAGTGCCGTTGACTAATTCACTGTCAATATTGGGAACGAGATTTCTTTTATCGTTGTCGACATTGGTCGGCGGCGATTCGATGAATACAACGTCCCGACTAACCAAAAATTTATACGTTGACTTTTCATAGAGACGATAGCCTTTAGCCTCACTACTACCCAACAAAAATGCGTTCCGTGGATTTTGAATCAAGTTTTTTTCGTTTCGGTTTGGGAATATGAGCTAAAGCGGTGCATCCAAATACACGCAAATGTTTCAAATTTGGTTTGACACCTGAGTCTTCGGGACATTTGTCATTGCCACGACAAGGTACTCGATTCAAAAGGTATGCCGCAGTATTTGCTGCCTCTGCCCAGAATTTCTTACAAAGTCCCGAATCCAATAACATGCAACGTACGCGTTCAATTATAGTCCGATTAATCCGTTCGGCGACACCGTTCTGTTCAGGCGAATATGGATGGAACAGTCTTCTGATGCAAAATCCCAGAATTTTTCAAAAATGCACTAAACTGTTCATTCACGTATTCCGTGCCATTGTCTGAACGAAGTATTTTTATTTTCCGATCACATTGGTTTTCAACAAGTTTTTTGAAAGTAATAAATTCGTTTAACACGTCGGATTTTCTTTTAATGGGTACTGTGAAAACTTTCCAAGAATAGTCGTCCACGAAAACTACAAGGAAACGATTACCGCTAAACGATTCTGTGTCGATGGGTCCTAACACATCAGTATGAATGATTTCTAATAGGTTATTAGCGCGAGCACCTGCACATTTATTCGGAGTACGGGTCTGTTCACCCTTAACACACACTGTACATTTATTATATTGCTTATTTTCTTTGAAATTTAAGCCCACTGATGCAGTTTTAACTATAGCTTTAAACTCTCATCACATTATGTGTCCTATCCTTCGGTGCCAAATTTCGAAATTGTCCGACGCCCCCATTGCCATCACTTCGGGTTCTTTCTCTCGCTCACAGTTTAGTTCATATAACCAGTTCACTAAATTCGCATTAGCTAACACACGATTTCCAGAATCTAAAATTGTACACGAATTGTTTTTGAATATAACTGTGTGTCCCATTTGAACAATTTTATGTACCGACAATAAGTTCGCGAACAAATTTGGGACGAAGTCCACGTCTGTCAATTTAGCATCCAGTTTACCATTACCGACATGTAATTTTATTTTGGCACTTCCCGTACACTTCACATCCAGCTTTTCTTGATTGGCAACGACATTAGCGACGTTTTTTTCGTATCGCGTGTAAGTCTGACTCGAAAAAAACGATCGCGGGTAACATCCCGGTTAAGACCAAACAGCTGATATTTGACAGGTTTTGTGCATCTTGGACTCGCTTTCGTCGGTTTTTTTTTTAGATGTGGTGGATGTTATCACAAAAGATGATTATTTCTTTGCAAAATCTTTTCTCGTAATTAGAAAAACTCTCACATTTGGTTTGAAAAAACAAATTCCCTCATATTTCCCCTATGCGTCCGCCATCTACATTTGAGCTCTATCCCATGTAGGGTAGTTGCACGGGTTAACTTTACCTGGGTAAGTGTCATTTTTTTTATATGAAGTTCTACCCGGGATAAACACAATAAAACGTCCCTATTGTGTTTGTATTTAGCGCTCTTCTCGTTAATAAAATACTCCGATCGTTCGTCCATTTACTCCTTTTTTCGTTAGCCAAAAACGAAGTAAATAGGGAAATTTCATTCGCGTGCTTCTTTGTATTGGTGTTCGACTTGTTAGGACAGAATTTGCTTATGTGGCCCAGCTCTCCGCACGCATAGCAACGAACATGTTTCGAATTCCGTTTCAAATCCCGTTTTGAGTCCTGTTTTATTGCCTTGCGATCCCGTTTCCAATACAACTTTTCCAAAGGAAAACTCACACCGGTTACCATTTTGCTTTTTTACTCTAAGCGGGCATGCGGCCCATAACCTGTTGAGAATTGAAACGCTCGGGTCGGATAACAAATGACAACTAACTATATTTCATGTGAATAGGATATGACCTTAGAGAAAGCATGCGTTAGTCCAGAGTGGGCATCAGAAAATAAAAATGGCACCGTTCTCACACTATTGCAGTCCATAGTATGCGTGAAAATTTTATGCAAACGTCAATTTTTTGTTTACAATTGAGAATATAAAATCCGCGCAATATTCATTACTCTCTTAAAATGCCGACGTGATATTTAACCCTTCTGTTGGCATATAGATCCAGACAGACCATTGGTACTATATCATGATGAAAAATATCGTTCAATAATATTTTCCACCCCTTTCCATATAAATTTCAAAGGAACCAACGGCCACAAATGCGATCAAACGTTCGACGAAATGTAAACTATGTCTAAAGAATTGAAAAAACGGCGCATCATCGTAAGACACAGTATGTAAACTGTTTCTAGAACCAAAATTAGACCTCTTCAAAAAATAAGATTTATTTCACAGAAGATTCAGCTACACCTTAGGCATAATAGCTCGTAGGCGGCGTCAGAAGGGTTAATAATTGCATTGACAATATTTTGACATTTGAATTATTTCGTGGAGTGTAGTGTAATAAATTTGGAGTCAAACACATATGGGTTGTGTGATCACATAGCCACTCTGGACTAACGCATGGTATGTGTTGCCATGTTTTCTCTAAGGATATGACATTTTAAGAGAAATGAAAACAGTATTTCCAGATAAACATTAATTTACAATAGAATTGTTAAATAAATACTTCATCATTTCCAAATGCAAGGCCCTTCTGTCAAATTCAAATGGTAAGTTCTCGATGCGACAACACCAAAACTTCGGGGCTGACAAAAATTGGGAAAATGAAAAACAAACACTCTGCACACTGTATGGCCATCGCTACTTAGGTTCTAGAGATGCTAGACAGTCCAGAGTTTCCCAACCCTTTCTCTTATTGGGAAACTCAGTTTTATAAAATTTTATATGTATAGTTTCAGAAACTGAAGTCAAATTTCTTATTTATTGATTAGGCTAGTGGTCAACTTTATTTTAACAGTACAAGTCCTAATGCTCGTTGACTTCTACAAGACCACAATAGCACAATAATAGTAAAAAATTTCGAATTCTTTCAATGCCGTTTTTACTCAAACAAATTGACCTATTACTGCCTCTTATTATCTCCAAATTAATCACTATCTTGAACGATTTATAGGCATTCTTCCAAAGCGAAACCTCACCATCTCTGCGTTTTAATCTTCTGCGACATTTCTCGCAACCTGGTCGGGGGACTGTAGGCGGGAGGTTGATGACGTATTGGCAACAATTATATTCCTACTGTAGCTAACCCAAAGATTCTCGGGGTTGCACAGCTTGGGCCGGTCTTCCGATTTGAAGGGTAATATTTTTCGGAAATAGTCCCAATACCTTATCCTCAAAATCAGTATATTTGGCGATAAAGGAGGATGGGCACTTTTGTATGAAAGTTGGTCGTTGAGTGAACAGCAATGAAACTGGTGCCAAATGAAAGGGCTATATTAGAGGGTAACTTATATATAAATTTTAGTCCCGTAAACACTGGGATTCCTGAGAAAGGACGACTTTTGTTCGTCCTTTGGGGCAACTTTGCCGATCTATAACTTTTGAAAGAATGAAGCTACTGACTTGAAATTTTGTACAAGTGGTTTTTACTAGAGGATCTTACTTTTTGTAAAGTATGAATACAATACGACCAATATTTCCTCTACCTCCCCTAAAATTTTAATTTTTTAATTTTTTTGGTATAACTTTTGTCCGGATAGCAGTTGAATTGTCTTAATTGGTCAAATTATTCCCTACTATAGTACTATACTACTGTCAAAAAATCAGGACGATTCCTTTAAAACAAAGGGTGCTTTTGATACAAAAACCGTTTTCCCCTATATTCATTTTTTGCTTCTAAAGCTGCGAAAAAACCTCCAATTGAGCTGATTTTTTGGAAATTGCCTTCTTATTGCATTCTCGCTATGTCCTTTTCGTGGGAGCTCGCCAACACAAATATTAAGACCCCCCTCCATACAAAAGTGCATTCCATAAAATGCATTCATTAATGTTATGGGTTGTTATGTGAGTATATAAAAACCCAAACGCATTTTTTCTCATCCCCTCGTCAAATTAGTCACACATATGGGAAAAACATACATTGTTTATTGCACTTAAACAAAACAAACAAAACACAAATTAGGTAACAAAAGGCTAATTAATATTGGTCATCGATTATTACATCTAGTAAATGCTGCTCTGGAGGATTGAATTCTTCAAATCTGCCTAATCCTACATACCCTAAAACTGGCAGAATATGGGTGCAGCTTCCCACTGTTCGCCTGCCAGTAAGACAGTTGCAGTAATGCTCTATAATGGAATGTATACCATGCTGTTCTCTGTCAATTAAAATATAGACATAATAAATTCGTTCTCTCACATGCTGCGAATGTAGTCGAACCCGTAAAACCATACATTAGTCTACGTAAGGTTGCATTCGCTTAAACCCTCAAGTGTATCATGCCTACACATTTCAACATAGTAAATCCCCTCTCGCAAATGCTCTGCAACAAACGACCTAGCTAACTTTATATGATATGTGCCTAAAGCGTGCAAAATCAAACAATCCTCTGTTAATCGAAGAAAGTATTCTAAAAATGAGAGGTTTGCTTCCATACCCACGAAATTACTTCGATGCCTTCGATTAAATTATTCATCTCTACATATTTATTTATAAAGACGGATTGATTCGGCTTATTAATGTTTTCATTAATTATATTAATTATGTCAGGAGGCAAACGATGATCCTTGTAAAAGGCGTTAAAGAGACTAGCTCCTATTTTAAAGTCGTCAAACATGTGGGGAAGAGATCTATTAAAGTTGGTTTGACGAAACTTATAAGATTGCTTAATCTTTCCGTTCATAACTTCTACTACCCACCGGCATATTAGAGAGTTTTAGCAAGTCGTATGGAATAAAACGACATAATTTGACATTCCATATAAAAATTCGCTTGCTTACCGTATACGAAACGAAATATCTTAATTTTGCATGTCCCAAGTAGGCATGGGTGTATTTCCGTATATTTGATTCTCTGGAAACAGTCGAAATTGGCGAAATAATTTGTCGTTTTTTACACATATGCCTACTTAGGATATGCAAAATTAAAATATTTTGTTTCGTATACGGTAAGCAAGCGAATTTTTATATGGAATGTCAAATTATGTCGTTTTATTCCATACGACTTGCTAAAACTCTCTATTATTATAAGTCTTGATCTATTCGCCTGTTCCGTAGTTAATTGGCTTTCTCCCCTTTTCTTTGTAGGAGGTACATTAGCTTCATAACCATATGCTTCTAAAATACCAAAACTATCCCTAAATCCACGATCGAGAATAAAAACTTCATTTTATTTACAACCTAAGTTGTAATCCTTTAACTTTTTACTCATCCGTTTCCATTGATAGTCCAATTTATACGACATACACGTTCAACGTTATGATATATTTTGGTAAAATTGTGTATTTTTTTGCGAGACTTTACGTCGTTTAAGCCCAATTAACTTCTTAAGTTTTGAAAATAGACTAAATATATGTGCAGCGTATTTGTTCGCTACAAAACAAAGATTTCATTTTATAAAATATATTTTATGTAATGATTTCGCAATATAGAAAGAATTAGATAAAAGTAACAAAAACAACATTAAAAATTCGCAACTTTTGACTTTGAACGTGTATAATTTCAAAACGACTTAATATTTTTTAATCATTTTTTCCATCAATGATAGTGAAAACTGTTAAGTGTATTAGAAAATTTACTTCAAGTCTCTGAGTTACATATTTTTTCGGTAAATGTGCTTTTAGTGCAGTAAGATTTTTCATTTTTTGACAAAACTAAAATAGCCCATATCTCCGATCTCCCACTGTTTAGCTAAATATCGCTAGAACAAACGTTAATCTACTCGTCCCAAGCTTTCATTTGACATATGTTTCATTGCTGTTCATCAAACGACCGTTTTGACCATCCTCCTTTATGCATTATTTTTGAGTTCAACCGATAGGTATTTATTAGTTTCTTCTTTTATTGAATTACTTACGTATTAAACTTTTTTCGATTTTTTTTTTTAACTTGTATATATGAAATTAAAATTAAAATTTAATAATTAAAATATTATGTTTTTAATTATCCCTACAAATAAACAATAATACGAATTAACTACACGATCGTTGTTTTCATCTTAAAACTTTTTCTCATGGTCGTGAAAGCCATTGAGTGCTCAAAGAGACCACATCCACTTTATAAAAACGCCTCCAAAATCTAAACGCTTCTGCATTTTAAGGTATGCATTCTTTCAATATATAGTTGAGGCGCATCTGCATCCTATACTTGTTCTTCATGGTGATTCATGAATTAAGAACGACAGAAATTAGTTTTTTATTCCTCCTGTAAAATTAACTTTCAGGGACATGTCCCCTTTCTGCAATTAGCGATTCTACTATGACCAAAATCTAGAAATGATTCGGTCGTTTCCTTTTTCATCCATGCTAAGCTCCTTTGCAACCTTTTTCATAGGGTGTCCCGCATTGGGTGGTCAATACTGTAAGGGTTGATAGCGCAACTTGTTTCAGCAAGAAAATTCCCAATACAATTGGAATTTTTTTTTACCGTTACCTTGTTATCGCTCTTTTTGTGAAAGTCATCGAAAAGCGTAACTTGTCACGCAAAATCGTAATTTGCAACACTCCTTAATCCAAGATTTGATTTCAGTTTCAGAAAGTAGGTACATAAAATTTCCCAAAAACTGAAGTTTTTCCTGTTGCCAACATTATCGGCACTTTCAAACTTAACAGAAATTTTAAAATAGATTTTTCATCGAAAAACAGTAATTGCATAATGGTGCTTTATACGTACAACTCTGCAAAGTTGATAAAACTTGCTTCAACATGTTGGCTTTCCAACGGTATATCACTTTTCTTATTTACATTGAAGAATTTTAGGTAAACACGCATTGAATGGTAAAAATCATGGCTTCAGTGGAATCGTTAACAATTTTCCTTTGACTCGAAAAAAGACATACAAAGCCAATTATAATTCGGGATAGAATCTCGCTACATTATTTTGACCAGAACTGTAAGATATTTGAAATTTGGTACATTGTTTGGCAAATGCAACAGTACTTATAACGGTTAAAATTTAATATTTGCTATTTATGGCAGATAGGCGGGTGCCCGCTTATAATGCGAGACCTTTCAAAGAATATTTGGAAAACGAATTTCCCGGAAAGTGGATTGGCAGATCTGGGACAGTTGCGTGGCCTGCGACAAGTCCCGACCTTACTCCCCTAGATTCTTATTTATGGGGTAACTTAAAAAGCAATGTCTATTCCGAGCCGATTACCTCCCGGGAACAGCTGCTGCAGCGAATTAATGATGCTTGTGACAACATTAAGGAAACCCCTCCTGAAATCCTTCGGGACGTTTCTTCCATGCGCCGAAGGTGTCGAGTCTGCATACAAAATGGAGGAGGCCAATTCCAGCAGCATTATTCCAATTCATCAAACAGACCCATTTAATCATTAGTTAATATTTTTAGTTTATTGGTTCTTTCTCATATTCAAAACTTTATTTTCATTTTTATTTAACAAATTTTCAAAATTGCGATAGTAAAATATAAAAAATAAATGAATAAAATTTCAGTTTAAATAATCCGATAAGAAAATAATTACCTTGTTTTTTTTTATATCCAATATGTGTAATTCTAAAATCCCGCAATGTAAATATGAAAAGTGATATACCGTTGGAAAGCCAACATGTTGAAGCAACTTTTATCAACTTTGCAGAGTTGTACGTATAAAGCACCGTTATGTAATTACTGTTTGAATTTTCGATGAAAAATCTATTTTAAAATTTCTATTAAGTTTGAGTAACTGTATCTTGAAAGTGCCGATAATGTTGGCAACAGGAAAAACTTTAGTTTTTGGGAAATTTTATGTAGTTTCTGAAACTAAAATCAAATCTTGGATTAAGTCATCAAGAGTGCTGCAAATTACGATTTTGCGTGACAAGTCACGATTTTTGATGACTTTCACAAAAAGAGCGATAACAAGGTAACGGTAAAAAAAATTCCGATTGTATTGGTAATTTTCTTGCTGAAACAAGTTGCGCTATCAACCCTTACAGTATTGACCACCCAATGCGGGACACCCTGTATATACTCATTTTGGCGTCGATCTAATTTCGGCTCATATAATTTTTCATTATTTGGGTTGATATATATTGGCGTGCTACAAGAAACGCGGTTGGTGGCTTTCACATATCCGCTGAGTGATAACTAACTAAACACTCAGCGGATGAGCCAGCAAAAAAAAAAAAAAACAAATTGGCTAAAAGTTGACAACTTACTGTAGCTTCTTCAACTCTCTAAATATCAAAGCACAGTTTTAGATAAATAAAAGGTTTTGGTTGACTAAGATATCCCGCAAATCATATTCCCCTTTTTTGAAAATCCCGACGTTCGTTATCCCGCCATGCCATTTCAATATACCGCCAATTAAATATCTCGCTCAAATCCCCTCTAATAAAAATCCCGCAAGTTTAATAACCCGCTAAATAAAAATACATACCACTTTTTAATAGAAGGTATGTATTCATGTATCTTCTATGATGGAATATTATTAATCGACACCACATTTACCGTTAAAATAAGGGGTCTCCTCACATGAGGATACCTAAACCCTGATCTGGCATGGGGCCCGGGTTTCCATCGAACACATAGGACAACGTACGTTGATCTTTCCGCATACAATATACAGACCCTCACAGGAATTCCATATAAAAAATTGTGTCTCAATAGTATAGATAGAATGTCAAAATGGTCTCCAACCGATTGCGATGGCATACAGTGCAGTCATATACTCGTTGTTTCGTTGTGTTTAAGTGACTATCGCCTGTCGCCAATGGCCTTACAGAATGCCAGCTCAGATCTCAAATTGCTAATAACAACAGCTAATAAAATCCAATAATTAAAATTGTTTCCCGCCTAATTGGGGCCCCTAATCTCCCAAGGGCTGGGACTACAGTCCCCTCAGTCCCTTTTAGATTCAGGCCTGGGGTGATTTCGTGGAAAAAGACTTCAGATCCGTTCATTGAGAATCAAAATCTTTCGTTATCATAAGGTATTATGGAAAATTACGGATGAAAAAAAGTATCTTTTATATTCATTTGTTATCTTTTCTATATTTGCCATTCGGTATTCATTGTTTGAGGCACCAAATTTTAATGCACTCACCTTACATTGAAAGTTCGCTACCTGCTAAGTCCTCTATTAAATTAATCGCCGTTTATTAAGCGAATTGTTTTGTGCCATTAAGGTTTTTCATTCTTTACTATTATTCCGCAGTTTTATTTTATGTTATCTTTTCGAACCGTTTCATTGATTACCTCGTGATCGAAGTTCTTGTCATAACTCGAGGTTGTCTGGCTGCCGTTGAGAGCAGAAGTCACTATCAGTGTAAGGCGGCGCACACATACAGTGCGAGGACGAGCTTTTCCGGGCCGGGCCGGGCCGGGCGATGCGACGCGATACGATGTGTGCACACTTCTTGCGATGTCGAGCGGGGCGGTGAGATTTGTTGCGAGACAATGCGATTTGTTTTCATGGCAAGAAGACCTGATTTTTCAATGGATTTTATACCGGTGCTGCCTCGTGCGGTTTGGCGCTGTTTGATGATGATACGGGTATGATTTTAGATCGGCCTCGTGAGTTAGCGCTTCATGTATAGCATCATCGGTATTTTCTATACATACATACGTGTCGGTATGTTTATGATAGTGTTGTAAATAATTGTGGGTATCCATGAATGGATTGTTGTAGGTAATAATGAATGGGAAAAAGAGCTAGGTATCCTTTGTAGTGTTCGCGTTTCCGGCCCCAAAATGGCCTCCCTGTTTTCTCGAGGAAATATGGGTTCGATTGGCGTGGCAGAAACATTTGGTCTATTTGCGTCGCTGATTCCGAATTTGAGGTCAAAAACAAGAAAAAATTTTTTTTGGGTTACCCGCCCTGGCACCCCTGTTTTCTCGGGGAAATACTCATCCAATCGGTGTGGGAAGAAACACTAAAAGAACTATGGGCCACTGATTCCGAATTTGAGGTCAAAACAGAAAAAACATTTTTTGGAGTTTCCCACCCAGAACAGCGCACCTGTTTTCTCGGGGAAATACTCGTCCTATCGGCGTGGCAGAAACACTAGGTAAATTTGGGTCGCTGATTCCGAATTTAAGGTCAAAAACCAGACATTTTTTTTAGGGTTGCTCACCCCAAAATGACACCCCTGTTTTCTCGGGGAAATACTCGTCTAATCGGCGTGGCAGAAAGACTAGGTAAATTTGGGTCGCTAATTCCGAATTTGAGGTCAAAAACTTCAGGGCTGCCCGGGGGGTAGGTAAGGTTGCGGACCCCCGATCGGTTGGGACTTTTAATGCCATAATCTCGGGACCATCCCCAACCATAATCAAAAAAAAATTCCGATGTAGGATTTTTGCCGTTCGATGGCCATATTTTGGTCGAATTTTCTTAGACTAAGTTAAATAATAGACCTCACCTTGCACTCCTAACTGTGTAAACACAACCTGATAAGAACGATATTGGACCGAAAGAAAGCTTCAACTGCTCTTCCCTCGTTGTAACCTCTTCAAGAAGGAGGAACTCTATGTCCTCTCCTCTCTCGCCACTAGGTTGTCCAAAATGTCTTGGATCTTGGATCTACGCCGAAAGGTCTAGTGAACACCTCTCGTGTTAGTATCACTTTATTTGAATGTATCTGCTTCCATTGTCAACTGTTATTTGTGTTTCTCCATTGTTTATCCTGTCATGAAGACAGTGCAAGATAAAACAAAAATATCATTTTAAAGGATAAATGAGTTTGCCAACAATTTCGATAGAAAGAAGTCCTCTTCAAACATTCAAACAACGCGTATGTATACATATTCACAAATTGATCCAATTTGGTCGTCCAATTTGAATTTAAACTCCCCCTCCGAAAATACTCTCCAACCAACGATTTTTTTTTGTTCTCATTTTCATTTCTGTGAAAGGGACAAAAACGCCATAGACAATCCCATCAAATTGTTGCCGGTATCATCATTCGCAATATGTCAAGGCTTACGTACGACATGGGCATAGACTATTGTGATTATCTCGGATGCCTGGATGCTGGATGTGTGTCCCATTTCTAGGAGCCCATCATGATTTAGATACCGGGGCAAATGGACCGTTTGTTTGAATGGACACCTCATTCTGAAGCCTAGCCATCAAATTCCTATCTTATGGCATGTCAAGCACGCTGAAAGCACAAAACCAAAAGAACAGAAAAGAAGAAAATGTGTATAATAGAAGAAATGAAAATGGGAGTGTGTTGTAACAAATAGAATCCCATTTCACCTTCATGTGAAGCGAATTGTGTAATTTCAATTACGTTCTCTTCAAGGCGCATTCATATGGTTGAAGAGATAAGGACGATTACAGTCTTTTTTTCTATTTCTTTGTTTCATTTAAAGTGCTGGCTCTTTTTTATGATATTGAATTGAACAAAAATTGAGTTGAGTGACACTGTCAGTCAATATTATAAATTTCAATTTAAGTTGCTTTATATTTTAGGCTGGTCTATATTTAAATAAACAAAGTGGATGGAACCTTTTATGACGACGGCAGTGGCGTAACGTTTCTAAAATATATTGTGATCGAGATCCAAATGGGGGCCCCTACACAATGTAATTTATAATTAACCAAAATTGTTGATACCACTATTTTTGCCCAATTACTACACGCTGCACATTTTTAACCTTTAAGTAAATCCAGGACTATATTTATAGGGAGGTTCGAACTATTGACAGGATTTACTGAAACCTCACGATTTAATCGAGTAAACGGGTTTAAGTTAATTTATTTAGTACAAATAGGCTATTAGGATCTGCTAAAACGCGAAAATTACAACCAAATCCAGGTTTATTATCAAATCTCAAATCCTGTTGAGATTATCGTCCTAATTTCGTTGCACCACAATTTGACAGTAGGTACATTAGAGGCCTGTGTGTCGTGCTCTGTGGCCGTGATCGTTCGGTCGCCACTCTGTGAAATATACATTCATAGAGAAACGAGTTTCCAAACTCGGCACGACTCGTCGCAAGTTTATTATTCAGAAGAAGATAAGAAATTTTCTTATCGCAGAATGACAAACTAACAATGCGACTAGGAAGTGGTATGGCTGACAACCGTATCACACTTCGAATTTAGTTGTCTTTGTAACACCACCATGCTCCACTAGGAGTTACGGTAATGAAGAGAGACATTAGAGGCCATCTATCTTTAAATTTTCACTCTGACCATTTGACGCATTACTAAAACGTGTTTTTTTTGCAATAAGAACTGCAGTCTAACTTATAAATATAAAAATCTATCTAAGCAACTTATAAAAATTAATGACGCACAAACAAGCAATCATTGGTTTACATACGGCCTATAGTAACAGGAATGCAGTTCCTTAGCGCAATGACCTAGAAATCTACAAAAAGTTTCAAATTACAGTACAAAGTTTCTCACTCCTTGTCACTACGATTGGGGGCCCCTGGTGATTGGGGGCTCAAAGTAACGGTTTTCCGGTTAACCGAGTCTTTTCATTGATTTGCTTAGAATTTTAGTAAAAACACACTCGTAATGCTGGTGTTCGTATCGTATGCAAAATCAAATCAAAATGCACGTGCACGGTGCGTAAGAGAAACTTAGTTTTAAAAAAAAACTGCCAAGCGTGGAGTGGGGTGGGTTGATGGGTGGGAGGGGCGCATCTGGAGGGGCAGGTCCCCAAGTTTGTTTCCCATTCTAGTCAGTTGTCAACATGCTCTGGTCTAGAGAGTAGCGGACCTTCGCCGTCGAGAGATTCTTTTCTAAAGGTCGCTCACTATAGGAACATCATCGAGGATTTTTTGAAATAAACGTTTGGGACGTGTGATTTCAGCAAAATGGAGCCACAGCACACACAGCACGAGGCTGAATGAATTTGATGCGACAATATTTCCCCGACCGATAAAATTCTCTCAGAGGCCATCTCCCATGGCCGGCACGCTCTCCTGATTTGGCTCTATGCGTTTTTTATGGGCTTATTTGAAATCCCTGATTTATGTCGATCAACCACGGACCATAGCTCACCTCAAGAACAACTTTCGCGACGCCATTGCTAACATGCCGATTGATATGCTGCAAAGAGTGGAGACAATATAAAAATTTGTATGAATTTTGAACGAATTTTTTTTTAACCGGATGGACAAACAACCGTCCGGGTTAAAACCGGGAGGAGGAAAAAAACCAAAAATAACCCGGTTAACCGTTCTGAAGTACCGGTTTTCGGACTAACCGTCCGGTTTTTGACATTCCTACTTCAGGTACCTCCGCAATCGGTGGAGCACTACTGGATCGTACAAAAACACGCCTATATTTGATTGATATGCTGTTTATAGGGAAGTATCATACAGCATACACATATAATTATGCACAAATTGATTTTGTGATGTCCTAGTTTGGACAAAAGTCATGCCGTAAATAGAGCACAACACGAGGTAGCACAACGATGCCATAGTAGTAGGTAGTAATAAAGGTAAAAAAAATAAACAAAAAAAAAGACTAAAACCAAATTTCTTACAATCCGGCTCCGAGCATAATCTCTCCGGTGAGTGTAAAAAATCCACAAATTTCCATTTTAACCAGATTATCCTAAGTAAATATAAACTCTTATAAAAACCCGGCCTTCTAATAGAAACCACTTACGACAATTTCTGATAAAGACATTAAAGCTTAACGCTAATTCAATACACCTGCTGCCAACATTGAAAATGAGTTTTTAAAACTTTCCGGTCTTTTACACAGAGAACGGATATAAAAAAAAAATCGTCGGGACGATGCCAGCTTTTCTGCTCGCTGGCACTCTGACAGAGGGAAGATAGCTCGGACAGGTCTTCTTTGAACAGGAGCAACTTTCATCTTTTCAGACATCTTGAATTTACATAAATTCCGAATAATTCTTCTGACAGTCTTGTAAATGGCAAAGAAATTTATTGAAAAAAGCCATTATGAGAGAGCAATGGTGAAATATATAGGAAGAACGAAACGTAGGGAATTTATCGAATGAAGAGGGTCCCTGTAGGGACCTGCTATGTTTAGTCTGTGTCCGTATAAGCAATGTGATGTTTTGAATTTAGAGAAAGAAATCAAATGAAATCTGTTGGACAGATAAAAGATAATGAAAGCACTTTGTATTCTGATGTAGATTAGTTTTATTGGAATCACGATAGAAGTTGCAATAAACATTATTGAGATAGGATGAAGTTGTTTGGAAAGAAGTCATTGAGATTTTTTAAAGTGGAGGTTTCTTTGAGCTCAGGGGCGGCCGGTCTAAGTGGGCAGGTAGGGCACTGCCCACCCTACAAAATGATAAAAGCTAAAAATACAAATAAAATAAAAATTATTTCTCAGAACATAATTGATTCACTTCGGTACCTACATGCATATCTAACTTAACGTAACGTAACTTTCTTTAAAATGTCAATAGCCATTCATTAGTACTTAATCACGATTAAATTGCCAATATAAAAAAGTCCTCTCCTCTACATAAGCGAAAGCTCATATTGATATCAATTGAAAAATTATAAGAAGCGCACGCGTGAATCACCAACCATTATGTACATTGCATTGCGCCCATTCATACTTCCTTCATGTATCTGCTCATCATATCAACATCATCATCTCAACTCAATGGGCAGAATGCCTTTCTGCCCACATGTACCATCAATCTATTCTATAGCTATTCCATAGCACATAGAGTCACGAAGAATCTTCTTATACGTTCAACGCATGCGCATTGAAAGTATCTGAACTTCACTAAAGGGCATGCCCAATACTACACTAGTAGGTATCCATGAACTTGTGCAACGTTCGCGAGCGCGTGGCCCGTGGTGCTGTTCTAGTAGTTAGATACTCGTAGCATAGCGCGTGGTACATGGATACAATAATAAGGCCGTTTCGCATTTAAATTGTGCATGGTGCATTGTAGAGTGTATTTAATTTGTGCGTGTGTTTTTGTCAAATTTCCTTCCTTTTTTGAAGTGGTTTGGAGGCGTTATACTCGTACTTGTAGCAGTAGTGCATGATTACGTTATCGACGGCCGTTTTTTATTTTTTATTCGTTACGTATGTTTTTAGAAAACACTAATCGCTTTTCTCTGATTCCCTACATTTTAGTGTTATTAATTACTATTATAAAATATTTATTTTGGTGATGGGATTAATAATAAAATCTTATTTATTTGATCTAATATGTATTTTGCTTGATATAGATATCTATATATAAAGTCGTGTTAGTTACACCATTTATAACTCGAGAACGGCTGAACCGATTTTCATGATTTTTGGTTCGTTGGATTTGGCTTGGGCCGGAATAACATAATAACTATTGAAACATTCAAAAAATTCACAATGAGCCAAAATTCACAATAGGTTTCTTTTTTGGATTTTTCTGCCTATATTTCTTGATTGTATCAGCGGATTTCAGTGAATTTTCTCCACAGGATTGGTGTTTAACTCCTATTGAAGGAACAACTGTGGATTCATATGAAAAATTCACAATGAGCGGAAGTTTGAATACAAACATACCTTTTCCTATATTTCTTGAGTTAATTTCGGATTTTTAGTAAGTTTACTACATCAACATGGTCTACGCGAGGTTCCAGTTCAAATACAGCATATTCAGAAAATTCACAATGGGCAACAATTCCTATAATTTGTTTGCATAGTTTTGTCTTTATTTTTCGATCGTTTAGCGAACGTTTAGAGTTGCAACCGAATAGCGGATATTGAAACACAAAAAATATTCACAATGGCCAAATTATAAAAACAGTTCCTTTTCGCACAGTTCATAAATGAATTACTGGATTTCCAATACTTTTGTCTATATATCCCGAACGAACTGTAAGATTAAAGCAAATCTCCACCACAATATAGGTATGAAAACATTTGGAAAATTCACAATAAACAGAATTCTAAAAACAGCCCGTTTTCGCATAATTTCGGTAAATTTGTAACGTCAAATCTGTATCTACTCCAAACAACAGAATAAAAAAATTCACAATGGAAAAATGTTCAAGACAGCTGCTTTTCAAGTTACACCACTATATTGGAGCCTACACTAAATAGTTGAATAGCTACGTAAATGTGCAACATAAATGTTAAATGAGCCAATTTTGAAGATATCTGTTTTTGAGCATATGTACCTTTGGCTATATGTATTGCCTCCACTGGATAGGATCCAAAACACCAGCTATTCAAATATGCATAATATTTACATTGCTAATCTGTACCATTTTTTTAAGTTTTCCCC